>OY856187.1:356654525-357032025 GCA_963693315.1 Diogma glabrata | reverse complement strand
TGCTTCAGTTGCAAAAAGTGTTTATTATAGTTAAAATTTATTTTTTTTGATGTGCAACATTTCGTTTTGAAAGAATAGAAAATATTTTTAGGTGTAACATGTACATTTTTGATTATTTTATTTTAGAACAAAATTGGATATCTTTTGTTCATTTGTGAAGACTAATATTTTAATTTCTACCAAATAATTTATTTCACCTTCAAAAATATTTCTATTATGGAATTAAGAATGAAAGTTTTTTCTACGACCTTAAAAAAAATTACTTAAATAGGACAAAAAGCTTGAACAAAAGCGTTACAGGAACGAACGCAATTATACTTTGGGTGATCTTATTCTAAACCAAAGTCAATTTATAAATGGAATTTGCAGTCAAAGAGAGAAAGCGAAATACGATTATCTCGAAATAAATCTATCTACGTTTAAACCTTGCCGCGGCCTCAGACACAGTCGTGCGGGGTTCAGGGAACTTAGTGCACGAGTGAAAAGTCACGATCCCTGCAGCCAAATTTTGTAACTATAAAGCGGTGAAGTGTTAAAAAACTTTTCATTTCATTTCATTAAAAAACTTATCACTTCCCTGCTTCACAGTTACAGAATTTGGCTGCTGGTCGTTATATATATTTACTGAATAAATTGGGTAACAAGTCCAAAGAAGCGTGGGCCCAGGAAACAGCGGCAACTGATTTCCCTACTTTGAATCAACTATTTAAATTAGCCTGGAAAGGTAGATAGCCTATGAAAGTTAGATAGCTCGATGAAAATATCAAAACCAAGTACATCCAGAAAATTAACGCATTTATAATGGAATTTAGTGGCGATGGATATCCGTTATGTCTGTTATGCACTACTAGTTGCTAAACGTAGACAATTTACTATTGAAAAAATGGTGATTCAATGGTTTGTCAGCCATATATCAATCTACAGTCTGTAAATCGCGATGCAACTGCAAAGTATTATAACCGGTCGGTATCATTTATCACTACATTCTGAGACCAACCCAACAAGTCACCAAGAAACAACTTCAGAGGAACAATTAAAAAATTGAACAATTTAAAAATTGAGCAAAATATTACCAACTACAATGTCATGTTACTACCAATATAACATCCGGCCGTACAAGCCTGTGCTATTTAACCAACTGATATGGTTATTATTGAATACCAATTTAGAAGTGCATACCGATGCCGAGCTTTACTCAAGATCACAATCTTCATCATTTATGACCGAGAAATGTGTCCAACGACTTGAATTAAAGCACCATAAAGCTAACATAAATATTTCAAAAGGCAGAACTACAGTAAATATACGGGCGTTGTTTTACACTTTTTAATTTCAACCGTAAATGGATGGGCCGCAATGCCTGTAATGCAATAATTACTAATAAACTACCCTCAAGTTAACTAGGATATGAATTCGACAATAGCAACTTGCATTTATATAAAAATATGCAATTGACCGACCCATCCAATTGATATTTAAATTGGCGCAGTTTAATACTTTTCTATCACGAATAAACAGGAAAAATTTGAGTGATATTCTTACCCCCACTTTTGTTTAGCATTTTTTTAGCAAAAAAATGTATGTCTGTCTGCCGTCCATCACAACCTACGAAATCTAGAAAACCACTGGAGGGATTTCAAAAACTTTTGTTTCTAAAAATAGGTATACTCAATGAGACGAGCCGAGCCGAAAGGACGATGTGTTCGATAAGTGTACCGGAAGTATGTCAAAAAATTTGCATATTTTTTGCTTAAAAAACTTTCATTTTAAGTGATTACGAGTAGGAACATTGAATTCGGAGAAACCTTGAATGTCGGGATTGGTATAACAGACCAAAAACTAGAATCTAGATTATTGCATTTTAAGTTTGTCAAAAACATGTTGTCAAGTGTGTCAAAAGAACGATTTTCATTTATTTTTTTATCCAATTATTTGGCAAAAAATAAAATTAATTATTTGTATGACATAAAATGTAATTGGACATGGTTTTTGGAAGTTTGAAAAACGTTTTGTATTTTTGATTTTATTGTAATTTTTGCAATATTTTAGGAATTTTGGAAAAAGTTTGATTTTTTGAATTTGTGAGTTTTGAATTTTCGCAATATTTTTGGAATTTTGAAAAAGTTTCAATTTTTGATTTTGTAAGAATTTTCGAAATATTTTTAGAATTTTGAAAAGGTTTAGATTTTTGTTTTTATTACAATTTTTGGAATTTTGGAAAAAGTTTCAATTTTTGATTTTCTAAAAATTTTTGCAAAATATTTAAAATTTTTGAGTTTTGAATTTTATAAATATTTTTAGAATTTTGAAAAAGGTTTTCGATTTTGTAAAAATTTTTGGAATATTTTTAGAATTTTGAAAAAGTTTAAATTTTTGATTTTATTTTTAATTTTGGGAATTTTTTTGTATTTATGAAAAAGTTTGTATATTTGATTTTGTTATAATTTTTGCGGTATTTTTGGACTTCTGGAAAAAGTATTTTGAATTTTGAATATTCGATTTGGAAAAAGTTTCAATTTTTGATTTTGTAATAATTTTTGGAATATTTATTGAATTTTGAAAAAAATTTGTATTTTTGATTTTGTTATAATTTTTGCATTATATAAATTTTGCAAAATAAAAACTATAACAGAATCAAATGTTATACTTTTTGCAATATTTTAAGAATTTTGGAAAATGTTTCAATCTTTGATTTTGTTAGAATTGTCGGAATATTTTTAGAATTTTGCAAAAGTTTAAACTTTTGATTTGTTTTAATTTTTGGCATTTTGAAAAAAGTTTTTATTTTTGATTTTGTTATAATTTTTGGAATTTAGAATTTTTGATTTTGATTTTATTTATAATTTTTGCAATATTTTTTGAATTTTGGAAAAAGTTTGAATTTGTGAATTATGAATTTTTACAATAGTTTTAAAATGATGAAAAAGTTTCAATTTTTGATTTTGTAAGAATTTTCGGAAGATTTTTAGAATTTTGAAAGAAAGTTAAAAGTTTTGATTTTAATATAATTTTTGGAATTTTGAAAAAAATTTGTATTCTTGATTTTGTTATATTTTTGCAATATTTTAAGAATATTGGAAAAAGTTTCAATTTTTGATTTTGTTATAATTTTTGCAATATGTATAATTATGTAAAAAGTTTTAATTTTCGAATTTTAAAATTATAAAATTTTGGAATAATCTTAGAATTCGACGATTGACTGTTGTGAGGTGCAGCTCAATAGTCGTCAAAAATAAAACAAAAGTGTAACGATTGACTATTTCGAATATTTCTCTAAAAATAGGAATATTCATAAATAAAGATTTTCGCTAATAATTTGCCAATTTGTTTCAAGAACTTTAAATGAGTT
The DNA here is from genome assembly GCA_963693315.1 of Diogma glabrata. Lineage (NCBI taxonomy): Eukaryota > Metazoa > Arthropoda > Insecta > Diptera > Cylindrotomidae > Diogma > Diogma glabrata. The sequence goes on along the minus strand of OY856187.1, from coordinate 357,028,676 downwards.
ATTTTCACCTTTTTCGAACACAATTTTGGACATCCAACTCATATTCATTAGTTGAATTTTTTCAGCCTCCATCCATTTATTTGTTTCGAATAACCGGAATGGTAAAACAACGATTTCGCTATCTTCTAAGCCGTTTTCTAATACAAACATGCTCATATTGTTTGATTTTTATAAATTGATGTTAGTAAACTTTTAAACACAAAACATATTAATAACCAACGAAAACTTAACACTGTTAAAATAAAACACCAATTTCAATAAAACAAATTAATTTCACAAATTTAATATGAACAAAAAATAAATATTATGCATTTTTTTATCTTTAACAACAATATCACTACTCTAACAGTGCAATCAATGTTCACTTCTCGATTTTAATTTACATAATGCTCTGGCAAAACAAAAATGGTCCAGTATAAATAGTGATTGGCTCTTCAGTGTTTTGTTTCTCTTCTCTTGTTTCTTTCTCTTCTCTTGTTTCTTTCTCGTTTGAAAATTATACATTTAAACTTCTATATACCATTTGAGCAAGCAACTTTTCCAAAACCCAATATATTTGAACAGCTACACCATCTACATGTAATACACCCAAACTGTATTATTAATTAGTATTGAGGGCAATGAACTTAAATTAAACGTTAAACTAACCAACTTGTAGCATACATAAAAATTTTTATATCGTTTCCTACTAAAAAAGGCCGGAGTTGAAACAAATTGGCAAATTATTAGCGAAAATCTTTATATATGAATATTCCTTTTTTTAGAGAAATATTTGAAATAGTCAATCATTAATTATACATATTGCAAAAATTATAACAAAATCAAAAATTGAAACTTTTTCCAATATTCTTAAAATATTGCAAAAATATAACAAAATCAAGAATACAAATTTTTGTCAAAAATCCAAAAATTATATTAAATTCTAAACTTTTAACTTTTTTTCAAAATTCTAAAAATCTTCCGAAAATTCAAACAAAATCAAAAATTGAAACTTTTTCATCATTTTAAAAATATTATAAAAATTCATAATTCACAAATTCAAACATTTTCCAAAATTCAAAAAATATTGCAAAAATTATAAATAAAATCAAAATCAAAAATTCTAAATTCCAAAAATTATAACAAAATCAAATATGAAAACTTTTTTCAAAATGCCAAAAATTATAACAAATCAAAAATTTAAACTTTTGCAAAATTCTAAAAATATTCCGAAAATTCTTACAAATCAAAGATTGAAACATTTTCCAAAATTCTTAGAATATTGCAAAAATTATAACATTTGATTCTGTTATAATTTTTATTTTGCAAAATTTATATAATGCAAAAATTATAACAAAATCAAAAATACAAATTTTTTTCAAAATTCAATAAATATTCCAAAAATTATTACAAAATCAAAAATTGAAACTTTTTCCAAATCGAATATTCAAAATTCAAAATACTTTTTCCAGAAGTCCAAAAATACCGCAAAAATTATAACAAAATCAAATATACAAACTTTTTCATAAATACAAAAAAATTCCCAAAATTAAAAATAAAATCAAAAATTTAATCTTTTTCAAAATTCTAAAAATATTCCAAAAATTTTTACAAAATCGAAAACCTTTTTCAAAATTCTAAAAATATTTATAAAATTCAAAACTCAAAAATTTTAAATATGTTGCAAAAATTTTTAGAAAATCAAAAATTGAAACTTTTTCCAAAATTCCAAAAATATTCCAAAAATTGTAATAAAAACAAAAATCTAAACCTTTTCAAAATTCTAAAAATATCTCGAAAATTTTTACAAAATCGAAAATTGAAACTTTTCTCAAAATTCCAAAAATATTGCGAAACTTCAAAACTCACAAGCTCAAAAAATCAAACTTTTTCCAAAATTCTTAAAATATTACAAAAATTATAACAATTATAACAAAATACCAAACTTTTTTAAAACTTCCAAAAATATTCCAAAATTAAAAAAAAAACAAAAATTTCCATGTCCAATTACATTTTATGTCATACAAATAATTAATTTTATTTTTTGCCAATTCGATAATAAAATAAATGAAAATCATTCTTTTGACACACTTGACAACATTTTTTTGACAAACTTAAAATGCAATAATCTAGATTCTAGTTTTAGGTCTCTTATACCAATCCCGACAATCAAAATTTCTCGAAATTCAATGTTCCTATACTCGTAATCACTTAAAATGAAAGTTTTTTAAGCAAAAAATATGCAAATTTTTTGACATACTTCCGATACACTTATCGAACACATCGCCCTTTCGGCTCGGCTCTTTCCATTGAGTATACCTATTTTTATTACCTATTTTTTCACTTTTGACTCGAAAATGTAATACTAAGGACTTTCAAACCGAAGTAATAGAGTTTGATTTTTCGGAGTAACCTTTCAAATCATTATTATTGGTGAGATCTTCTAGAGCTTAAAACATTAATATACAGATACTTTGTATACAGATACATCGAAAAGTAAAAAGCTTTGATGCATGATACTTTTCGACATTGATGATCCCGGTGAAAGATGTTGTGTATAATTACAATAAAGCTTTCCAACACGCTTAGTCATTCTTAGAACAATAAACCCGAATATTTTCGCTAAACAAATCCTATATATGAATCTTGAGTTGAGTATTGACATAACCCCTTACTTAGTCTTTCAAATTAATTACCCAAACAAACAACACATAAAGTTAATTACAAAGACAACAAACATCAAAACTATTTCTATTTGTTTGCATTTTAATTAGAAAAATAAAACAAAGTAAATGACATATTATTATGTTAACATTGCGGATTACCAACTAAACGATAATAAATAAACATCTGAAATAAATAATAAAAAAACAGAAATAAAAATAAATAAATATTTAATTATTGAATTATTATCGATTAAAAGACATAAACAAAGAAAAAAAATTATAACTGAAGAGTTTGAACTGATTTCTTGTTTAAAGAAAAGAGAATGTCAAATATATTAACGATTATATTTATGTATTTATTTAGATCTTGAAAAAATAATTAATTAAATTAAAATTTATCTAATAGAATGATGATTTAACGTTAAATTTTTGCTATTTGCACAATATAAAATTAATAACACAATATCGTGGTGGTTAACACTATACAATATTCGTGCATATTTAAATTAGGGAATAGGAATATTTTTTTACAGATAACATAAGATTTAGCGAAATACATACTATTGATATAAAAAATCTTTTGCATATGCAAATCAAACACGTTGTCATTATGATTGACAATTCGGTTGTCAATTAAAAATTATAAAATAATTTATTGAATTCTTATCTTAAAATATTAATAATTATTTTTAATTAGGTATCAAAAATATCATACAATAATTTTTTTATGTGATATTAAAATAATTTTATGTTAAGATTATGTAAATATAATCAAACTGTTGTTAAATTAAGTTTCTGTGTAAAATTAGCGAAATAGGTGAGTGACTGATAAGTTTGAATTTTAAAGATTATTAAACACGTTTTAAACGTCAGGATTAAATTGATACAGGAACGATTTCAATTATTTCTTTTTCAAACGTAAAATATGTCGGTTATTATTCTTTAGGGTACAGTAAAACTATAAATCAAATAACAAAGTAGAAAATTTTTCACCATCATGTTAAGTCTTTTCACACAAACCATAAATACAAACAAAGAACAAATCTTAATTTTTGTTCTTTAAAAATTAAGATTCCATTTGTGATAACCCTTCAGAAAATTTATAAAAATAAAAACACCTTACTGACTTATAAATGACCAAATAAAAATAAAAGAAAATTTAAAGGATACATAAGGGTTTAATTCAATTTTATAACCCTCATGTATTCTCTTCGTTTCAAGAGTTGCTTACATAACAACTTTTTATTGTTAATTTTCTTACCTTAATACATCAATCATTCATATCCGAAAACTTTGAAGTTTGTAATTTACAATTGTTTATAGATGTGTAAAATTTTATTTAGATTGAATAAAATAGGAAACTTAATGCTATAAAACTGGATTAAAGGTTTATCTTTGTAAAAAAAACAGGATTATGCTGAATTACTGACATAATTAATTTTTAATGTTAATTATATGTAAATGGAAAAGTCGCGACAAGGTTTTGTTCCTGAGAATTAGTACTGTTTTTTTATATTGGAGGATCTCGGAGCTGAACTAATTAGTTGAGTAGGTAGTGTAGGACTGAGACCTAAAGATCTATTTGGATTAACCCTGATGTTGTTATATTGCAGATGCAAAGCAGAGGAAGTGCTGCCTGCAGAGCTGGATTGGACTAATGTTTTGTTGAAGAGGAAGTGCTAGACGCCCTTCAAGCCTTACTGCCCGACATATGGAGATTTTGCCACTCGGAGGTATGGAAACATGGAACACGTTTCATGGACTCTGCAACATGGAACATTCTCTACAACTGCTTTAAACTTGTATGGCGCTGTTACATCGAACTTGGTCAAGGGCGTCTAGCACTTCCTCTGCCACAAAACAAATTATAAGGAAAAAAGGCCTTAAAGGCCTAATTTGTTAAGGTTGTGAACTATCGAACCGTGTCATGTCACGCACCATGTTAAGATCTTCAGAGAACACTCAAAAAAAATAAAGGAAACTTTTACAAAAATTTTATAAATAAACAATAAATAAAATTTTTCGATAAAAGTACAATGTTTTCCCTCCAAATCCAAACAAAATTTGTAAATCAAATAAATTTGTGATTTTTTGGAATAATTTTTTGTAATTTACAATATTTTTGGTAAAACCTACAAAACATTTTGTGAGTTGTATATTTATAAAAAAATTGTAAAATTTACTTGGTTTTTTTTTTTTGAGTGAATATACTCTTAGAATTAACATATGTATGTGTATCGTAGACGCGTAATTCTGATTCTGCGTCTGAGTCTGAGTCCGAGTCCGAGTCCGAGTCCGAGTCCGAGTCCGAGTCCGAGTCCGAGTCCGAGTCCGAGTCCGAGTCCGAGTCCGAGTCCGAGTCCGAGTCCGAGTCCGAGTCCGAGTCCGAGTCCGAGTCCGAGTCCGAGTCCGAGTCCGAGTCCGAGTCCGAGTCCGAGTCCGAGTCCGAGTCCGAGTCCGAGTCCGAGTCCGAGTCCGAGTCCGAGTCCGAGTCCGAGTCCGAGTCCGAGTCTGAGTCTGAGTCTGAGTCTGAGTCTGAGTCTGAGTCTGAGTCTGAGTCTGAGTCTGAGTCTGAGTCTGAGTCTGAGTCTGAGTCAGAGTCTGAGTCTGAGTCTGAGTCTGAGTCTGAGTCTGAGTCTGAGTCTGAGTCTGAGTCTGAGTCTGAGTCTGAGTCTGAGTCTGAGTCTGAGTCTGAGTCTGAGTCTGAGTCTGAGTCTGAGTCTGAGTCTGAGTCTGAGTCTGAGTCTGAGTCTGAGTCTGAGTCTGAGTCTGAGTCTGAGTTTGAGTCTGAGTCTGAGTCTGAGTCTGAGTCTGAGTCTGAGTCTGAGTCTGAGTCTGAGTCTGAGTCTGAGTCTGAGTCTGAGTCTGAGTCTGAGTCTGAGTCTGAGTCTGAGTCTGAGTCTAAGTCTGAGTCTAAGTCTGAGTCTGAGTCTGAGTCTGAGTCTGAGTCTGAGTCTGAGTCTGAGTCTGGGCCTGAGTCTGAGTCTGAGTATGAGTCTGAGTCTGAGTCTGAGTCTGAGTCTGGGTCTGAGTCTGAGTCTGAGTCTGAGTCTGAGTCTGAGTCTGAGTCTGAGTCTGAGTCTGAGTCTGAGTCTGAGTCTGAGTCTGAGTCTGAATCTGAGTCTGAGTCTGAGTCTGAGTCTGAGTCTGAGTCTGAGTCTGAGTCTGAGTCTGAGTCTGAGTCTGAGTCTGAGTCTGATTCTGAGTCTGAGTCTGAGTCTGAGTCTGAGTCTGAGTCTGAGTCTGAGTCTGAGTCTGAGTCTGAGTCTGAGTCTGAGTCTGAGTCTGAGTCTGAGTCTGAGTCTGAGTCTGAGTCTGAGTCTGAGTCTGAGTCTGAGTCTGAGTCTGAGTCTGAGTCTGAGTCTGAGTCTGAGTCTGAGTCTGAGTCTGAGTCTGAGTCTGAGTCTGAGTCTGAGTCTGAGTCTGAGTCTGAGTCTGAGTCTGAGTCTGAGTCTGAGTCTGAGTCTGAGTCTGAGTCTGAGTCTGAATCTGAGTCTGAGTCTGAGTCTGAGTCTGAGTCAGAGTCTTAGTCTGAGTCTGAGTCTGAGTCTGAGGTTGAGTCTGAGTCTGAGTCTGAGTTTGAGTCTGAGTCTGAGTTTGAGTCTGAGTCTGAGTCTGAGTCTAAGTCTAAGTCTAATTCTGAGCCTGAGTTTGAGTCTGAGTATGATTCTGAGTCTAAGCCTGAGTCTGAGTCTGAGTCTGAGTCTGAGTCTGAGTCTGAGTCTGAGTCTGAGTCTGAGTCTGAGTCTGAGTCTGAGTCTGAGTCTGAGTCTGAGTCTGAGTCTGAGTCTGAGTCTGAGTCTGAGTCTGAGTCTGAGTCAGAGTCTGAGTCTGAGTCTGAGTCTGAGTCTGAGTCTGAGTCTGAGTCTGAGTCTGAGTCTGAGTCTGAGTCTGAGTCTGAGTCTGAGTCTGAGTCTGAGTCTGAGTCTGAGTCTGAGTCTGAGTCTGAGTCTGAGTCTGAGTCTGAGTCTGAGTCTGAGTCTGAGTCTGAGTCTGAGTCTGAGTCTGAGTCTGAGTCTGAGTCTGAGTGTGAGTCTAAATCTGTGTCTGAGTCTGAGTCTGAGTCTGAGTATCTCTCAAGGTCGATTGTTTTAAAAGGAGAGACGGAGACCCGGTATCCACACAAGTGCAACGCGTCTATTTTACCAATTTATTGTAGATTTTGGTAGCATTTCCATACCAGCTTGGAATTGAAGCGCGTTGAATTCGAGCCAATAGCGTCGCCTGACTTTCAGATCTTTTTATTGTTTTTGGCCACCAGACCAAAGATGGGGATGACAGTATGACTTTTATTATACTTTGATGTAACCAAAGTATCATTTTTTGGCTTAATGCCCAGAATTTTCCAAATAAGTTTCTACAAGTGAAGAAAGCCTTGTTTACTTTGCCCGAGATATGATTTAGGTGTGAGTTCCAAATGAGTTTACAATGGAGAATCACACCCAATACTTAATCTTTTTAACTACCTGTATCGGCTCGCCGTTAAACTCAGGAGGGTTAAAATTAAAACTCGTTTGATTAGTAGGGACTACGGTACCAGTTTTTTGCGTATTAATAGACAACCCCACCTCGTTGCGCCAATTCATCTCGAGATCCAATGGTGCCTGGGTTCGTTCAGCAACAAAAGAGTCATGTTTATCTCTCACCATGACTGCTATATCGTTGGCGTAGCCTAAAATTGTGAAGCCAGAAAGTTTAAACTTATTTAGAAGATCATCAGCAACTATCAGTCATAGCAACGAAGAAAGTACCCCTCTCTGGGGACATCTTCTAGAAGCTCTGGTTACCGATGTATTTCCTAGTGTAGCTTTAATTTTTCAACTGTGTAGCACGTTGATGATCAACGCAAAATGCGTGTTAAAATTTTTCCTAGTGGTCATTTCAGTAATAACTTAAAAATGGACATTATTATATGCAATGGAAATACAAAGTCACATAAATATGCATGCAAGCACCTCGTTGTATTTCAGTTTGCTCTCTATCCCTTTATGCAATGCCGTTTCCGTAGATTTCGAAACGATGTAAGACTTGTCGTAATCGACTTTTATATTTATAGATGCCTACGGTATCTTTTTTCCAAGGGTTTTAAAATTTTAACTAATAACCGAATGTACGGATTAAACGCGGACTCTAACACGGAAAAAATCTCTAATTTACAATGACAATTTATTTAATACGTTTCGATATGACTTTTATAACCAACAAAAATAATTTATTAATCTAACATGCAAACCAAAATTAACATCGAGAGAAGTGATAAGGGACAATACTGTTGAATGCAGTTTTCCTTGGTGTCAACTTCCAATCAATACGCATTATACGCCAGGTGTAATTTTTTTGTTATTTTCATCAGTCAACAATTATATTCATTCCAAAAAAACACTGTTTGACATAACGATATTATAGTGGACGTGAAGATCTTCAGCGACTACAAGGCAACACAAATGTGCCACTTTCGCAATAAGCAATATTCGTCTAGTAGTTTAATTGCGGTACCACGTAATGATCTCCCCATGAATATAGATTTTATAGGCAACCATTTCCAACTCCATATATCAATCATAAAAAAATGTAACATATTATGGAATCAACTCACCCCCAAATCATCGTCGTTTGACCATCCGGTGCACGCCTCTGCTTTAAAACTCTATAACGATGAAATTCCGGAATACCTTGTAAACAAATAATCCATTATGAAAATTCATATAGGTTGGGCCCTTTTAAATTTAAATTTTTTAACAAAAATTTTAACAAACATTTAATTTTTGTTTCAGTTATATTATTTTAAATTTAGCTCAATATTTATTTAATTTTTTTCTTTCTTTTATCTATATATATAAAATTCTCGTGTCACAGTGTTTGTAATTAAACTCCTCCGAAACGGCTTGACTGATTTCCATGAAATTTTATGTGTATATACGGTAGGTCTGAGAATCGGTCGTAAACTATTTTTTATACCCTTAAGTGATAAGGGGGGCCCTCCCCCCAAAATTTTTTTGTATTTTTAAGACAAAATTTTTTATTTTTATTTTTTTATGATTTGACATTAAAAAATACATATAATCCCTAATTTTCCCCCTTCTACCACCAACCCTCATTTTTTAATTGCGATATTAGTACTGAAATACTCTTCAATTACTCCTCCGAAACGGCTTGACTGATTTCCATGAAATTTTATGTGTATAAAATTATATATATGAAATTCTCGTGTCACAGTGTTTGTAATTAAACTCCTCCGAAACGGCTTGACTGATTTCCATGAAATTTTATGTGTATATACGGTAGGTCTGAGAATCGGTCGTAAACTATTTTTTATACCCTTAAGTGATAAGGGGGGCCCTCCCCCCAAAATTTTTTTGTATTTTTAAGACAAAATTTTTTATTTTTATTTTTTTATGATTTGACATTAAAAAATACATATAATCCCTAATTTTCCCCCTTCTACCACCAACCCTCATTTTTTAATTGCGATATTAGTACTGAAATACTCTTCAATTACTCCTCCGAAACGGCTTGACTGATTTCCATGAAATTTTATGTGTATATACGGTAGGTCTGAGAGTCAGTTGTAAACTATTTTTTATACCTTTAAGTGATAAGGGGGGCCCTCCCCCCAAAAATTTTTTGTATTTTTGAGACAAAATTTTTTATTTTTATTTTTTTATGATTTGACATTAAAAAATACATATAATCCTTCATTTTCTCCCTTCTACCACCAACGCCCATTTTTTAATTGCGATATTAGTACTGAAATACTCTTCAATTACTCCTCCGAAACGGCCTGACTGATTTCCATGAAATTTTATGTGTATATTCGGTAGGTCTGAGAATCGGTTATAAACTATGTTTTATAGCCTTAAGTGATAAGGGGGCCCTCCCCCCAAACATTTTTTGTATTTTTCAGACAAAATTTTTTATTTTTATTTTTTTATGATTTGACATTAAAAAATACATATAATCCCTAATTTTCCCTCTTCTACCACCAACCTACATTTTTTAATTGCGATATTAGTACTGGAATACTCTTCAATTACTCCTTCGAAACGGCCTGATCGATTTCCATGAAATTTTATGTGTATATACGGTAGGTCTGAGAATCGGTCGTAAACTATTTTTTATACACATAAGTGATAAGGGGGGCCCTCCCCCCCAAAATGTTTTGTATTTTTCAGAAAAAATTTTTTTATTTTTATTTTTTTATGATTTGTCTTTACAAAATACATATAATCCCTTATTTTCCTCCTTCTACCACCAACCTCCATTTTTTAATTGCGATATTAGTACTGGAATACTCTTCAATTCTCAGTAGTCAACAACTGATCAATCTATTAATCTATCTATCTATCTTCTATCTACATATCTATATATGATAAATACAAATGCTAATGTTCTTTGGTTCAAAATAGGCAATCTAGGAATGTACTGGATCGATTCTCTTGAAATTTGGACACAATGTTGCATTCAGAAAGGTTATTATATATTTTTTTTTAGCGATATGCGTTTCATATAGGAATGTAAGCTGTCGACAAGCGCCCCTCACCTGCATTAATCTCAATTCAATCTTTTTATGGTCGAGTTTCACTTAAAGACTTAATTTAATCGATTAGTTATGTATGGGTGATCTGATCACCCATATATAGTTTTGTCCAATTTATCAACCATATTTGCTGATTACCGGTTAATTGTATAACCACTCCAGTGTCCAGTGTTATTGTGTAACCAGTGTGTTTATGTTTGTTAATGACTTTGTATAACAACACTTTGACCTAAATGGAAGTAGTGCTAACCACTAGACCATTCAACACATTTGTACATACATTTATATACATACGGTCATAAAAATGTTCTATTTCGTTTTTGCTCATTGCATGGAAATTGGCTCTATTGTATATTTTACCAAATACTTCTACACGGAATGGCATTTTGATAATTTTTTTGAAAACCAGATTTCAAAAAACGATTTTGTGCATTTGTTCAAAACAGCAGTTGACATGATGTATGTGATACATATATAAGTTTCAATAGGTCAGGTTGACAAAACGCCTGCTTGAGAACATATGAGAAGATTCAATGCTCGGACAATAAACGAAGTGACAATTAATAAAGTCGGCAATAAATTTCAACCGGGATATAATTTTTGTCAATAAAAGAGGGATTAATGATTCGAGGGGAAGATTTCCACATTTGGAAATGCCGTCAATTGTTTCACCAATACATGGTAGATATGTATGCAAAAACATTCGAAACAGAACGTTTAATATTCATTCGATTAAATCAAACCAAGCTTTTCTCTGAAGTACCAGTATATTTGCGAGAGCCAATTTAATATGACGGTTATTCACAACTAACGCACACACACAAAATCATCTCAAATGCACACGGCAAATATCCGATGCCAGCTTCGATAAAGATTTGTAGGAAGTTGTGACGAAAAATATGTAACATGAGCTTTCCAGAACACTGGATCCACTGAATCCAAAGTACGCAAAGTGATATCACCAAGGATTCAGTCAGTTACACGAAATTCAGTTACATGAAACGATGATCCTTTATATAAAAGAAGAGCCGCAGCAGATGGCGGTAAGGTAACAATATATAGATATGCGAAACGGGAACATGGAAATAGTTCCATAAACATGGATGGTTGTTCCATATTAATCCTTTGCTACAAAGAACATACAGATCGCACATAAACTTGGAATACGGTATATACGTCAAATCAGTCAAATACGTAAGTTAGAAAGTACTTTAATAAAAGCAACATTTTAGTTTTAGCGTGCTACAATGAAGCAGCACTGGGATGTATGTATCATTCATCAATGACACGTGCAGCACTTCACATCCAAACTAAGTTCGAGCTATGTTTAAAATCATGCTGACCGCTTACTGTTCTTCATCTACAAGAACGTTATGGGAAAAAATATAAATCGCACATGGTTGATGATATTTCCTGTCCTATATAGCAAAATGATTGAAGATCTGTGCGTAGTATTAGCGAACTTAGTTCTCAATCAATTATTAATGCTACCGTCGAATCGATCTGCTCCGTCGGTCAACGTGAAATTACGTCGTTAATATAAATACAATACTGATGATTAGGTTTAATATAAGTACAATACGGGTGATTAGCATTTCAATTCAAAAGATCACAATTGTCAATTAAATTGATGTTTGCAATCACCATAAAAAAAGATCACGCTCAATCATTAAAAGTGCGCGCTTTAGATGTAGAACGGATTGATTTTCGTATGGACAATTATGTTGCGTAGATAGAATAGAGGCATAAAACTAGATAACCTCTATATCTGAACCAACAATGGAGCCACAACAAATAATGTATAACCTGCAGAAGCATCGAGAAATTGAACATTAGAAACCTGTAGGTTCTCTTTTCTTAGTGAGCACTCAGCACATTGAACATATGGGTACTGCGAACATTTGTAAATCTATTTATGTTCTGTATTATGTTATATATAGAGATGACACACCTCTACTAATTCAACAAGTTGCTTAAATTTTTTTTTGCTTACTTGAAAACTTATTTGATCGCTAATTTTTCATATATCCGAACTGATCAGTAAGAGTGCTGATTATTTTTCATCCATATTTTTAAAAAGATAAATTAAAAATTATGCGATTATTCTCATTACCACTTTTTGAAATCATTGCTACTACGTCAACAAAATGTCTGTGCACAAGCTTTATTTATAAGCGTAGCAAAGCACGCCGGGTCCTGCTAGTAAATATATATATTTGTCAACGAATTTAATAATTCACATCAACAAATAAAAAAACATATTCTATTCTTATTTTTTATTTCTTTTATTTTCAAATTATGAACTATAATTTCATTTTTCCTTGTTACAAACAACACAAACATCACAAACATTTATATTTTTTTTTCTTTTTATTTAACAATGTTTATTATTGAAATCCTAATTACAATTCAACAAAATTGAAAATTATTTTTCTATTTATAATCATTAATTGCTTTAAACAACAGAGGAGAAAGAGTTCGTTGCATATAACTTACCTCGTCATGCATATGTTGTAACAATACATTAACAAAAAGAAACCCATTTATAAAGCATGGTCCACTTTCCACCAAAACATTTCTACTTGTATTTGGTTAATGGTAAACATTAACAGAAAAATTTAGGGATCACTCTTTTAATTAACAAGTATTCATATCATCAATTGTTTCCACCCACATCAAAAAAAAATCTGAAGAATGCAAACAATTCATTTCTTTCTATGTTTCATTATTCTAACGTGATCAATGTTTTTTGCTTCCTTTTTATGTAAACAAGGAAAATCAACAAAATACGAAACAGTGCAAATAGAGTGCAAGTACATATAACAAAAAATCATTATAACCTTGGTGTTTAACTGAACCGATGATTATTAATAAAAAAAAGTCAATGCTACATATATATTGTAGCAGAGGGTGAGGCAAAAAGTTATTTGTATGGTGATCTGTTAAATTTAAAATTGCGACAATGCAAAATGTATATTTGGGTAGGTCATGGGATGGGATGAAAATTATAGAATTAATTAACAAGAATCTAATCTTTGCTGTTAATGCAGCCGGTTTAGTTGTTTGAACTGTCAAACCTTAAACTCCAGTCAATACACCCAATACAGAACCTTAATCGTAAATGATACATGTTTAACAACACTTAATTTGGCGGGCATAACAGATTTATTGACCTGTATAATTTGGCTTCGTTCGTTTTCATTCCTGGATTGGGTATGAATACCCCTACCCTTTATCTCCAGATCTGAGAAATGTACGCAAAGCTAACACTTGCTATAAACCAACACGGTAAATGGAAGGTAAACCTCTTTGTAGGAAGATCGGAAATATTCCATCGCTTCCTGGGGATTTGAACGGTCCGAACGATTTGATTGCCCAACTCGTTCTGTTAGGGGAGAATATTCTGTAAGCTAGTTGATCTGCAAGGGTCGCAAAAATCCGAAATTCTACGTCCACGCCATGCTACCTGGGTAACGCTAACAGAATTAGATTGGTGTAGTTGAGAGTGGCAGAGTAAATACTGCTTATACTCAATGATTCTGCACCATGGCGAGTCATTGGCACCATAAAACCAGTGCAACTCAAGCGTCTGTTCTCCATGTTAGGGGCAGCTTGGAGCGGTCGTCTTTCTTGGATCAAGCGGCTCGCTATATAAATGTGTAGAAAGTGTCTGTTCTCCATGTTAGGGGCTAATTGCAGCGGGCGTCTGTCTTGGATCAAGTGGCTCGCTATGTAAACATGTAAAAAGGTTGTTTTTGGTGACCTTAAGATGCAGAACGAACCCATTCACGAAAATTTGGGTTGGGCGAAGGGCTAACACCCTGTTTTGTAAAAATATTATTGTCATGAATTCTGTACACAGGCCTCGGAATATCTCGGATTCATTATTGAAACGACCTCGGAAACTGTACCCGGACTACGATTTAAAAATGGGAACCTGGAACGTGCTAAGCCTTAGAAGACCATGAGATCTCCTTAAACTCACACAACAAGTCGAGAGCTACACACTGGATATAGTGGCATTACAAGAACTAAGATCGCCAGGCAGTGGAATCCATGAAACAGCGAAAGGATACACTCTTTATTATTGTGGTCATCAAAACAGAGGAGAATTTGGAGTTTGCTTTCTTATGCACCGTCGCATGAATCAGCATGTTATCGACTTCTTCCCAATTAATATGCGGCTATGCACACTGAGAATCGGCACGCAAAAATTCAATGTAACGATCGTCAATGTTCATGCACCTACTGAAGATAAAGCAGATGATATTAAAGACCTGTTCTTCCTAGAACTCGAAGAAGTCATCAATAACATCCCGCGGCACGATATAAAAATCGTGGTAGGTGACTTTAATGCTCAAATTGGTAGGATTGCAGAACTTAAAACACATATCGGCCCTAACAGCTTGCATCATACCAGCAACAATAACGGTTTTGGCGCAGCCGAGCTGGCTATGATGTATGATCTAGTAATTTCCAGCACTTTCTTCCCTCACAAGAGAATTCACAAGGCAACGTGGAAATCAAATGACGGAAGAACGGAAAATCAAATCGATCACGTCATGATCTCTAAGAGACATTCTACAAGTATAACTGACGTTCGATCATTCAGAAGTGCTGATATGGACACCGATCAAATGCTTCTCATCTTCAAGTACAAGTGCAAATCATCATCTACATTTAACAGGCAAGCAAAGAAGACCGTGCGCTGGAATGTCGAAGCATTTAAACATCCGAAAACGCTGAATAGATATCAGGAAATACTAACACAAAACATAGAAGAGCATGAATCTCTTCTGAGATGCCATTAAACGAAGAATGGCAAACGCTTCAGTCAACCATTATAGCCGCAGCACAAACTACAATCGGAAAACGACCACCGAAATCACACAACGAATGGTTTGACGACGAATGCCACCAGTCCGTTGAATATAAACAAAAACTGCGAGAAAAATGGTTAACAAGGAACAAACACCCGAAGCTCCCAAGCTCATTATCTATGCGCCAGGAAAGCCTCAGCAAAACTTCTACGTAAAAAGAAACGCGAACACATGAAGAGCTGCATCGAAAACATCAACCAACATGCGGCCAACGGAAATTCGAAAGAGTGCTTTGCCGATGCACGGAATCTGACAAAAGATTTCCACCTAAGATCTAAAGCCATCAAAAATGAAAATAATGAACTTACAACAAGTGAACGTGACGTGCTGGCAGTGTGGCGATCCCACTTCCAAGACCTACTGAATAGGACGAATGAAGTTCATCCTATTCGAGCAATTGCTCCATCAACTGAGGATATTTTTGTCCTTTACCCAGCAATAGAAAAAGTGGAAGCTGCCATTAAAAAAACTGAAAAATGGCAAATCACCAGGTTTCGATAGTATTCCCGCAGAACTTTTGAAAATGGAGGAGCAGCTCTGGTCTCACGTATATACGATCTGATTCTTGCAATCTGGGACCAAGAAGAACTACCTGATGAATGGAAAACAGCTCTCATTGTTCCGCTACATAAGAAAGGTTACCGTCTAAAGTGTGCGAATTATCGTGGCATCGCACTGTTGAAGACTGCATATAAAATACTAGCTAATGTCGTACTTGGTCGACTCATCCCGTTCGCCGAATCTATCATCGGTGACTATCAGTGTGGTTTTCATCCCAACCGCTCAACTACAGATCAATGTTTTACATTAAGGATGATTCTGGAAAAATATTGGGAGTACAACATCAGCATTCACCCATTAGCTCTAAGTTGATTTCAAGCAAGCATATGATAGCATCATCCGCGAAAACCTTTGATCCGCACTCATATGCCTTGGTTTCCGCTGATTGCACGGGCGGCAAAATCCCTCCATGGGATGTAAACGCCAGAGAGAGAGAGAGTTGATCTGAAACCTGCTTAGTTTCAGGATCCAAAAGACCATAGTTTGGTATATTTTCCTCTTCCGAGCTCACGCATATAAAGTCCGAGACGTGGATCACTAATACTGTTTCTAGTGTATCATTGCAGCTGACAGTGTAAGTACCGTCCAGCCTGCAGATTGAACCCAGTGGATTAATGTTGAGTCGAGCTGCAGCCTGAACACTAACATTCACTCCGCAAAAACCCCTCAAACTATCCTTATTTGATCGTCTAAGTTCGTCGTTGTAGTTAGTAAAAGCGGATTGGTACTCCGTCGAGGTGTTTGTTTATTTTGATTTGTTATATGGAACTTGCAAACTTTATCCCTCATCTTCTCCTCTGGTTTTTTTAGACTTTGCAATTGAAAAGTTGCGGTGGTATGGTCATTAATAACATATTGCAGGTGGTGTGTTCCATAGTCGAACTCCATTGTGGAGGTGATCCTGCCACAATCCCCTACATTTTCCCGAATATATACTTTGGTTGATCACGAATCCTAAACCTATTATTGATAAGTGACCCGCGTGTAATGTCCAGAAAACATGAACGACCTGATTAAGTAAGGTCTGTGGTACAACCTTAAAGGAGGAGCAGAGTGCCTGAAACTAGAAACAGAGTTGGACGGGCAGCATTAAGCCCATTGCAACAACAACTACCAACCTAGAAACAATCAAATGGAGTATCTTAATAAAAATTGAACCCTATCTTAACCAAATCGAAATTCAACTCAAAACTCAAAACACTACGTTTGCACAACCCATGGATGAAGCAACATTTAAAACTATTGATGACGCATACCCAAAGATGAGAGAGCCAACCATTAAAGCCACATTTAAGGCTGAAAACCACATACAACAGAAACAGAAACAGAATTTCATGCATCAAAAAATTCTGTTGCTGTAAAATTTGTATGGAATTCTGTTTCTGTTTCTATTGTATGTGGTTTTCAGCCTTAAGTGCGGTAGTAATACGCTTGTTAAAAAAGATGAGCAACAAGCATATGTATGAAAATCGGAAGCATAACTTATAGATAACGGTAAATGGGTTGAATGGCAGGCATAAGTAAAAACGATTAAAAATTATTATAGAATTGTTGATAAAGTCATAATATTATATTATGCAGCTTAGTCTTAATAAATAGATTCTAAATTGTAGCCGTACATACTCGTTATTTATATGACGTCAGTTCCTAGATTAGTACGGTTTCAAATAGTACGAAAAATTGTTGGAACTGATTAACCGTACAAAGCAATGTATCCCTGTACTGTTGTTATGCTGTTGTTACCGTATACCGCTTTTGAAAGCCCTTGTCACTATTACATAATCCCAACCACAGTAGAATAAACTTTATGTAATATTTAAAGAATCGTTAATTTTTACCTCGACAGTTATTGCAGTTATAACGACTAAAATGCTTGATTTTCTATGATCGTAATTTTATTATTGATAATTAAATATAATTGCAACAAAATAACATTAAATAAAATGCATAAAATGATCATTTAATAAAACTTGTTGATGTAATGATCTTTGGATTATGGGAAAATTACATGAGAAGTTAATTTGTTCTGTTTTCTTTTCGTTTTCTTTTGCAAATCAAGAGGAATTATAGTTTAAATAGATTAATGAGGAAATTGTGCAAATAACAGATTTCATGGTTATTATTATTAATTTTATGTTTATCATCTAACAAATCAAATTAATGTTATTTACCTAAATGGTTTTATGATTGATGGAGTTCAACAGAAGTAACTATACAAACAATTTGACAGGAAGGTTCCAATCTTACCATATACATACCAAAATTTAGAGAGAGAATTTTTTTATTCTAATGATGATTATTTTTAAAGATTTGCATCTCTTGTCAAAAATTTTAATTTAAACAAAATTCGTGATCTAGACGACCCACGATGAATCCTATACCATTTTTTATCGTCTTCATACTGGGAATCAAAGTAGTATAGGTATAACATGAACCTGAATTTGAACAGATTGGTCTGCCATTCAAAACTGTATCAATTTGTACTAGAAAGGTACGCATCTCCTCAAAGGAGGGATTCAGGATTTGATTAAGTAATGTTTTGACTACCGATTACTCTTTTCATGTGATTTTTGGTTTGCTTCACGGCTGCTTCCCACAGAACTTCAAAATGTGGGGTGGCAGAAAGGTTAAAATCTAGGTGATATGTTCTCTTAAACAAAAATGAGAAATAGTATTCTAATTTGATCATATATTTAATTCGATCGTTCTGTTTTTATTGCAATAGTGTCTTACAGTTAAGTGTATAAAGTTGATAAAAGGAAGTTATAACTTATAACATATAGTGTAAAGAAATATAAGCTGATATCGAATTATAGCATTAATTCAATAGTTCTGTTGTGATTGCAATAGTGTCTTAATTTGTTTCTGAAAGTAAAGAATAAACAGTTGCATTAAGTTTTGTTTCTAGAAGTCTGTATTGTTGCATCTTCACTGTTTCTAACTAACAACTGTAGTTTTGCTTAATTTTACAATGGTTTGTGTGACTTGCACCCAACCAATATCTCGACAAAGAAAGGGCGCTAAGTGTGTTAAATGTCTATCTGACTATCATGTTTTGTGTGCTAATATATCTACCGATCTATGGATTCAAATCAAAAACGGATTAGTACAGTGGATTTGTCTTAAATGTCGTCATACTTCACCTCTAAATACTTCTTTACATACCTCAAACCTTGAACAAATAGAAGTAGTTGACGATGATATGTATGACCTTCAGGAAGCCGTTTCTATGTTTTTAAAGGAAATTCTATCGGTAAAACAAAAACAAGAGGATTGTGCAAACAGTATTAATTGTCTCGGTCTGAAGTTCGAAAAAATTATTAAAATGTCAATATTTGTCGACGAACATGAAAAAAAGATAAAAACTTTAGAAACTGAGAATAATAAACTTACGAAGGAAATCGCATCATTAAACTTGAAATTCGAGCAACAAAATCAGGCATTCAATTCGGAGTTAAACACAATTAAATCAACTCTTTGCCATCATGAGGAAAACTCTCGTAACCAAAACATTTTGATGCACGGAATACCTATTAAGGAAAACGAAAACCTATTACAAATTGTCAACACCATTCTAGTTTTCCTTAAGATACCTTCTTGCAACGATCATATTATCAAGGCTAACCGCATCAAAACCAAAAGCGAAACAACTATCAAACCTATTCTGGTTCAGTTTGATCACGTACAAATCAAGAAGAAAATTTTGGACGCCTTTAAAACAATCAAGACAGATTTGAATAGAAATCTTTTGACTACGGATATTGGGTTTATTGAGGTTAATAGTGATGTGCAAAAAAATACATTTTTTATAACAAATCATCTGTCAACATTCATGCAACAGCTATTAACTAAGGCCAAACAGTTGAAACATGTCAAACACTACCAATACATATGGGCTCAAAACGGTAACATTCTTGTTAGAAAGAATAATGCCTCAAAAATAATTAAAATAATATCTGAGGAAACAGTAAATCAGCTGTTGAACAGTAATATGTAAATACGTAATATTCCAGATATGTATTGTTTTTATTTCTAATAATTTTTAGTTCATTTGCTTTTCTTTAATTGATTGAGTTTATGTGATTTTGTATTTTATACTTGAATATTTAACAAATCTGTAGTTTAAATTTTTCTTTTTCTTTTAGAACACATATTAGGACACAAATAAATAAATAAGTGATTTATTGATACATAATAATTTATTTCGTTATACAGGAATACCTCGCATAGTACGGCTTCGATTAGTCCGGTTTCACTATAGTACGGTTTTGAAATTTTCAAAAACAAAACATAAATGAAGAGGAAAAAAATTCTAGGGAAAAATTATTCTTAAAAAAAATAATATGTACATACATAATACATATATAAAATTATTTTTATAAGCAAAACTCAGACAACGATGACTGTGCTGAAATGTCTTCAGAGATTTAACGTCTGAACAGCTTTCAATAATTATTGGAATGGTCGAAAAAGTTTCAGGTTATGTTAAGGAAGTTGATCCTAATATCGAACGTAGCATTACAATTCGTCGAACAATAAACAATAAAGGGTAGTGAAAATCCGAAATTCTACGTTCACGCCATGCTACCTGCTGGGTAACGCTAACAGAAGTAGGTTGGTGCAGTTGAGAGGGGCAGAGTAAATACTGCTTATTCTCAATGATTCTGCACCATGGCGAGTCATTGGTGCCATAAAACCAATGCAACTCAAGTGTCTGTTCTCCATCTTATGGGCGGCTTGGAGCGGGCATCTGTCTTAGATCAAGTGGCTCGCTATATAAACGTGTAAAAAGGTTGTTTCTGGTGACCTTAAGATGTAGAACGAACCCATTCACGAAAATTTGGGTTGAGCATTACAAGAACTAAGATGGCCAGGCAGTGGAATCCATGAAACAGCGAAAGGGTAACTCTTTACTATTGCGGTCATCAAAACGGAGGAGAATTTGGAGTTGGCTTTCTTATACACCGTCGCGTGAATCAGCATGTTATCGACTTCTGCCCAATTAATATGCGGTTATGCACACTGAGAAGCCGCGCGCAAAACTTCAATGTAACGATCGTCAATGCTTATATACCTACTGTAGATCAAACAGATGATATTAAAGATCGGTTCTTCCTAGAACTCGAAGAAGTCATCAATAAAATCCCGCGGCACGATATAAAAATCGTGGTAGGTGACTTTAATGCTCAAATTGGTAGGATTGCAAAACTTAAAACACTTATTGGCCCTAACAGCTTGCATCATACCAGCAACAATAACGGTCTCTGCGCAGCCGAGCTGGCTATGATGTATGATCTAGTAATTCCCAGCACTTTCTTCGCTCACAAGAGAATTCACAAGGCGACATGGAAATCAAATGACGGAAGAATGGAAAATCAAATCGATCAAGTCATGATCTCTAAGAGACACTCTACAAGTATAACTGACGTTCGATCATACAGGGGTGCTGATATGGACACTGAGAAAAAAGATCGTGCGCTGGAATGTCAAAGCATTTAAACATCCGGAAACGCTGAATAAATATCAGGAAATAATAACACAAAACATTGAAGAGCACGACATCTCTTCTGAGATGCCATTAAACATACAAGAAGAATGGCAAACGCTTCAATCAACCATTATAGGCGCAACTCAAACTACAATCGGAAAACGACCCACAAAAACTGCGAGAAAAATGGTTAACAAGGAACACCCGAAGCTTCCAAGCTGATTATCTATGCGCCAAGAAAGCCTCAGCAAAACTTCTACGTAAAAAGAAACGCGCAAACATGAAGAGCTGCATCAAAAACATCAAACAACATGCGGCCAACGGAAATTCAAAAAAGTGCTTTGCCAATGCACGGAATCTGACAAAAGATTTCCACCCAAGATCGACAGGGAGAGGGAGAACAACAAACAATACAATTCATTGCTACAAAGAATCGTTGAGGAGAAACCACCAAAAATCGTCGCTTTAATAATGAAACAACGTATTCGCAAAAGTGTAGTTTCGAGATAATTGGGCTTAAAGATTTTTCGATTTTTGGATTTTCGTAAACTCGGCAGTACTATTGAATGAATAAAGATATTGGAAAAAAAATTTCTACCAATTAATCTTGACTAATTTCTCCACAGCATATTAAAATTTCACATTGGTACCTGCTGGCTTTTCTACCTAAAAAGAGGTGCAAAGTCAATCAGGTACCTTATACGTTATTTCATATTTCATATACGTTATTTCATTTTGCATGGAAGTACAATTGTTGAAGACCGCCCTTATCAATATTGCTGCTGAATTTACAAAAAATTGCCTGATAATAAATTTACATTAAAATAAGTCTACAACTACAACAGAAATACTTTTTGGAGACATAGATTACTCATCAGAAATAATATTATTAAAACTTACACAATATTCATTCTTTTTTGCATCCGAGAGCTGACCAGTTGAACCAGATAAGTTAAATCAAATTTTATTACCTTGTTTTCATTTAATTGAGAGAAAAAATATTAAATAATTTTTGTGATAATAAACCTTTTTGTTGAATTAAAATTACAATAAATTAATTTATGTTTTATATTATAAATAAATTTATTTCAAATCATTACTTTTATTAATTTAATAAATATTAAAATAAATCAGGTGTTATTTGAAACTATTTGTAAGCAACAATCAAATAAAAAATAAACATCGGGAATAAATAAATTTTATATTTAAATTAATAAAATCAACTTTTATGGTGTACTATTTCTGTGATTAATGGTGATATAAGTGAAAATAATAAGTATTTTACGAGAAACTCAGTATTATATATATTGGGTTATAGTAATTAGAAAACACGCAAATAATTCTGAGCTCTCGTTGTAAGAAAGTGTTAACGTTTTTTCATGGTCCTTCGAGTCGGAGTTAACCACATTTTAGTTTAAACCACTTATTATTTTACATTGTCTTGAATATGGCTGAGGATGCAGAAATAATGGCGGACTTGAAACGAAGGCGTGGCAACATAAAAGGTTCATGCACACGTTTGTGTACCAACTTCGTTAATAAAATCAACATAAAAACTACAGCAGAAGCCATCAATGTTCGTTTAGAAATGTTGGAACGCTACTACCTAGAATTTGTTGAAGTTGATGACAAGCTTAGTGGGTTTTCTGGGATGAAATCTGAAATTGAAGAGTTTGAAGATTCATACTGTACAATTAAAGAAAAACTACGCATCGCACTAGGAAGTCGTGACGTGAAAAATACGGCTATACAGGATCAACTGGATACTACAATGGGCCGCTTTGCTGATCAACAGCAAAGCTTTTTTGATAGATTAAACCAGTCTCAAACTGCAACGACAGAAGTTCGACTACCTCGAATTAATATACCCATCTTTGATGGTAGCTATATGGAGTTTCCGTCATTTAGAGACCTTTATTTAGCAACCGTTCACAACAATGGAGCTTTAACAAACGCCCATAAATTTCAATATTTGAGAAGTATTTTAAGAGGTGAAGCTGAAACTCTTATTAAACATATTCATATAACCGATGCCAACTATGAAGAAGCATGGGAAAAGATAATTCAACGATACGATAAACCCGGTCTAGTAGTGATTTCATTAATAAAATATTTTATGGAACCATCAATAGTATCATCAAGTTCCAGTAAAAGTCTTCGACATTTAACTAATGTCGGCGACGAAGTGATTCGAGGACTGTCCGCTTTAGGACCTGAAGCTGAAAAACGAGATCCATTTCTAATCTACCTGTATTTGGAAAAATGCGACCGAGAAACTAGGCAAGCATGGGCGGATTATCCAAAAGAAAATTTTCCATCATTCAAAGAATTCTTAAAATTCCTTTCAAAACGATGCGATAATATGGAAACCAATGAATTTTTAGCAAAGGGAACCAATCAATCTAAACCAAACAAGGCTGTAGCAAAAACTTTTGTGGCAAATAATGGCAGTCAACTACGTGAAGCTGTATGTGTCTATTGTGAAAAAAATCATCGCTTGTTTGAGTGTGATGAATTTATAGGGAAGACATTAAGTGAAAGAAGGAAACTAGCAGAAGAGTTACACTTATGTTACAATTGTTTGGGTTCTGGACATTCAGTAGTTCATTGTAAATCATGGAAAAGATGCAATATTTGTAGACGTAAGCATCATAGCATGCTGCATACTGATTTAGTATCAAACCAGGCTGAATCGAAATCTTCCGAGTCTAGTGTAAAATCAGAAGCTGGAGCATTCCACCTTTTCCAAGAGGGAGACACAGAACAAATCAACATAAACAATTCTCATGTTATAACTTCAAACATCGCTGTTACTCCTGTACGATCAATTTTGTTAACCGCTCGCGCGTATGTTAAGGATTGTTGGGGTGGCTATCAGGAATGCAGAATTTTACTGGATTCGGGCTCTGAAATGTCTTTTATTTCAGATGATTGTCTTCAAAGGCTAAATCTACCGCGTGCTCACGCAAAAATTTCTATTACTGGTCTAGCTTCAAAAGGTGTTACCACTAAAGGATGCACTAACATTGAGATGAGATCCATGCATGATTCGCAACAAAAAATTGAGGTAGTCGTCCTTGTACTAAACAAAATAACCAATATCACACCACCTTTAAGTTTATCGGGAGACGAAACAAAAAATTGGGATTCATTGCCACTCGCAGATCCTCACTTTACTCAACCAGGTGAAATAGACATTCTGCTAGGAAATGATGTTTTTTTGGATATAATACTAGATGGGAACATTAAAAACAAACAAAACAACCTTATTGCACAAAAAACGTTGTTTGGTTGGATTATTGGAGGTTGTTCGTCTCACACAATTGCATTACCTGTTAAAAATGTACCAGCTCATCATACGTGTATAGACATCGACAATACGTTACGGATGTTTTGGGAACATGAAGAAGCAGAACCTAGTACATTCTCAAGTCTAGAAGAAATTAACTATGAAGACTTTTTTATTAATACATACACTCAAGGAAATGATAAAAGATACCAAGTAAGGCTTCCTTTTAAGACCAACCCTTTAGAGCTTGGCAATTCATTCAGAGGTTCTTTAAAAAGATTTGAAAGAACTGAAGAACGAATGTCGAAAAATATGGCATTGAAAAACAAATATACTAATTTTATTCGTGAGTATATCGATTTAAATCATATGACTCTTATAGGTGAACCCAAAACAAATGATGGATATTTTCTACCACATCATGCGGTATTCAAGACTACGAATAGTGAAAAGAAAATTCGGGTTGTCTTTGATGGCTCATTCAAAACTACCACTGGCTTGTCATTGAATAACATACTAATGGTGGGCCCAACAGTTCAACCAACTTTGTGGTGTACTTTGCTGAGATTTCGACTCCATGTTGTAGCATTGGTAGCAGACATAGAAAAGATGTATCGCCAAATTTGGATTCACCCAGATGATAGAAAATATCAAAAAATTCTATGGAGAGATTCATTAGAAATGCCCATCCAAGAATATCAACTAAACACAATATCATATGGCACATCCGCGGCTCCATTTTTGGCAATTCGTTGTTTAATTCAACTTTGTAGGGATCATGGGGAAAGATATAAACGGGCATCAAAAATAATACAAAGTGATTTTTATGTGGATGATTTGCTATCAGGTGCTGAAAACGAAGTAGAGGCTGTTAATCTAAAAAGAGAGTTAGATGAGCTAATGTTGCAGGGGGGATTCAAATTAACAAAATGGCTATCTAACTTACCAAAACTTTCGAATCAAAATGATGAAAATAATCTTAACTTGGATGATGGTGAATGTATAAAGGTTTTAGGACTTCAGTGGAATCCATCAAACGACATGTTTACTTTTAAAGTAAACTTGGATAATGAGCTGGTGCCAACTAAACGAAAATTACTATCAGAATCTTCGAGAATCTTTGATCCTTTAGGTTGGTTGGCACCTTCTGTTATAATCATAAAATTATTATTTCAACAACTTTGGCAAAAAAAACTAAACTGCGATGATACATTACCAGAAGATGTTTTGAACTCCTGGAAAAATATACGATCCAAACTAATTGAGTTCGAAAAAGTTCAAATTCCAAGAAATATTTTAAGCAGGAAAGATAGAATAGAAATTCATGGATTTTGTGATGCGAGTGAAATGGCTTATGCAGCGGTGATATACTGTCGCATATTATCAGTGAACGAAGAATGTAAGGTTCATCTTCTCTGTTCTAAAACAAAGGTTGCATCATTAAAAGGAATATCACTGCCCAAATTAGAATTATGTGGTGCTCATCTTCTGACGAAGCTGTTGAAACAAATATTAAACATTGCGGAATTTAACACAGCATCAGTAAACTTATGGACTGATTCTTCCATAGTATTGTCATGGTTGTCAGAAAGTCCTGGAAAATGGAAAACTTTTGTCCAAAATCGAGTCAGTGACATTCTGAGTAATTCTAATCGCTCTCAGTGGAATCATGTAAAATCAACTGAGAATCCGGTTGATGTAGCTACAAGGGGATTATCACCGGAGAAGTTAATAAATTGGGAACAATGGTGGCATGGTCCAATCTGGATGAAATTTGACAAGACTAAATGGCCAGCTGGAACTTTGAGTGTTGATCAAAATGTAATGGATGATGAAAGAAGACCAATTAAAGTTTTAGAAACACAGCAAGCTAACACTGTATTTGATAGAATTCTCTTTAGAACTAATTCATGGTTAAAAGCACTTCGTATTCTCAACTACTGCAAAAAATGGATATATAATATTCAAATTAAAATTTCAAGCAATAAAGAACATTCTGTAATTGAGGATCCTGGAACAATTGATTTGGTGGATCAGCTCAATAGCTCGGAAACTGCATTTGTAAAATGGGCCCAAAATAAAGATTTCGCCGCTGATATAAAAGAATTGAATGCAGAAAAGTGCTTGAAAAGGAAAAATCAACTGAATTCGCTGTGTCCATTCATCGACAACGAAGGCGTTTTACGAGTTGGAGGCCGTTTAGAGAACACAGATTGTCACTACAACACGAAACACCCTATAATTTTAAAATCAACCAACATAATAAGTGAAATAATAGTTTTTTACCTACATAACCTTCACCACCATCCGGGACCAACACTTCTTTTGCAGTTAGTTAGGCAAAAATATTGGATAACAGGATCACGAAATTTAATAAGAAAGATATTTCGGAAGTGCCTGTTGTGCTATAAGCAACGAGCAAATACTAGTACGCAACTAATGGGAAATTTGCCAGCATCTCGAGTAAGTGTTTCCAGGGTATTCAGTAATGTTGGTGTGGATTATGCTGGTCCTATAAATATACTAAATAGAAAAGGGCGAGGAGCGCAGACAACAAAGGGTTATCTTGCAATATTTATCTGTTTAGCTACTAAAGCAATTCACATAGAAGTCGTCTCAGATTTAACCTCAGATGCATTTATTGCTACTCTTAAACGTTTTATTGCTAGAAGAGGTTTGCCATCAAAGATTCATAGCGATAATGGTGGAAATTTCGTAGGAGCGCACAAGCAACTTTCTGAATTAAATAATTTCATATCCAATAATAATTCAAACAGTTTCATTTCAGACTACTGTGCTCAATTGGGAATCAGATGGTCTTTTATTCCTCCAAGAGCACCACATTTTGGAGGGATTTGGGAAGCAGCTGTTAAGTCCGTCAAGACGCATATTACTAGAGTTGCAGGATGTACAAATTTAACTTTTGAGGAGCTATCAACTCTAACATCTCAAATTGAAGCTGTTTTAAACTCTCGACCGCTCTGTCCAGTCAATAATGAAGATGTCAACAACTTAGACGTATTAACACCGGGTCACTTTTTAATAATGGCTCCATTAACAGCATTACCAGAAGATATGCAAGATCAATCGTTTTCCTGCCGATCGAGATGGAAAGTAATTCAACAGTTGGTCAAAAGTTTTTGGAAGAAATATTCAACCGAATATCTTAACACACTACAACAGCGCTACAAATGGCAACATCAAGATCGCAACCTTCAAGTAAACGATCTTGTTCTTATTAAAGAAGACAACCTATCGCCTTGTCATTGGGTTCGAGGACGTATTCTTGAGGTTCATCCTGGAAGTGATGGCGTTGTTCGAGTCGCCACGGTCAAAACATCAACAAACTGCGTAAAACGACCTATAGTCAAACTCAGCCCACTACCATTGAATGATTAAGGTAATAAATTCCTTAATGGCCGGGAGAATGTTGAAGACCGCCCTTATCAATATTGCTGCTGAATTTACAAAAAATTGCCTGATAATAAATTTACATTAAAATAAGTCTACAACTACAACAGAAATACTTTTTGGAGACATAGATTACTCATCAGAAATAATATTATTAAAACTTACACAATATTCATTCTTTTTTGCATCCGAGAGCTGACCAGTTGAACCAGATAAGTTAAATCAAATTTTATTACCTTGTTTTCATTTAATTGAGAGAAAAAATATTAAATAATTTTTGTGATAATAAACCTTTTTGTTGAATTAAAATTACAATAAATTAATTTATGTTTTATATTATAAATAAATTTATTTCAAATCATTACTTTTATTAATTTAATAAATATTAAAATAAATCAGGTGTTATTTGAAACTATTTGTAAGCAACAATCAAATAAAAAATAAACATCGGGAATAAATAAATTTTATATTTAAATTAATAAAATCAACTTTTATGGTGTACTATTTCTGTGATTAATGGTGATATAAGTGAAAATAATAAGTATTTTACGAGAAACTCAGTATTATATATATTGGGTTATAGTAATTAGAAAACACGCAAATAATTCTGAGTTCTCGTTGTAAGAAAGTGTTAACGTTTTTTCAACGATTAAGTCTAAAACTAATTATTATTGAACTAACGTATAATATTCTTACAATTTTTTATTTATATGAACCGGTATATCATGTAGTAATGAATGATGCTTATACAATATTTTAGATTTACCATTTCGTGTGGCGATCGTAATGTATGTAAAGTATACGACACTGATTTTGCCCAAGTTATTATTCTATAGGAATTGAAATATCGTACATGCATTTACGCTGTTTCAATATTTAACCAAATTCAAATTTGCATGTACGTTAATTAACAATATATTAATTTTCACCCCCAGTTATAAAAAAATTGGAAAATGTTAAAATGCCACTTTATAGACATCCTTATGGGGAATGCAGCGCACCCATTATATTATAACAACGTATATATGGCATACGTTATTTCATTATTAAAGCGACGAAATGATCCAGACATCGTTATTGCAATTTTTGGGCAAAAAAAATTAATTAAAACATTAGAATTTAAAGTGAATTGTGTGAATTTTGTTTATCTAGTTGTTTTAACCATTTTAAATTAACTTTGTTTTGTTTGTTCAGTTATTTTTAATAAATATATGTACATTTGAATATATTACTCTCGTTTTCTTTATTAAAAAACAGGAAAAAACAAATTGTATGGAACAAATTATCGTTTTTTGTATGTAGTTAGGTCCTCGATTAGTCCGGTTTCAAATAGTACGGCTAAATAGTGGAACCGATTAACCGTACTATGCGAGGTATTCCTGTATAATGAATATATACTTACAAAATGTAAATGGGTTGCGAACGAAGACAAATCAATTTTGCCAAAATATTCTGAATTCGGACTATGATGTTATTTGTTTAGTGGAAACTCGTTTGGATGAAAGCATTTATAATGGTGAGCTGTTTAATAATAAATTTAATGTTTATCGAAGAGACCGAGACAATACACACTTCCCTAACAAAGTAGGTTTCGGTGGTGGCTGCATGGTTGCTGTCAACAAAAAATTGGCCTCGTTTAGATTACTCGAGTGGGAGTCTGAATTTGAAGAAATATGGGTGTGTTTAAAAACTAATAACAAAAATCTTTACCTTAATACGACGTATCTGTATCCAGAAACAAAACCTCTAGAATAGGTTAAATACTTTGACAATATCAATACAATAGTGAATGATAACAAAACTCACAGTAATTTTATCATTACTGGTGACTTTAATATACCAACTACTAAATGGTTTTCAACAAACGATAATTCTCTTAAGCCGCTGTATGATTCAAGTATACCTGGTCAAGCACTTATGGAACAATAAGTTTATCTGGTTTGAACCAGTTTAATGGCTTAACCAACTTCAACAATGTAACTTTGGATCTTGTGTTGACAAACCTTGACCCAGGTAACATACAAGTTTCTAATGCCTTGCAAGCTTTGACTAAGGTCGACCGTCATCATCCGCCATTACATATAACTCTCAATCTTTCAAAACAGTCGTTTATCAAGGACAAGTACATACCGTCTTTTAATTTTAAGAAGTGCGATTATACGGTCCTCAACAATAATATAACTGACATAAATTGGGACAATCTGCTTTGTAGCTTAAATACTAATGACGCAGTTGCGAAGTTTTATTCAATTTTATACAGTCTCATAAATACGAATGTTTCTAAATCTGTCAGAAAGAATGATAGCTACCCACCTTGGTTCTCCAAAAAAGTAATAGGTTTGATTGAACTAAAAAATCATTTACATAAACGATACAAAAAAACACTTGATCCGGAGTATAAAAATCTTTTTTCAATAATCAGAAAACAAGTGCAGCGGGCAATGAAAGCGTGTCATTCTAAATATATCGAGAGTATTGAAGATAAGGTAAAAACTGATCCAAAAATGTTTTTTAGCTATTCCAAAAGCAAAAAAAAGTCCAACAACATACCTGCATCTATGCGTCTTAATGATATAAAAGCAACCGGAGTAGATGAAATAACAAACCTCTTCGCCTCTTACTTCAGTTCTATTTATAACAAGAATGCCATACCTACCGATGACGTCAGTAGTAACCTACAAAATCATCCACAATTCACAGTCTCAGAGGATGAAGTTCTTTTAAACCTAAAACAAATAGATACATCTAAAGGAAGCGGGCCAGATGAAATACCTCCTATATTTATTTTTAACACAGCTTTATCACTCTATAAACCTCTTGCTATAATCATGAACAAGTCTTGCAACGAAAACACGTTTCCCTCTAGATGGAAAGAAGCAAAGGTAATTCCTATTTACAAGAGTGATGACAGTAGCGATATAAAAAATTATCGACCCATTTCCATTCTAAACTGTTTCGCTAAGGTTTTCGAGAGAGTCATACACGTTAAACTATTTGGTCTAGTTCAACATTTAATTTCACCCAGACAGCATGGTTTCTTTAAAAAACGGTCCACGTTGAGTAATCATATTGAATTTACCGAGTATGTTTTTGAATCAATCGATTCTAATGAAGGTGTAGAAGTCATCTATACTGATTTCTCTAAGGCGTTTGATAAAGTTGATTTTCAAATTTTATTATCCAAGCTTAGTAATTACAATTTATCTGATTCTATTATTGCATGGTTCAAGTCATATCTATCGCATAGAAAACAACATGTTGTCGTCAACCAAACAAGATCCTTCTCATTTTCTCCAACTTCTGGTGTTCCACAGGGGCCAATACTTGGTCCACTGCTTTTTATCATTTTCATAAATGACGTTCTTGAAATCCTCAAGTGTGAGGCTCTACTTTATGCTGATGATATGAAAATTTTTGTCAGAGTCAAAACACTGGATGATTGTGTTAAACTTCAGCTGGACCTTAGTAATCTGCAATTGTGGTGTGTTGCCAACAACCTTCATTTGAACGTGGATAAGTGTTTCTGTTTAAAGATCAAACCACGACTTTTTCATTGTGGATATACTTACGAAATAGGGAATAACATATTGGCACTCAAAGATAATGTGAATGACCTTGGTATTGTGATGGATAACAAATTTAGCTTCAACCTACATATACATAACATCGTTAACCGCGCATATAAATTTCTGGGATTTTTAATGAGAATAGGATCAGATTTTAAAAATAAAGACTCATTTATCTCCATTAACAACTCTTACATAAGAAGTATTCTTGAATACAATGCAACCATATGGAATCCTCTCTATCAGATTCATAAAGATAAAGTTGAGAGAGTCCAACGTAAGTTTACCCGGTTTTTAAACTTTAAATTAGTCATTCCTAAAGAGTCCTACTTAGATCGGCTTAAACGTTACAATCTAATGTCTCTGGAAACACGTAGAACCTTTATAGACGAAGTCGTGCTATTTAAACTAATTAACCATCTCATTGATTTTCCATCACTGCATCTTATACATTACCGACAACATGACAATTATAAACTGAGAAACCAGCTTTGTTTCCGAATAAATACCTTTGACAGCAATTTACGTAATAACTCACCATTAATAAGAATGCAATGTAACCATAATGCTAAATTTAACAACATTGATTTGTCTTCGCTTACTCTCACACGACTTAAATCAGAACTCAAAATTGTGATTTATTCTTACTGAGATTAAAAAGTGTTTTCCCTGATGAAAGTAATTTAATTTCATCACTAAAATCTTGATGTTGGACGTGACGTATGAATTTCAAAAAAGCTAATTATATCTCGGCAACCTTTAAATATTAAAATCTTATCTTAAACCTTGTATTTGATTCTTAATATCCAACCTAATAATGTAGTAAGTATGCAAATTTTATAAAAATTAGCACACATTGTATTCAAAAATTGAAAAATTTTCAACTACTAGATTCCTATTGACGGGTATCAACTTTTCTTGTAAATTAGTTGCATCATTTGACAGATCACATATTTTCTTTTGTAGGGCCAATATTCTCGCTCTTTGCTTAACCAAACTGGTCCGTCCATACCACTACAATTGGTTGTTGATTATTTCATCTGATAATATTCCACATGATGCACAGTCTCCTGGGTTGTCTCCTGATTGAGGATAACTCCACTGGACTCTTGAAGTTCGATTTGCTTCAAAAGTTTTCCATTGCCGCGGATGGCAAAACAGCCAAGACAAGCCGATAGTAGAGTCCATCAAGGCAAAACTTGGCAAATCTTGAACGGCCAGTATGTCTTTTATGGATTTTAATAATTTACTTAGCAACGACGCAGCACATAACTCTATATCTCGGGTTGGAAATTTGTTTTAAAACCGTGACTTTAGTGATCAGATTGTGAAGTGATCAGATTAACTGTAATTGTTTCATCAAAAATCATATTTCTACAAAATACAAATTCGCCATTTTTTGCTTCCAATCATCTAGATATAAAGACGAATATGCCCAATCTTTTTGAAGAAACCATAATTTATTACTAATTTTTTTATTCTATTATTTTCTGATCAAATATCTTGGATGCTTTTGACATAATAGATTTTTTAGTTAAAACTGACAAATAATTTTAATTTCACATTAAAAACAAATACATCTTTTGTTGGATGCCAATGGATGGGAGTCCTTTAAGCTTGCATCAGATGGTATTAAAAACATTTGTAAGCTCACTGAGCTTAAAATTGTAATAATAATAGTAATTAGTTGTTTGGCTTCTTCCTTTGTTGCACAACGTGAAATCAAGTCATCCACATAGAAGCTATGTTTGATGACCTTTACTGCACTTGGTTAACGCTCTGCATTTTCTTCTGATAATTTACAAAAAACCTTTGTAGTTAAAAATGGAACACTTGCTGTACCATAGGTTACTGTTAGCAATTTACACTCTAGTAGTAGTTGCATAGAATTCTCATGGAAAATAATGCGCTGCAAATTAACATCTTGTCTATCAACTTATATCTGGCGATACATTTTGACAATATCAGCGGCGGAGACTAATTTTTACACCGAGTCGTTGAAGTATTTATAGTAATGATTCTTGTACGGTTGTTCTTACCATCAAGGAATCATTTGATGATTTTCCAGATGAGGATTTTGCAGAGGCGACAAACACAACCCTAAATATTGTTCTGAAACTGGCTTTTTTTCCTTGGCTCTATGAGGAGGTAAATAAAATCGGTAAGAATTTTTATTTCAGCTTCACAAAAACCAGCAGTGTACAAATTAGTGAAGTATCTCTTAAATATCATTGTATTACAAAAGTTTAGATAAAGGCTCCAAACCTTTTTATATTAAAATTTTCAAACAGTAATTTATCTTTTCATTAAATCTAGTAACGGTTAACTCTTGTTACTTTTTAATGTATTTCTAAAACTACAAAACTTAAATAATTATGTAAAAAGGGTTAACAATAAAAGTGAAACCCATAAAAAATCATAGCGAAATTTGAAAGCCATAACACAACCTCATAGAAAAATAAAAATAGTTTTGTAATTTTCACACAAACAATACTCAAATTAATTTTAAATATAACTTTGAATCCCTTATCATATTTCCACAAGAATAGTTTTCTTCGTAATTTTCAAAACTAAAAATTATAAAAATAATATAACAATGATTTAAATTTATTACTGTATCAAATTTGTGCATAATAAATTTTGTCACAATATAATTTTAATTATATTTCAGTTAACACTTTTATTTTTATAAATCTTAAAATTAAACTTGATTAGGGTTCATAAATATTGGGATAGTGATCTCACAGTTTGTCCGGTATTCAACAAAATTATGTGATGTAATTTATCGTGTGACCAGAATAGACCGTATTATGTTTTAGTTATAAAAAATTAAGCCTAATTCTTTTAACTTAAAAAAATTAATGTTGTGTGTCATAACCTGCCCCAATGTGTCAAGACTATGGCATGTGGAAATTTTTTAGTATAGAACTATTGAAAAAAACTAAAATGGTACAGCTGTATGTATTTGTGGCTGGAAATAATATGTAAAACTAGCACGAAATATAATTTACGATTGTTAGGAAGATCCACACGTTCTGGATTCGAACTCTGATTAGTAAGCAAAAGCACCAGGTTTTATCACCAATAAGTTTACAACAACAATTCTACAACCAATATTCCTATCTAGAATATTCAACCGCTTCAAAAACTTTGCAGATTTTAGAAATTTCCAGTATAAAAATAGATCCATAATAACACTCAAAATATTTCGATTAAATAACGCTTAAAACTAAATTTTTAATTTCATTTAACATAATCACATTCCACTTAAACTATTTACAGGATCGCAGGCTAATTTAAATTATTAACTTTAAATTATCGCAGTCTTATTTAAAACTGATTCTTTTATGCTATAAAAGGAATTCCTTATATATAATTCTGCTTAAATTCTCGTATATTCTACGAAAATTGATTCTTTGCAAAGAAAGCTCGAGAAATTATGATTAAATTTACGTCATTAATTTGGATATATTTTATTGCATGGTTATGTTTTCTTCAATCCTTCTTTGAACTTATAACAGATGTTGTAACAGATTTATAACAGAATTTGTTGATTTTACAAAAATTAATATCTGTTTGTAACTAAGTTTAATTATTTCCACTATTTATTATAGAGCAAAAAACAGATATATGGAATTTAAGATAAAGATTTTTTATCCCAGAGATCGATCAGGGTAGTGCTGGATGGTGCTCTGTCGACTAAGTTCCCAATTCAAGCCGGTGTTCTCCAGGGTTCGGTTCTGTCACCAACCTTTTTTCTAATCTTTATCAACGATTTGTTATCTATCACCACAAACCCAATATATAGCTTTGCCGACGACAGTACTATCTTCCATTCCTATTCTTAAAAAAAACAACCATCTAGTCTAAGTTGTAATTGTCATCGTAGAAAAATGGTTGAATCCTTAGATGTAGATCTGGAATTAATCCTGGATTGGGGTAAACGGAATCTTGTGACATTTAATTCTATGAAGACGAAGTCGTGCGTTTGGTCCCATAAAACCTCGCTTTATAGCCGCAACATAACGTTTTCCATGCAACCACTATTAAACTCAGCTACACTCAAACTTCTGGGCAGTAATATCTATCACAAACTGAAGTGGCATGATCATATTCTTTCCGTAGCAAAATTGGGATCCCAACGACTTGGCTTCCTACGTCGCTGCAAAAGTTTATTCTTTCCATTATGGAAATAATGCACAGAGAGAAAAATCCACATAAAACTGAAGAAAATTAAGCTGAAATCCCTATGGTTTTTAGTCAAAATGACGATCTTCTTAAAACTATGTGTAAATTCATTTTATTTAATTTTTATTTATTCAATAGGATATCGTTTTGAATTATGAAGATATCACATAATAAGTACAGTACAGATTTCCTATTGTTTTGTACAGATTTCTTATTGTTTTTCAAAATTATAGGAAAATCCTCTTGAGCTTTTATATGTAGATTCTTATAGATTTCAGGCGTTTTTCATATTGTTTCAAGAAATAAGGAGAAAACTTTTTAAAGTGGTTATGTGAAATCTCGCGAAATTTAATAACTACCAGATCATTTCAAAACGAATATCGTATTGTCTTAAAACTTTAACGGGGAATGTCTTCTTGTTTTTTTCAATTTTAAAGAATGTACAGGCAAATCCTATATTAATTTCCATATAAGAGCAATATTAATTAAAACATTGATTTCTTTTAAATATTTCGGTTCTACTATTTCCATACAAAATACATATATAAATTGTGAAAAGAAATTTAGGTTGCAAAACTATTATATTCCAAAATATTCATAAAACTTAACTTATTTAATTTATAAATGATATAAAAATTCGAATTCATATTGTTACGTTTTTCCAACCTTACTTCGAATTGGCCTTACTCTCAATTCGATAAACGTAATTCCCAATCTCTTCCTGAGTTCGATCACTGATTAGTAAGCACAAACACCAGGTTTTATTAAGTATTCAACAACTTAATTGTTCCACAACAATAGGAAAACAATATTCCTAACTAGAATATTCTTTTAACAGCTTCAGAAACTCCAACGGTTGATTGTAGAAATTTCCAGTAATACAACGTTTAAAATAATACACAAATTATTTCTACTTAATAACACTTTAAACTTTATTTACAAAATAACTTTACACAAAAACTAATTTAAAGATCACTTTTATAATTTTAACTTCACTATCGCAGGTTTAAAATAAAACTAATTCTTAATCTACAACAGACAATTTCTTATGTACTGTTTTGCTTAATTTCTAGAAAATTCTAGGTCACTTTTTAGAAACCTTGAGAAAATAGTAGAATATTCGATTATTTTACGTTACGTTCGTTTAATTCATAAAATCATTTATTTATGTTGACCTTAATTCTAAGAATATGTACAACAACAACAACACTATTCATTTCATTCATTTGTTGTTGCGTTTTGTTGTGATTTGATTTTCTTGTAAGTGACCGTAATCGTCTAGATTTTTCTGTACTCGTAACAATATGTTACTTATATTTAAAAATATATATAGTATATTTGATTTGATTTTATAAAAAATATATATAGTATATAGATATAGTATATTTGAAATTTGAAAAGTTGGCGCTGTCGCTTATTATCCAGATTCTTATGCTTTTCATAATATCATAGAATCATATTACCTTGAATTGTACCCGATAACAAATTTTTCAAGTTGTAATATGAAAATACCGTCTGTGCTTGTGAAATAGGTGAGAATGGCTAACTAATCTTCTGATTTTTTTTCTAGCCATTCTAAAACTGTTGAATTTGTATTATTCGAAACTGTGCTGGGATCACACAAAAGTGGTATGCCCTGTAATGTTTATAAAATAAATATTTAATACAAAAACATAAAATAAAAAAATACTATACGCAAAACTGGAAAAAAACCCTGACTGATAAAAACATAATAACAATTACATATAATAAACCAATTTATTTAAGTTATAGATTTATACAAATCAGAAAATATTTTATTTTATTTTTTTTTCTAAATTTAATAAAATAAAACATTTAATAAACATAACGTTTTTAATTTGAAATAAAACTTTTACAATTTCAAAATTTAGAGACGAGCACGTGGGAACTACATATATTAAAAATTATACTCACTCTATCTATCCTCCACTTCTTCAATTCATTTTTAAATAAAACTTTTTCACCAAAAAACTCAAATTTGCGGATACAAAGATTTTTTCAATGTCATCTAGGTCTAATGATTCTAGATGTTTTATTGAAACAATACCGTATGCTTTCAAAATGACTAAAGTTGCCTCAGATAAGCCCCATGACATAAGTATTTTGGTAACCTCTGGATCCTCAATAATATTTAGATTGGGAACTATAATAATTTGGTTTTGTTCATAATCACATAAATTAATATCTTCTTCCATCACTAATCAAAACACTGATTTATTTAAAAAAAATTGATAATTTAATTAATAATTTACACTAATTTACTAAAAACACGTGCAATACGCGCAGTCACTTCTTACTTTAACCACAGTGATACAATAAATGAAAAAATTTAAGACGAAATTATGTGAAGTATGTGATTTTATAAAAATTTAATGTGAAACCCCTTTTAAAAACAATTTTAATACATAATTATCCTTTAACTCGCAAAAAGACCTGTAAAATTTATGTGAAAGACTTATTACATTAATAGATGAATTTCACTTTAAATTAAACAGTTATAGTCCAGTAAATAAAGGTCGAAAAAGATCAAAAGCTCGCAAAAATCCTGTCACGGACGGGACCTGGCGGAAATTGTTGGTCTTACCGAGTACTTTGACGTGAGAAAAATTACCTTTCGGTTCCGACCCTGTGAGCCTGGAAAATGGCCCTCAAAGTGTCAGAAGTAGTTTCCGGGCCATATCTCCGGAAATATGGCAGTTAGGGCATTCCTGTTTAGCCAAAAATGAAGGTGAGCTAATTATCTACAGAAATGGTCCTAATCATTTTTTTCGCAACATTGATACTTTTTGCAAAAACGGGTAGTGAAAAATTGTCAAATTTGAGACCATGAAAAAACGCCAGATTCTCATCAAATTTGAGAACTGAGGGCTTGGCAATACCCACAGCTCCATGTTTTGGCCTGAAAAATTTGACCTGCAAATGACAATGGCTTTCTCGTTGTATTTGCGAAATTATCGCGGCCATATAGGAGCATAGGAAGGATCAGTCACACACAAATTTAAATTATACATGTACTAATTTGTTATGTCGCTGTAAATGCGTTATATGTTGTCGATTTCTAATTTAATAATTTATAATAAATGACGTTTTTATTCGCCTACATATTAAAGTGTTACTTTATTACTGTGATTTACGGCCTAAAAGTGTCACTTTTTAACTATTTATTTTGTTGTCATAGCTACGTCCAAAAAAGTAAAAAGCATTTGCATTTGTTTAAATTCTATGAAAAATAAAATTTTTTATCAAAGCAACCCTTAAATTCAAAATTTCATTATCCAATTAAAATAGTTGTTATCATTTGTTGTCATAGCTACACAATAATTTGAAAAATATAATTAATATTTTGTCAAAGGTTACTTGTTCCACATATTTTTATTTTAAAATTTATGAAAATTTATAATTTTAATTTAGAATAAACAAATTTTCTTAAAATATTTTGCTTGCGGCGAATAAAAAATAGTATATGATGCACGG
Source organism: Diogma glabrata (assembly GCA_963693315.1). NCBI lineage: Eukaryota > Metazoa > Arthropoda > Insecta > Diptera > Cylindrotomidae > Diogma > Diogma glabrata. The sequence goes on along the minus strand of OY856187.1, from coordinate 356,989,616 downwards.
ACGTAAGCTATTTTGGACTTAAGGTGGGTGCAAATCTCAGCTAGCGCCTCGACTCCACATCCGTCCAAAATCTTTAGCTTTACGTCCTAGCATCATAATGTACTATTGTTGACGATTAATACAATAACAATAACAATATAAGTCCACGAGGGACGCGTGAAGCCAGTGTGTGTGTGCCATGTGTGCGCGCCTGCGCGAACCAATATTATACACGTAATATACGCGCCACCACGTGAAGCAGAAAAAAAAGAGGAAATTATCATAAATAATTTCAGAGAAACTTTTTCAATTTTTTTTTTGTGGATTAAAAACAATGACATTATTTATATCAATGGAAAGCTGAAAAACCTCAGCTTTACTTTTATATAAGTAACAATACCCAAAACATTCCTCGGAAAGAAAAAAAAGTTTCTGAAAAATTTGGCCAGTTTTTTTCCCGTGTGGGCGTAAAATCAACTTTTAAAGAGCCCTGGAAATTTCTAAACAATTTGAAAAATACGATCGGAAACTTGACATTCTAAGCTACAAATTGGTGTAACTTATAAGGCACTTTAATAGACAGTAAATCTTTTATTAATGATTTTCCGCGGACTTTCCGAAACTCCATTAAAGTCCTCAAAATGGAAATTAATAAATTCCCATTTATTTAAAAGTGCGAGAAAGCCACTGTGGCAAACTTTCTGAGATGTTTCAAGACCCCCACAGGCACAATAATCAAGAAAGAAACATATAAAAACACAATTTTTAAAAAAAAATATGAATCAATTTAAAACAGCGTCAGAAAACCGGATAAAAAGAAACTTTGACCACCGTTTGCACTCGCTTACAAACGTGATAACAGAAATTTTATCACAGGATGTGACAGGTACGGGTTTTTTCTTTCACATGAATTTTGAATCATCGAAAAATATTGAATTTTGACCGAGTTATCCGCTAATTTGTCCGCCGCTCCTTAGTAAATACGTGTAAAGCGGCATTCTGGCTCCATGATGAAGAGAAAAATGCAGGACAAGGTTCGAGTCCATTATCTCGGAAACTATCGGGTTTACGATAAAAATGATTAGGACCATTTCTGTAGATAATTAGCTCACTTTCATTTCTAGCTAAACAGAAATAGCCTAACTGCCATATTTTCGGAGATATGGCCCGGAAACTACTTCTGACACTTTGAGGGCCATTTTCCAGGCTCACAGGGTCGGAACCCCATTTGTTGAAATTCTATGAAAAATAAAATTTTTTATCAAAGCAACCCTTAAATTCAAAATTTCATTATCCAATTAAAATAGTTGTTATCATTTGTTGTCATAGCTACACAATAATTTGAAAAATATAATTAATATTTTGTCAAAGGTTACTTGTTCCACATATTTTTATTTTAAAATTTATGAAAATTTATAATTTTAATTTAGAATAAACAAATTTTCTTAAAATATTTTGCTTGCGGCGAATAAAAAATAGTATATGATGCACGGACGTAAGCTATTTTGGACTTAAGGTGGGTGCAAATCTCAGCTAGCGCCTCGACTCCACATCCGTCCAAAATCTTTAGCTTTACGTCCTAGCATCATAATGTACTATTGTTGACGATTAATACAATAACAATAACAATATAAGTCCACGAGGGACGCGTGAAGCCAGTGTGTGTGTGCCATGTGTGCGCGCCTGCGCGAACCAATATTATACACGTAATATACGCGCCACCACGTGAAGCAGAAAAAAAGAGGAAATTATCATAAATAATTTCAGAGAAACTTTTTCAATTTTTTTTTTTGTGGATTAAAAACAATGACATTATTTATATCAATGGAAAGCTGAGAACCTCAGCTTTACTTTTATATAAGTAACAATACCCAAAACATTCCTCGGAAAGAAAAAAAAGTTTCTGAAAAATTTGGCCAGTTTTTTTCCCGTGTGGGCGTAAAATCAACTTTTAAAGAGCCCTGGAAATTTCTAAACAATTTGAAAAATACGATCGGAAACTTGACATTCTAAGCTACAAATTGGTGTAACTTATAAGGCACTTTAATAGACAGTAAATCTTTTATTAATGATTTTCCGCGGACTTTCCGAAACTCCATTAAAGTCCTCAAAATGGAAATTAATAAATTCCCATTTATTTAAAAGTGCGAGAAAGCCACTGTGGCAAACTTTCTGAGATGTTTCAAGACCCCCACAGGCACAATAATCAAGAAAGAAACATATAAAAACACAATTTTTAAAAAAAATATGAATCAATTTAAAACAGCGTCAGAAAACCGGATAAAAAGAAACTTTGACCGCCGTTTGCACTCGCTTACAAACGTGATAACAGAAATTTTATCACAGGATGTGACAGGTACGGGTTTTTTCTTTCACATGAATTTTGAATCATCGAAAAATATTGAATTTTGACCGAGTTATCCGCTAATTTGTCCGCCGCTCCTTAGTAAATACGTGTAAAGCGGCATTCTGGCTCCATGATGAAGAGAAAAATGCAGGACAAGGTTCGAGTCCATTATCTCGGAAACTATCGGGTTTACGATAAAAATGATTAAGACCATTTCTGTAGATAATTAGCTCACTTTCATTTCTAGCTAAACAGAAATAGCCTAACTGCCATATTTTCGGAGATATGGCCCGGAAACTACTTCTGACACTTTGAGGGCCATTTTCCAGGCTCACAGGGTCGGAACCCCAAGGTAATTTTGCTCATGTCAAAGTACTCGGTAAGACCAACAATTTCCGCCAGGCCCCGTCCGCGACAGGATTTTTGCGACCTTTTAACCTTTATTTACTGGACTATTAATAGTTTTTCCATTTTAATATGTAGTATTAAAATGAGATATGTAAAAATTGATGTGGAGATAATTCATGTGATATTTCATTCAAAAATAATAGGATTTCTTTTACAATTTAAGGAGATATCACTTTAAACATTGTAATTAAACAAAGATTTCTAGTAAATCAGAATAATGTGAAAAACTTTTTAAAAAAATGTGTTTTTTTTCTCTCTGTGTGGAGCAATTCGTTGATATAAGTCATTTTGAATCAACTTCACAACATTGGGATGAAAACCATACGCATCGAGATTGTTGATTAAGTTAGCATGCCAAACTCAATCGAATGCCTTGGAGATGTCTAAGGCGATAACGTATGTTTCACCACCTCTATCAAGTATGCTGTTCCAACAATGCGCTACATAGTTTAATAGATCGGTAGTTGATTTTTTGTTTCGAAAACCGTATTGGCTGTCGGATATATAACAATTATATACACGCACATGGTATACAAGTCGGTTCGCGTATAAAATTATTAAAAAATATTGGGACGCTGCTACATAGGTTAACCTCACCACTGCTCTGAAAACAAAATATTTGATGGATATTAGATCACTATAAATACAGAACTGAGCTAATATCCCAAATACAATTAATGTTTAACGAAGTTATATGTTTCTCGTAGTTCTAATTATAAAAACATTAAAGAAAGCTGTACCATTCCAACAAACATAAATTCTGTCGTACGAATAGAAAAGGTAAAAGAAAGATTACCGGAAGTAACAAACCGGCAGTTGAGATGCTTAACTGTTGTACTAAAAGCTTATGAACCAAGTTTCACCCAATTTGATTGTCATGTGTTTTCCCACGCCGATAACAAAAAAAATTCAAATATTTGTTTTTATCTATATTTTATGGACATAGATAAGGAGATAGGAGTTATTGCCAAAAACGAATGAATTTTTTTCTGTCCTCCCTCGCCTTATCTGCGAACATAACAAAAGAAAAAATTTTAAAAATTCACGGGTGCAGAGATTTCGCTAAATCGAAACTAAAATTTTTTTTTGGTTGTTATAAATTCAAATGTTTATTGGAGGGGTTTAAAGTAGAAATTTTAAACAAATTATTTTTGATCATGTCATGTGGGTTGTCATATGAAAGGTGATTTTTTTTTGTAGTGCGAAACAGGGTTTCTTGTAATTTTTTAAAGCATAGTTTTCGACTTATTTTCGAAAATGTAATTTTTTTGTCTTCATCCTTATCTACGAACATTACAAAAGAGAAATTTTTTAAAAATCACTGGTGTAGGAATTTTGCTAAATCGAAACTAAAATTTTTTTGGCGGCTATGATTTCAAATGTTCATGAAAACATTTTCAGAAATTTTGAAAAAAAAATTAATTTTGATCATTCATGGGGTGTCATATGAAAGGTGAGTTTTTTTTGTAGTGCAAAACATTTTTCAAAAGCACTGTTTTTGGCTTATTTCTAAAGTTGTGTTTTGGAGAAGAACTATTCTCGTAGAATAATAAATACATGGAACCCTCGACGAGCGAGTTATATCAGCACTTGTCCCACTTTTTTAAAGTGTTATTAAAATTCACTCACAAATGAATGTTGTATGCTCCTAACAAACATTAACAACATAGTGAAAAAAACGCCTGTTGTATGGTAGACCCTCCAACTCTTTATTCAATGTACCCCAAAAGCTAATGAAACTTTTCTCATATTGATTGAAACCTTTTATCAACATTTCAATCGATTTGAAACTGTAGGCTACAGTAGGCATAAGCCATAAACTCTTAAGTAAAAACGGAAGTGACAAACCGGAATTTGGTATGCAGAAATATTGGAATCAATACCCACCGACCCATGCACCAGCTCACCCGTGTGGGTGAGCCACCCATTCATCTACAGACATACACTTTTTTCGGTTATCTATTTAGAGAGAGGATGGTCCAAAACAAAAGATAAACTAAAATGTGGGTTATGTAATATTTTTTTTCGATAGATTGAATTACTTCACACAACTAAAAATTGTTGTGAAGTAAATATAAGTTAGTATCCCAAGGAGTGAGCGACCGTAAGGTAGACCACTACTACAAATGGAATACAGACGTATTTCAACGACAACCATGGTAAATATTCGAAGTTATTAGGCTACTATATGGAGCATAAACGCAACAGAAATGAAATACTCCCCCATCTAAATTTCTTGAGCTCCAAACCGTTTACTCATTTTTTTTGAAATCTTTACTTGCAATTTTTGCACTATGATTGCAGTGTGATTTCCTCTTACAACTTACAAGATCAATTTTTGATTAACGGTATATGTATTTGACAAAAATTAGCTAAAAACTTTCACTCCACATTCAATGGTTGTTGGCGTAAACGTTTTTCAAAACATTTGTGTTATTCAAGGGAGGTTTCAATTTCTGTGCAATGTTGTTCATTTTGTTTAATTTTCACAGAAGGTTTATCTTACTTAACGGATATGAAAGTATCTGCTAATTTACCCGAATGGAGGTAACAGTTTTTGTTAATTATAGTATTTTTTTTATTTTTGATTTACAGGTGTGATAACCCCGCGTGCTCCGTACTCATGACATACGAGTTAACGTGAGATAAGCCTTTAAATAACTCTATATCTATGTTTTAATCTTTGAAAAAGAAAATGTCACATGATTAAGAAATATACCATTAACTGACTTATTGGCATCTCAATTTTTTTTTGTTAGTGCAAGTTTCTTTACTTCCGAATAGTGACAATTCTATAAAAACTATCAAAATAGTTGATAAATTTGCAATCACAGTTTCCGTTGATATTTTTGTTGCATGTAATACACATCGGAAGTGGATCCACATTCAACTACTTTGACTTATAATTTTTAACATACTTTTCGACATCAACATTCATTATAAAAACTCTATCGAATTTTAAGCAAAATTATGGTAATCAGTAATCACCAACGTTTTTTAACAAAGCTATTAAAATTCGTTCAACTACATTTTTGTTAAAAGCAAACGAAAGTTTAATTTTTAATTTAATTTAAAATGTAAAAAAGTATAACCTCACTAATAATTAACTACAAAAATTGGTATATAAAATATATCGGTCTGTAGTATAGAATTAAAATTGAAAACTTTTGGAAAATCTTTAGGTAAAAAACTTTACAAAATAAATCAAGATTGCAAATAGCTTTCGTTTCATTTCTTTAAATAGAAAATAAACGAACGCTTTAATTACTTTTCTTTTATTTTATTTTTTTAAATGAAGAGGAATGGAGGAAAATTATGGAGTTGGTGGTAATACAGTGTTTCAAAAATGCAGCGAGTTGAACAATAGATGCAATACGTCCACGTAAAGGTTGAAATTATTTGAAAGCTAGATGCTATGAAACGTAAAAACTATTAACAAAGTTGCTAAAATTTAATTTTGTTGCAATTGTTATTTTAGCAGAAAATGCACCAAGCCGTACAAATTTAATTTAAATTACAAAGCTATTAAAGCTATATGTATATATTTTTGAAAAAAAAAAACTTTAAACTTTCAAAAGATTTCATTGTTATAGTTATTCCATTATTTTTATTTAACAAAAAATGCTTACAAACAATTATCGTTCTAATAAAATTAAATACAAATAAAAACAAGCGAATACATATATTTTTTTTACTTATTGTAGACAAAAGGAAAAACTAAGAAAAACTTCAAAAGTTATAAAAACTAGAAGGAAATAAAAACCAAGCAATAGGAAATTCGAAAAAGGAAATTTAATAATGAAAAAGAAAAACATTTATTCAATTCGGAAAGGAATTTCATTGCTTGTATCGTGTACTCGTATCGTTTGAATTGAACATACTTGATGTTTGTCAACTTTAAAATTTTGTTTCTGTTTAATCGTGGCTTTTGTTTTGAGAATGTAAAAGAGTATCGAAGTTTAAGAAGGGGTTCATTAATATTAAACAAATGAAGATTGTATTGTTGTTTTCGATGTTTGTCTTTAATCTTTACTAACCATTTGGAAGATTGCTTAAGAAAACCAATTTCGAGTGAACTCATTTGTTAACAAAGTATAGCCTAAATATTTTTTGGACTAAATTTTAAACGCATGGAGTGATCGAGTGTTTATCGCTAGGATCTGGTACATCTTTGAAGGCTGAGGAGGCGAGAAAGTTTTCACAGCAGTTTTCTTTGCGTAACCAAAATATTCGTTTGATTGTGGTATAACTCCAGTGTCATGATATAGAAATAAGGTTATTAAGGTTGTTTTGTTTCTTTTCTGATCCATTCGTTTCCTAATTTCTTTGAGTAAGATTTTACTTTAATCATTGTTCAGCTCCGTTAGAGAAGTAAATAAGAATTTGCATATGCCTTCGGCTGTCATAAGTATTGATTTTTTTTTTGCTAAGTTCTTTGACTGCAATATTAAGCGGAGTTTATACGTCAAGCACTTTTTGTAATAAAATTATTTCCCTTAAAATATTGAAATTTCTTGGTTTCGAAGTTTGAAAAACGAATGAAGGGATGGAAAACCATTATATTTTGGGAGATAAAAAATATTCGAATATTCGCGTATAAATATTCGAATAACGAATACTTAAAATATACCCAAATTAATCGGATATTCGAACTCGAATATTCGGATTTAAATGCTCTACAACTCACCCTTTCTTAATAGCATGTTGTATGTTGTTATCGAATTCTTTTGTATGTACGAAAAATAACCTATTAATAAAAACCTATTGATGCACCTTGATCCACCGAGTATTGAATTATGGTATTCTTTCAAAATATTATTAATTTCAAATGTATCTAATGAGTTATCAGTTTCATTTTCGTTAGTTGGTTGAATTAATTTGGGAATGCTTTTGTGTGAGGTTTTTTGTTTGACCCAGACGAATTGGTTGATTTTTTTATTTCGGGAGTGGTTCGATTTAAAGTTTTTGACCTTTGTTTTTTGACCTTTGTTTTTGTTGATTTGTAAATTTTTTTTTATTGAAGTGAAAACTTCTTTGGTCGATTTTGTTGCGGGAAAATTTTATGTATTAGCGTTATACCGTAACGCTGTAGCTAAAGATAAAAACGTGATCTAGGCAGGTGAAAAAGTCGAAATTTGGAACTGACAAATGTTGATTTTCTTGAAACTTGGCATACATTACAAAAGAGTATGGACAAAAAAATACAACTTATTTTACAATTTTTTTAAAGTGCATAGATTGAGCACAGGGAGGGAGCATCAATATTCATGAAAAATGAAAATTTTGCCAATCCGAAGTAGCTTTGAAATTGAAATGCCCAAGAATGGCTATACCGATTTCAACAAACTTGTTTTTGTTTGATAGGTGATTAGTTAATCATTAGAAAAATATCAACAAACTTTTTAATTAATTTTAAAATAAAAATATGAAAAAAAACTTTTTTAAGGATGGCGCTAGGGTCAAAGATCAATTGAACTTCAATTTTTTTTTTCAAAATGGTACTATCCTTTTTCATAAACAAAAGCTACATTCGTCTCTTTGCTCCCACCTCAATGTTATTAAGGTGTTTTCTTAGTTTACAGTGTCCTGTAAGAACCCCTGTCAGTATTCTTATCTTGTTCCTATTTAGCCTATTCCAGGCTTGGACCAATCCGTCATAATTACTTCCCTCATCATATCATGGATGACTTTAAGTTTAGTAACCAGTCCGCAACAAGGCTCCAGGCCGACAAAAGGTTTTAAAGCACCTCGCTTTGCTAATTTGTTGATTTTTTCATTACCTGCGATACTTGCATGACCAGACTTAAACTGTTACTTTCTTACTATTCGCAAGTTTATTTAGTTTGCTCACACATTCTCCAACCAACGCATCGATTGCTGCTTGGCTGTCTGACAAGATGGCTGACAAGATTCTAGTCTTATATTTCCTTCCTATAAGCAATATTTTGTGCATCTTTCGATTGCAGATATTTCAAACTAAAAAGACGCTCCGTGGGCTCAACATATTTATTTTTGTCCAAATACTCCTGCTCACACCTCTGCCTTTGTTTTTCGCCCATTCGAGTACCATTTGAAAACGTCGTTACCCAGATGGTACTTAGTGGATTCACTTCTCCACTCCTTTTTTGCACAAATGCGATGTAAATTTCCTATCGAAGTAGAACTGCTTTATTATTCCGCCTATAGGAAACTCAAGCCTGGGATTCTCCCTTAAAAGACTTCCTCGATATTTAAACTCCATGATGTTTCCCTTATTCATACACTGCATGGTAAATCTCAGTATGGTTTCCCTAGCTACGCTCTTAATCTGCAAGTGGAGTGGAACCAGTCCTAACATCATCTTTATTGACGTGGCAGGACATGTTTTGATTGCTCCCGTTATTCAGATACAGGCCAGCCTCTGTACGGGCATTAAGCTGGTCTCTTTTATTCCATGCGATCGCTCCGTAAGTGATGGCTGGTCTCACCATCATGGTAAACATCCACCCTAGGATACCTGGGCTGCACCCAAATGCTTTACTCGCAAGGTTATTGCATGCCATCTGAGCTCTTATGGCTTTGTTTACCACAACTTATAAAATATTTAGTCTCCTGTGCAGATTTAATTATGAAGCCCCTTGATGATGGGTTTCGTGTTGAGTCGTCTTTTCTTGGTGAACGAGGCCAACGTAGTTTCAATCAAATTAAGTTTTAGTCTTAAAGATGAGCACCAAGTATCTACCAGATTCATTTTTCTCTGTACAATATCACAAAGCGTTTCTTCGAACTTATCTCTAGCGATAATTGTATATTTCACTGTTAAATTAAATTATTAAGTTGTAAGAATTTAGGCGTTTTACTTGTAGTAAGCTTATTCAATTGTAATTATTAATTTGTAAAAATTTAGGCGCCTTACTTTAGTATTACAAATAGATTTATTACCAGATGTATTGGATTCAGAATTTAGTGACAAAATAATGTAAAATAATTTTCAATGTAAAATAATTTTCAGTCATCATCAAGTTGTCTTCAAATTAAGAAGTTTTTTTTTCACAATAAAAAATCAGTTTTTTGTAGTTTCATGAATTTTATTTTTTATTTCAATTCATCATTAACATTTTTTGGTCCTTCGAAGCGGATGTGTATTTGGAAATAATTTACCAGCGTATCCAACAAATCAACCAATTGAAGTAATATCCACGTGAAACAGCTCAATAGCCGAAAAATTGAGAAGACATCGACACGGAGAAACAAACCACGTTGCACCATTGTCAAGTATTTTGCTCCACAATTCGATAAGTATACCATTTTGTCTAGAAAAAACAAAAATTTTTTTGAACCTTAAAAATATTTATAATATTTTTAATATAAACCAATATTTTTAATATAAACCAATATTTATATAAACCAAAAAATTAATTAACTGTTTTTAATTTAACTATAATATTTACGGTGAAAATATTTGTGAATTGTGAATTGTGTCTAGTGTTATTTCTTTTGCGTGTCAATTACCGCAATGCCGCCAAAAGCTGAAACGCTAGTTCGTAGAAGAGAAACATTGATTGAAAAGGTCGACGCCATTATCGATTTTGCAATTCGGTTAACTAATTCATCTGATGTGGATGAGGTACAAGCCCGTTTGGATAACCTACCAATAATTATGAACTCATTCAGTGAAACCGAGGATGAACTTTTGGCTAAAGATTCCGACATTGAGTCAGTTTCAAAATCATTTGATGATAAATATTACACCGCAGTTGCCAAACTTAACTCATGGTTACGAAAACATACGCAAACAGTACCATCGCTAAACTATTCAGCACATAACAATGGCCACATTTCAACATCTTTTCTGAACCAATCTCACAGTGAAGTTAAATTGCCTCGTTTAAATCTACCAACCTTCGCCGGTGATTATCAAGAGTGGCAATCATTCCACGATATGTTTACTGCAACCGTTCATGAAAATCCAGCATTATCTGACGTACAAAAGTTTCAATATCTGATGGGTACCCTGAAAGGACCAGCAGCTGCATTACTCAAGCACTTACCAATGACTGAGAGAAATTACACTGAAGCCTTTGAAAAACTTGTCAAACGTTATAGCAAGAAAAAATTGATACTAACTGCATTCATCAAAACCTTCATGAACCAACCAATCATCAAAGTTCTAACCTCACATAATATACGCAACATTATTGACACGTCTGATGAAATCATTCGCGGTATTAAGGCCATGGGCACCAATGCTAAAGTACGAGATCCATGGCTAATTTATATAATTCTATCAAAATTGGATGATGATACACAACAACGATGGGCAGAAGAATCAAACGACACTGAGTTTCCAGCCTGGTCCAACTTTCTAGAATTTTTGGGTAAACGCGCTGATGCTTTCGAGAATTGTGAACATTCAACAAAAAAAACTCAACCATCAACAACTATTCGAAGTCATACCACCACCACAACTTCAAAACCCAATTGTCCATTATGCAACATACCACATTTTTTGTTCGAGTGCACCAAATTTAAGGAACTAGATGTTGAAAAACGTCGTGAGTACATGCAAAAGGAGAATCGATGTTATAATTGTTTATCGGATACTCACATGGTTTCAAAATGCAAATCAAAGAGGTCATGTTTCAAATGCCATAACCGCCATAACACCCTGCTTCACAAAAATTATGACCAACCTCATGCTTCTGAAACATCACAACAAGAACCATTGCCGCAAACCACAACATCTTTACTTCATCCAAGAATACAACCATCGATATCCAGAGGGCTATTACAAACAGCTGTTATCCATGTTATGGGAAGTGACAATATACGGTATCCATGCAAGGCTCTATTGGACTCAGGTAGTTTAGTTTCTTTTATTACCGAATCATGTGCTCAAAAATTAAACCTATCAAGACAAAACCATCGAGTTCTCGTACAAGGGCTAGCATCATCAACAGTGGGAACGACAAGGGGTTTGGTCACACTAGATGTTCAGTCAGTAGTTTTGCCTTGCAAATCATTCACCATGGAAGCTCTAGTTATGTCGAAGATTACCTCAAAACAACCTGAAATCAAGTTGAGCAGTAACTACTGGAAGGAGTTTGAAAATTTGACACTAGCAGATCCAGATTACTACACACCAGGGGAGATTGATATTTTAATAGGGTGCGACCCTATCTTTCACTACTACTACCTGGACATATCGAAGGTGTGAATTCCAGTCTTGTTGCTCAAGAGACAATCTTAGGTTGGGTAATTTCTGGAAAATTAAGTGCTAATTCAAGTTCAAATGTGACATCAATGTGCACTTCAGTTAATATTGACCATTCTCTAGCTAAGTTTTGGGAACTAGAACAATTAAACCAAACCCTAACTCAATCCCCCAATGACATTTATTGTGAAGAACATTTTATAAATAATTTTTCTAAAACCATAGATGGCCGATATGTTGTGGCGCTTCCGTTTGCAGTAGATGCTACTCCACTTGGTGAAATGAAGTCTCAGGCTCTTAAAAGACTCCAATCAGTTGAACGCAGGCTTGATCGGGATCTAAATTTGAAAAAACAATACAATGAGTTCATGCAAGAATATGAAAGGTTGGGTCACATGGAAAAGGTATCCAGAAATGAAATTGAAATTCCTGTGCACAAGTCATATTATTTACCTTACCTCATCACTCCATCTTTAAAGAATCAAGCTCTACTACAAGATTGCGAATTGTTTTTGACGGGTCTGCTAAATCAAGGTCCGGAGTTTCATTAAATGAAAACCTTCTTGCTGGTCCACAACTACAACAATCACTCCAAGAAATATTGCAGCGTTTCCGGTTACATCAATTCGTCATTACCGCCGACCTGGAAAAAATGTTCCGTCAAATTTTAGTAAGACAGCCTGACACTGAATTTCAAAGAATATTATGGAGATATGATGCTAAGGATCCTGTACAAGAATATCGATTACGCACCGTTACTTATGGAACAACTTCAGCTCCTTTTCTGGCAACCCGTGTTCTCAAACAAATCGCTAAGGATAATGAACAATTGAATCCTGTAGCGGCAAAAATCATTGAACGTGATTTTTATGTGGACGATCTAATGACTGGTTGTGATGTTCTGGAACAGCTGGTAGATCTGAAAAGGATAAAAACAGATATTATGAAAAGATCTGGTTTTAATTTACGTAAATGGTTGTCAAATGTTCCAGAATTAAACACTTCTTCACAAATTCCTGACAAGACGATTGAAATTGAGAAGGATTCTAACTATTCAAAGGTTTTGGGCATGCATTGGGATCCAATATCAGATAATTTTTCGTACCAAATCACACTGGACGAGAAACCAATTTTAACAAAACGAGGCATGTTATCAGAAGCTTCTAAACTTTTTATCCACTTGGATGGCTCTCTCCAGTAACCATTTTTGTTAAAATATTATTTCAGAAAACCTGGGTCAAAGGATTGGATTGGGACGATCAACTCCCTCATGATATTTCAGATGGTTGGTTGAAATTCAGAAATCAAGCAAAGCAACTTGAGACAACAATTGTTCCAAAATGGGTAAACTGTTTATCAGATGAGATAACACTTCATGGATTTGCTGATGCATCTCAGCATGGTTATGCTGCTGTTATTTACGCAGTCAGTCACAAAAAATCTACTATATTGATAGCAAAAACCAGAGTAGCTCCCGTTAAAAAATGATCACAATTGAAAAACTTGAACTTTGTGCAGCCTTACTTCTTGCAAACTTGATGAAAAACACTGAATCTCTTTTTGAAAGGACAGACTCTTCGATAGTTATTTCGTGGCTTGAAAGTTTACCTCGTATGCTAGAAACTTTTGTTGGTAATAGAGTTTCACAAATTATTGAAATTTATCCACGTCAATTTTGGTATCACATTGGATCATCAAACAACCCCGCTGATTGCGCCTCTCGTGGAATTCTACCAAATGAACTTCCAAACCATAACCTCTGGTGGACAGGACCATTATGGTTAATGGAACCTAAATCAGCATGGCCAGTCAAACAACATTCAACTTTGATGTGCAATTTATCAACCTCATCATCATCAATTCTAAGTGAAACAGTGTCAAAAAACTCTAATTTCAATTCAATTATTCGTATACTAAGTTTAAGCAAACGTTTTATTAAAAACTATTTAATGAAAAACGATCAATTAGTTACCGGGTTCTTAACGTGTTATGAACTAAACAATGCAAAAATTACTTTATTTAAATGGGTTCAAAAAAAACATTTTTATAATGAAATAAAAACACTAAATAATAATCAAAATTTATCTAAAGACAATAAACTGATTAATTTAAATTTATTCTTAGACAATAATGGTATACTAAGAGTTGGTGGACGCATTGAGCATGCAACAATTCCATATGATGTGAAACATCCTATTCTGCTACCAGCTGATGACATTATTACCGAAATCTTAGTTCGGACTACGCACCAAGCTCTGTTATGCGCCAACCATACACTGTTGAATACTACTCTGAAGCAAAACTATTGGATAATCAATGCAAAATTAATCATTCGCAGGGTTATTAAAGGCTGTGTCAAATGCTGTAGATACAATATAAACACGATTCAACCCATGATGCAAGTTTACCACCAAATCGTGTTTCATTGGTTCGTCCCTTTTATTCAACAGGCGTTGATTATGCAGGACCAATTCTTGTACGTCCCTCTAGAAGAAGAGGATTGAAGCCAGATAAGGCATACATTGCTGTTTTTATTTGCCTCAGTACAAAGGCACTACATCTAGAGTTGGCCGGTGACATGACAACTGAAACATTCATTGCAGTTTTTCGACGATTTATTTCTCGTCGTGGTCTTTGTCATGAAATCACAAGTGACAATGGATCAAATTTTGTCGGGGCGAAAAAGGATCTGGACGAGCTATTCAATATTATTAGAGACAATAATATTTCAAATTTTCTTTCACAGAACCAGATCATCTGGAAATTTAATCCACCAACTGGCTCTCATTTTGGGGGCATTTATGAAGCCGCCGTCAAAAGCCAAAATACCACCTAAAAAGAACGTTATCTGAATCATTACTTACATATGAAGAGATGTCAACTCTCCTGGCTCAGATAGAGGCAATTTTGAATTCTAGGCCATTGTACATTTCATCAGACGATGTCCTCAATCCACTTACACCGGCACATTTCCTCATCGGTCATCCTTTCACATGTTTGCCAGATCCTGATGTCACACATTTAAAACTCAATCACCTTTCTCGATGGCAATACATTCAACGGCTTCGGCAGGAGTTCTGGAAAAAATGGCATACAACCTATTTATTGTCATTGCAAAAAAGAACAAAATGGAAGACGAATTCAGTATCAATTAAAATGAATGATATTGTCTTAATTCATGACAATAACTTACCTCCAACCAAGTGGCACTTGGGTCGAGTTATTGACACACATCCTGGAGCTGATCAAATCATCGGAGTCGTCACACTAAAAACACAATCAGGAACATTGAAACGACCAGTCAATAAACTCTCCGTACTACCAATTGATGGATGACATCAATATTTTCGGGCGGCGGATGTATATTTCACTGTTAAATTAAATTATTAAGTTGTAAGAATTTAGGCGTTTTACTTGTAGTAAGCTTATTCAATTGTAATTATTAATTTGTAAAAATTTAGGCGCCTTACTTTAGTATTACAAATAGATTTATTACCAGATGTATTGGATTCAGAATTTAATGACAAAATAATGTAAAATAATTTTCAATGTAAAATAATTTTCAGTCATCATCAAGTTGTCTTCAAATTAAGAAGTTTTTTTTTCACAATAAAAAATCATTTTTTTGTAGTTTCATGAATTTTATTTTTTATTTCAATTCATCATTAACAATAATGACAATGCCTTTCGTGTATCCAAGACATTTAGTGCCCGGATTACTTTATATAGCCAGAATTTCATCCACCACTAGACTCCACATGAGGGGTGATAACATCTTTCCAAAACCAAGGCTAATTTTGTAATCCCAGGCCTTGGTTTACGTTAATCTTGTTCTTAGCATCTCACACATCCAGTTAACTGTGGTGCTGTTAACATTTTTCTCACTTAAAGCCTTCTTGGCCGCTCCATGCGAGGTCAAATGCTCCTTTAATGTCCAAGAAAGCACAGATAGCACTTTTTCTGTTGTCCAGCGTCTGTTCCAATTCTTTTGTCAATCTTAACAGCGCGGTTTCCGATGATCTGCCCGTTCTGTACGCGTGCTGACTATCTTGCAAAGGCGATCTCACCAACGTATTGGTTCGTATGTAGTTGTCAATCACCTTTTCCATAATTTTAACACGAAAGATGTTAAACTGATGGTTCTATGAAACTTCTGTTGAGTGACATCTTTCTTATCTACTTTCGGAATAAATACCACTTTTGCCGTTCTCCATGGCTCTGGGATATGCCCAAGTGCAAGACTGTTACTGTAGATGCCCCGGAGGTACGGTAACAGCATCTGGCCTTCTCAACGAAGTTTTAATCTCGACACCGATAAGAGACCACTTCATCTTGTTGCACCATTCCCCCAACCCCTGTACTTCTGTAGGTGGTATCAATATTCCGTCCCCAGCACAGTATGCCGATGCTACCACTGCATGGTGGTGAATTCCTGCAAGTGTGATGGTGGTTGATATGGCCATTAAGTTCTTGGTAATTAATGTTTATCCCAATCATAATTCACGCTGATTCACCTGCGGCGGGCATTATGATAAAGAAAAACATTAATTATATTTATCTCTTAGATTTTCGTGCCAAAGACTTAATGACCATATCAACTACCATCACACTCGCAGGCATTCCACACCGTGTAGTGGTAGCATCGACATATTCTACATTAGTATCCCATACTCCCTTCGCCTCGCTGTTTGAAAGCCCATTCACCCTTTTTTTGGAATCCAAGGTTCTTGTATCAGTGTAAGCCCTAGTAGTTGCCTTGTGAATCTCCTGGCCACCATAGCTGACGATGCTATAGCGTGGTGAATATTCACTTGGGCCACGCGTAAACTTCCTGCCCACTCCGTTAGATGTTGTCAGAGAGGGGTGTATCTGACCTTTTATCCACCAACAACCTTTCTTCCTCCTCGGTCCTCACATCCTCGATGCTAATACAATCCTCTGCAGCATCCTCCACTTCTTTCACAACCATATTTGCCACCTCACTGGGTGTCGTTAGATTTGCGATTTCCCCCCTTGGCGGTGATAGTATTTGGTCTGCCCAGCATTTCTTGGGCGAAAGACGGTAATCTTGTGAGGAATAGGAAAATTATCTCACAATTTCATCACAAGTGAATGTTTACCGACTTTCACTTCAGTTAAAAGGGATACGAGCTGTTTTACCATCTGTTCGTCGTCACACTCTACCGTAACATGATCTGGTTTGGAGTGAATCTTCCCAAATCCGATTATGTGATCAGCACACCCTATTGGTAGTTGGTTCTCTAACCCTGCCTCGATTAATCCCAGCTCTTCCGTGCTAAGCATCGTCTGGCGATAATCCTCATCCAGGATAGCCACCTTTATCGCTTTAATTAAATCAGCAATGCTGGTGTTTAGTCTGAGATAGTCTTGCTCGTTGTCCTGACAGGTGAATCAACCTTTACCACCTTTAGGCCAGCCTAAGGTGGTAGAGATTGACCTCTCTGCCTACTGCTCCTATTGCTTCTATGTGGCATAGTGCTATTTTCCGCCGGCACGACAGCTTTACTGCTCCCGACCTTCGCAGTGTCACTTGCCACCGATACATTCACATCATCAGCATGATGAGGAGACTCACCCCTACGCCTGCCACTCGTACCTACTTCCCTAGTCAACGCGGTGACGTCCCGCTTTTTATGTTTGATTGTGTTTTTGTTTTTATAAAAAATTTCCATATTGTTCCCACGAGTTGCACGGGAAGGTAGGTCGACCAAATTGGCGCTCTGACTTGGCAAGGCAAAATACACTTGGAGGTAACCCGGCATCCAGACCCAGAGGCGAAAGCGTTTTGGAGCAATGTCATAAAAAATTGATCAAATTAATTAAATAGTTATTGTATTTTCTTTATTTAAAAGTATAAGAAAAAGAAAACAAACCAAATCAACAATTACAAAAATATTCTTTTGTCTACCACACTTACACACTGTAATGAACCGAGAAAAACATCTAATTCAATAAAAAAGAAAAACAAATTATGAATAAAAAATCTAGAATAAATAACAAATGATAACAATTTAACTCTTTCTTTTAATATTTATTTTTAATATATTTATTTTTATATACCTATCTATAACGGTAACGCGAATACATAAAATCAGTGTTGTGAAACAAATCAAATTTAATTTCGTTTCAGTTTTCATTATTCTATAAATTAAAATAATGGTTTTCGTTTCAGTTATTGATTCGAACAATTAATTTGTAACGTTTTCCGTTGCGTTTTTCGTTACGTTTCGGCTACAGTTACGATTTTGTTATACATCGCTCATAAATAAATAAAAGTAACAATTGATAAATGAATTATGGATAGTAATTAACATGTTGCATACGTTTTTTTGGTTTGTTCGAATCTAAACAAGATAATATGTAAATTTTTTAATTTTTATCTTTCTAAAATCTATAATAGACTATTTTATTATTTTAAAAATAATGTTTACCCCAATATTTCGACCTTGCGGTCATCATCAGGGGTTACAAATATTAAATTATATTTAATATTACCTACAAAACAATTATTTAAAAAATAACACCAACAAATTAACAAATAAAACTTACATTTTTATTTTTATTTACGAAAAATCATATGCACATATTGTATTTGCTACAAGTATGACGTGTTGTGCTCGGTTATAAAGACGCGTTGGGTGATCTATGGATGGGTTGTAGTATCTATAAGTATGACATGTTGTGCTTGGTGCAAACAAGAACAATAATATTGAAAATTAAGTTCATTGAACTGTATAGTAATTGGGCTTTTACAGTCCCTGGATTATTAAATATTAAATATAAAATATAAAAATGTATATAATAGTTGTTTGGAATTTTGAAATATGTGAAAACCAGACTAATTTACTTGATTTTAAGTTACAATTTATGAAATTTTATCCTACAATAGTTAAAAGATACAAAAATCCACTGATACTTCTCAGTTTTAAGTTTTCACTTCTGTCGGCAGTCCTCAATGACCGCTTGTTTTTTTTTTCTCTATTTACGGGTGTGACAACCTCGCCTAATCCAATACCTGCTCTTAACAAATGTGTTAACAGCTATCATATACCACTGTCAACAATAGCACCCCCAATCTTAGTTATGTAATATTCCTTGATGATAGTACGCTATGCTTGCGCGAAAAAACAAGCTTTCAAATAACTCTATATCTTGGCTTTAGTCATTGAGGAATACAGTGCCTGGCTAGTCGTATATGTCATATTTTATTATGTGATAGGATTTGTAGTTTAGTTATCCATTCTTAAAAAAAAATCAATAACAACAAAATTGGCTTCGATCGATTCGAAAATTTAATTATGTTTTCACACTTCAGAAATGTACAATAATATCCGTATTTTTTTTTAAATTTTTTATGAATAACCAATTATCTAATTGCCTTGATAAATGAAAACTAAATAATTCGATCAATTAACATCAATTGTGATAATTTAAATTTAACGACTCGAAGCAAATATAAAGAAGGATTTTAATTTTGAAGTTGTTTGTCTGAAATTGACAGATTAGATATAATATGGAATTCAATTAAATTTTCATTGAGATTTTATTATTTGATTTGAATAAATGTTTTGTATTATTTTGACCAATTTATTAACAAATATTCAACTGATTTACATAATTATTTTCATTACTTTCCTCTCCGTTTAGATTGCTACGAAATATAATCTAAGGAGTCTATTGTTGACTGAATCCATTATATTAATTTGCTTGTTGTCTCAAATTATCTTCTGTATTATTTCATTCAAGTGACAGATAATATTTAAAACAAATGTGTTTACTAGTCTAATTTAGTTTGATTTTAAGGTAAGTACACTTCATCCACAGTTTAATGTTTATAATTATCATCTTGTTTTTTGTTAAACTCGTTTGACCAATCTTTGCTTGTGCATGTTTTAGTTGCGTATCTTAGTTTTTGGTTTGTTTTCCATGGTTTTCTTGTTGGTGTCTTTTTGAACTTAGGAGGTGCTGTGTTTATCTAAATCTTTTCATCAATTTATTTGGATCCCTATATCTCAAAGATTTTTCAGGCCTTCTACGGCAACGTTAAAATTTATTAAACTTAATAAAATAAGAACTAAAGTTTCCATTAAAAATTGATGATGCTCATTCACTTTCCTATTGTTTATTGTCAGGTTATCAGAGATTTAAAAAATAAAATAGTTGGTTGGGAAATGTTTTGATCATATTAGTTTTGATTGTGTGTATAATTTACCCGCGGCGCCACTTTTGCTATAAAAATAATTTGTATTCGTCCTCAAATTCTAGAATGTTAATTGCCTTATTCTATATCTTTATTTCATAAATGTGAATTGTTATTTCAGATTACATAAACATGATATTGAAACATGATGTCTATCGCAATACTTTTTATCAACTATATGGCCTACAAAATATTGAGTTATATATCATTATGGATTGTCCAATATCAAAAACAATGAATCCTCCGCCATATTTGCATATATGGAATACAACAAATATGCTAATAATAAGTAAAACAAATTTAATTATTCATCGTCATTTTAGTGGGATATTAAGAAATTTAAATAAAATCAATAACAGTTCAAGTAAATACTATAAATTCCAACTTTTAATGGATCGATACATCAAACGTCATAATTTAGAAGTTGCTATAAAGTTTCAAGGAGAATATCATTTTCATATTTTTTCACAAAAGAAGCATCTAATTAAAAATGTTCAAAAAGGTTCGCTCAAGAAAATGATAATCAACGGGAAGGACAGTAGAATAATAGAGTTACCGGTTGATGTTATTATACATTGGGTAAATGATTCTATTGCAATAGAAAGGGAGTAGTCCACTCTTTAATTAAAATAAAGAAAAGATAATTTAAAATTAATGTGCTTTGTTAATTCATTAAAAGCTACATCACTTGTTTGTTAGCTGACTGATTTGAGCCTTTCAGTCAATCAGCACTTCAACAAGCAGTTATTTAAGACTTGTTCCCTAATAGTATATTGTTCAACGAGAACCGAAAAATTCAATATTAGCGGTTGACATTCTGTATAAGTCTTATAATTGAAATTTTCAGGGATTAAACGGTAAAATAGAATTACGTAGGTTTTTAGCCAGCTCCTAATAGTTATTTAGAAGTGAGAATAATGTTAACAAAAAATGAGAAAAATTGTATTTGAACAGTTAACCCTTTCGTACTTGCAGGAATTTTCTATCGGCTCTTGTTTGGTCGTAGAAAAAGTGCAGTATAAAATTCTTACAGAATACTAATTTACATTCATTGGCAATTTTTTTGTCATTTAGTTATTTATTTATTTAATTTTGCATTTCATGAAACAGTGTGATCCGGATCCGCTTAAATTTTACATGCAAACTGAGATCCAAAAACTAAGTTGGATCTGATTTTACATGTAAAACTTAAGCGGATCCGGATCACACGGTTTCATGAAGCTATTTTTATAAAGTTCTTAAATCAAAGCAACCATACAAAATAGAATATAAATTTTGTTACATGCAAAGTGGTTGTCGATTTCTAATTTAATAATTTATAATATATTTACTATCGTAGGAAAAATTGCATTTCATACGCGAGATGAAAACGTTTTAAGTTTACGTGAACAATTTTTACTCACGAAAAAACAGCCATATACTATATTCCAAAATTCCAAACAATTAAATAGGTATGAAAATTGCATAAAGTTTTTTTTATTGTTTGGAGTTAATTGTACAAAAAAATTAAATAAAATTCATCTTTCGACAGAGTAAGGATGGATAAAACGTTGTATTGGCTTCGTGTTTAATAAATTTTATTTCCTTGCTCGCTCTCTTCTCTTTTGAATCGTTCGCTTTGTAAACTTTTACTCGAAAAATAAAATGTTGCATTAAACACTTACACAATAAATTACTATTATTTCGAATTAGAAATATCGTTCTTACATATTTTTTTATTCCACTCTTGTATTTGTGATTTGTTTTTCTTATTCGCTCTGAAAGAACGGAGTAATCAGTAAATAAACATCGTTTTTTTTTTGGTTTCTTTAAACTTTATTTCGTTCATCCCTGTTGTTTTAAATTACATTATGTATGTAAGTGTGAGCAAGATACAAACTGCACTTACACAAATCTAGCATGAAATATTTCGCATTAGAATTTTAAAATATATTTAGTAAATATTTTTATAGCACAAAAAATATTCAATTTTGTACTAGAATAGAATAAAAGAAAAGTCTACTTTTCCGCACATATGACCACAAAATATTTTGTATGCCTGGCACGTACGCCGCCTGCATGTGAGATTTGTAGTTAAATCTCTCCTAAATATAATATTTTTATAGCACTAAAATATCAAAATAATAATTTAAATAGCTTACCATATAGTAAAAACAACTTAAACACAACCAAAAATCATTTGAATTGCAAGAAAAAACAATTATTTTGGGTTTTCAAAAAGTTGTCAAAATTGTTAGGTTAATTTTTTTTAATGTGAACAGTGTAGTACAATTTAGCAGCGAGCTAGTATAATTTACACTATTACAACGAAGATGGCGCACTTTAATAATTTAAATATCTTAAATTTATATATAACTTTGTTAAATTAATAATTAAATTAATATTAAATTAATATTTATAAATTTTATGCATTTGTTACAAAAAATAGTGTGTATTACTAGTGCGAATGCGTTTTCCAAACAAGAAACTCTTGTTTGGAAAACGCATTCGCACTAGTAATACAATCTACTATAGTATTTCTTCACTAGTTGCAGATTTAAAGTAACAACTAATGAAAATCGGATGGTGACAGCATTACGATACAAACAAAATTTTTCTTGTAAATGAAAATCGCAACAAAGTAAAATTTGAGTAGCAATTTTGAAATTTTTTTAAACGGTTTTGTATTAAATTTCGTTTAACTGCAGTGGTTCTCTTTTCATCACAATCTGTGATATAATTGTTTTTTCATCATTTTGTATTTTTTGTTTATGTTGTTGTACTAATGACAAAGTTATTAGCTGAGTAGATTTATTTTTTTGTTTTATAAAAATTACACAGAGAAATGCACAATATGGGTAAACTAATTTCGTTTTTGTAAACCATAAACGATAAATAACAAAAATGATTTAATTAAATAATTTTTTTAACATACGTCTGCTTCTGTAGAAGAAGAAGCATAGGGGTGCCGTTGTTGCTACATCGTTTGATTTTAGATGAAAAAAAATTTAAAGTAAACATAACAAAAAATTATTGGATTTAAAAATAATTTGAATTTGAAGCATGCAAGCAAATTGTAAATGCATTTTTTTTTTAAGTGAGGATTTGTACTGAATTTTAGATTACAGAAAATCGCCATTTTTACAAATCTCTTTTTCTAAAGTATTGTGGTTTGTTTGCTCCAAAAAACAATAACGGGTATTACCCAAAAATTTTGAATTCTCCTTTGACAAAAAAACAAACAATTTTTCCAAAGAATAATATAAAGCACAATCAAAAACTATCAACCCACTGGAACATTTCCTAATTTTTTATCTGATTATTAAATTAATTCAATTCAAAATTAAACTGTGACAGGTATAAAAATTATGGGGTTAGTTGCTTTTTATTATATCCATAAAATTAATAATTTTCCTAATAAAGCAAAGAAAAACCAAGTAAATTGTTGTGGTTCTTGTGTTTTCCCTTTTTCTTCTATATTCCAATTGGAAAAAGAAATTATTTTCTTTTTGGATTTATGTTCTGGATTTTTTTCCCATTTTGTTTGTTCTTATATAAATATGATTTGGTAATTTTACAGTTATTATTTTAACTTAATTGTTTTGAAGGAAAATGATACGGTCGGTTTTGATAAACGATTTCTTAGAACTTTTTGATGGAGTGGATTTTTTGGATTGTTTTGGATTACGAAGTAAACAATTGTGATTGCAAAAAATTGAGTTTCGTTAAAAAAAAACAAAACACTTCGAATACATTTTAATCAAACCACTTGTGATATCAATACATTATTTCGAGCTGTTATATATATTACATAAACTTTAATTAAATTTATGGATAGTTAAAAAAAAATTGTGAAATTTTTTACGTAAGTTTAATCAAAATCAAACATCTAAATATCAATATAAAAATTAACGTTTTATAATATAAATCTAATTTTTTTTTAATTAAATTTATTTTTGCCGTGGGAAAGTCAAATAAATCACAGAAATTAAAATTTTATTCGTTTTTTATGAATTTAATTTTTTTTTTTTTCATAAAAATAGTAATAGGGTGAAAAATACTTTTGACTGATCTAGCAAAGGGGTGGCTGAAAAAATTTACTTTTGGATTTTGCTTTGCTGTATAGGTTTTTAGTTCTTGTATTGAATATTTTTGATTAGGTGGTTTTTATTTGGACAAATTTTCAATATGTTAAAATTAAAAATGTACTCGACCACTCTAGTAATGTTTATATATTTTAAGCAATAGATTCTAACATGACTTTGGGTTACAAATGCAAATATCATGCCAAAGAAAATGAATTATAGAGAGACAACTGAAAAGTTGCAACTCAGACTAAATTGATGTTTGGTGTGTTTTACTTCTTAGGAATTCCAATCAGAGTAAAAGTAGTGTCAAGAAGGAGCAAGAAAAAGCCCAACTAGCATGGCTCTTCCAAAGACTAGCATCAAAGTAGAACGGAAGAAATTCTTAAATAACTAAGTAGTAAACCGCTTGAAAATTTATTACCTCAGTTCAGTAAAAGTCCAGGTAACTTAAACCGTCGAAAAGTAAAGGAAATGTAGACTTTTGTTAAATTTTACGTCCTATTTTTGTTGGTGAACATGATTCGAAATGTTAAATTTGCTCCACCTCAAAAAGTATAATCTTAGATATACCTTTTATAATATAATTTGGATTATTCGCAGTTATATGTAGTGAAATTTCATTCTGGTTTGTATGTATATAAAATGCAAATTTGTATATAAAATGAAATGGACAAACCGTATAGTGTTGGATATGCATATATAATTCCGATATTGCTATGAAACAATTGTGAATGGATTCGAAATCTTCTAGACACATGAAGAATTGTACACTGTTCGTTGGATGTGGAACATGGGGAGGTTCGGACAGTGGATAAACAAATTGTAATGGAGAATAAATTGTTTTTGTAGTGGAACTATGCTACCAATAATTAATTTTTGCGCTATCCGTTATATAAGAGACGCGTGTCAGATGGATCAAGGTTCTGTGAAAGGATTCACTAAATTTGTTCTGTTTGGCTTTTTATTACGCTAAAAGTGCACACAATGTTGAATGTAGGTAGCTGCAACCATCTATTTGTAAGATTTATTGCAATTTGTTGTGCGACTATACTAAGTGTGGCAGCGACTAAATTTATTTTTTAATTATTAAGCTCGATAAAAAAGGATAAAAATGTTCTACCAAAAAATTGTGATCATCTTGGTTCGATATAGATATCGTCGCTTTAATAATGAAACAACGTATTCGCAAAAGTGTAGTTTCGAGATAATTGCGTATAAAGATTTTTCAATTTTCTGATTTTCGTAAACTCGGCCGGCAGCACTATTGAATGAATAAAGATATTGGAAAAAAAATTTCTACCAATTACTCTTGACTAATTTCTCCACAGCATATTAAAATTTCACATTGGTACCTGCTGGCTTTTCTACCTAAAAGAGGTGAAAAGTCAATCAGGTACTTTATACGTTATTTCATATTTCTCGATTACAATTAAGCCTGAAACTAATTATTATTGAAATAACGCATGATATTCTTACAATTTTTTATTTATATGAACCGGCCCATCATGTAGTCATGAATGATGCTTATACAATATTTTATATTTACCATTTCGTGTGGCGATCGTAATGTATGTAAAATATACGACACTGATTTCACCAAAGTTATTATTCTGTAGGAATTGGAATACAGTACAAACATTTACACTGTTTCAATATTTAACCAAATTCAAATTTGCATGTACGTTAATTAACAATATATGTATTAATTTTCACCCCCAGTTATAAAATAATTGGAAAATATTAAAACGCCACTCTATAGACATCCTTATGAGGAATGCAGCGCACCCATTATATAATAACAACGTATAAATGGAATACGTTATTTCATTATTAAAGCGACGATATAGCTATTGAAAAAAATAATTCCATACAAAAAATATTTACTACTATTTACTAACAATAATTAATTAAAAAACGTTTTCTCCTTTTTTATTTTCACCAACGAAAATTGTATTTAAACATTACAAAAATATCACTAGTTTTTCAATATTTAAAATACAAAATTATTTTGTATGCATTTCAAGAGAAACTATCTCCCATCTTCAGCAATGCAAAACAAAGTAAAGTTAAAAGAAAATCGAAAAATGACAAAACTTTTTCAAGGAAAACTTAACGAAAATAAGTATTTGTATTTTAAATATTGAAAAACTAGTGATATTTTTGTAATGTTTAAATACAATTTTCGTTGGTGAAAATAAAAAAGGAGAAAACGTTTTTTAATTAATTATTGTTAGTAATTATAATTTTCACGAAAAGTTCAAAAATTATTTTTTTTAATTATTTACTATTTACTATTTACTATTTACTATTTAATATTTACTATTTACTATTTACTATTTACTATTTACTATTTACTATTTACTATTTACTATTTACTATTTACTATTTACTATTTACTATTTACTATTTACTATTTACTATTTACTATTTACTATTTACTATTTACTATTTACTATTTACTATTTACTATTTACTATTTACTATTTACTATTTACTATTTACTATTTACTATTTACTATTTACTATTTACTATTTACTATTTACTATTTACTATTTACTATTTACTATTTACTATTTACTATTTACTATTTACTATTTACTATTTACTATTTACTATTTACTATTTACTATTTACTATTTACTATTTACTATTTACTATTTACTATTTACTATTTACTATTTACTATTTACTATTTACTATTTACTATTTACTATTTACTATTTACTATTTACTATTTACTATTTACTATTTACTATTTACTATTTACTATTTACTATTTACTATTTACTATTTACTATTTACTATTTACTATTTACTATTTACTATTTACTATTTACTATTTACTATTTACTATTTACTATTTACTATTTACTATTTACTATTTACTATTTACTATTTACTATTTACTATTTACTATT
This sequence comes from Diogma glabrata, assembly GCA_963693315.1. Classification (NCBI taxonomy): domain Eukaryota; kingdom Metazoa; phylum Arthropoda; class Insecta; order Diptera; family Cylindrotomidae; genus Diogma; species Diogma glabrata. Next base: position 356,962,482 of record OY856187.1, on the reverse strand, counting down.
TACTATTTACTATTTACTATTTACTATTTACTATTTACCATTTACTATTTACTATTTACTATTTACTATTTACTATTTACTATTTCCTATTTACTATTTACCATTTACTATTTACTATTTACTATTCACTATTTACTATTCACTATTTACTATTTACTATTTACTATTTACCATTTACTATTTACTATTTACTATTTACTATTTACTATTTACTATTTACTATTTACTATTTACTATTTACTATTTACTATTTACCATTTACTATTTACTATTTACTATTTACTATTTACTATTTACTATTTACTATTTACTACTTACTATTTACTATTTACTATTTACTATTTACTATTTACTATTTACTATTTACTATTTACTATTTACTATTTACTATTTACTATTTACTATTTACTATTTACTATTTACTATTTCCTATTTACTATTTACTATTTACTATTTATTATTTACTATTTACTATTTACTATTTACTATTTACTATTTACTATTTACTATTTACTATTTACTATTTTACTATTTACTATTTACTATTTACTATTTACTATTTACTATATACTATTTACTATTTACTATTTACTATTTACTATTTACTATTTACTATTTACTATTTACTATTTACTATTTACTATTTACTATTTTTTATTTACTATTTACTATTTACTATTTACTATTTACTATTTACTATTTACTATTTACTATTTACTATTTACTATTTACTATTTACTATTTACTATTTACTATTTACTATTTACTATTTACTATTTACTATTTACTATTTACTATTTACTATTTACTATTTACTATTTACTATTTACTATTTACTATTTACTATTTACTATTTACTATTTACTATTTGCTATTTACTATTTACTATTTACTATTTACTATTTACTATTTACTATTTACTATTTACTATTTACTATTTACTATTTACTATTTACTATTTACTATTTACTATTTACTAGTAAATATATACTATTTACGTTACGAAACCGTGTAAAAACTTAAACGTAAATATGTATGTTTCTTTTTAAACGCATCATTAACTAATCTCACGAACCAAATGGGTCATAAATTTTTGGAGGAACGTTTTCTCCCTAATTTAGCGAGGTTAAAAAAATAATACCAAATTTGGGCGGTTCCACACTTATCATAGTCCTGCTCAATTTGTTGTAGTCGCAACTTTATTTGAGTTACCTGAAGCATTTCGTACGACAACTCTATAGTGTCAGTTTTGAAAAAAGGCGCATGGAAATGCAAGTACAAATTAATTTTCGGGAGAAATAATCTATCAGAAGGGAAGCAGTTCGTTCTCCAACACAAATAAGATATCATCTTGACTTAAGTAATGTTAAACCGACCAAGTTCTTCATTGAAAATTCGATTCATCTTTCTTTAAGAGTTCGTTTTAAATTCTAGGGCTGAAATCAACAATAACGAACATAACGAACTTATTAGTCTAAAGTTTGTTTTTAATCAAGTTTACGCCAAAAATTGAATTTTTATCTCAATATTTTACAATTACAAAAAAACTGTTTTGTTTTATACCATAACATCTAATCATTCCAAATACGATCGATTGTCTTAACCACCTTCAACCACCCATATTACAACAACAACTCGCATTAAAATAATCACAAAACTTTTATCAGCAATAAAATATAATAATAATTCATAAGAAACGATACAGAAAATTTTCTAATATCTCATTTTTCTTATTTAACTTTTAAATAAACAAAAGAAAAACATTTTACTCTCTAATAAAGCAAAGAAGACATCAATAAAATAATATAATAATATAAACCTCAAAAAAACTTTTGACGGTTTGTTTTATGTCAAAACTTTTATCGAGACAAAACGATTAGTGTATTGTACAGATTGTTTTCAAAAATTGAGTAAAAATATAATATTGTCTAAAAATATTTATCACATAACTCAAATGTTGTATGAGTGAAATATGAATTCAAAAGAAAGAATCCGTCCAAAAAAAATGTATCACAAAATTGTTCCTAGCCTTGTAAGCTCCTAACATTTTTCACCCATAATACCTCAACTAACTTGAATTTAAGTCTCAATCTATATTTCATCTTAAATTACGTTTAACTTTGTAAGATGGAACACTGTTTGTTGACAACAACAACAACAAAAAACGAAAAGAAAACATAAATCAATTGAACGTCTCAAAGTTAAAAAACATAAATGACAATAAATCATCAATGTTTAACACAATAGAGCTTTTCATTTGTTCAAGCTTCAACTTTAGGTTTTCTTTCATTATTTTACTTTGCTGTTTTTTGTTCTCTGATTATATTTGAACGATTGAAGGGTTTCGTCTTGAATAAAAAAAAACAATAATGGAAAAGTGTGACAACTTTTAACTGTGTTTTTTGTTCTATTTGTTTGTTTCATTTGTTATATAATATTTAAACAGAGGAAGGAAAAAATAATTTTTTTAAGAAATGGTTTTGATTTCTTGATTGTTTGTTTCGTAATTGATTTTTTTTTTCGCTTTAGAATATGAAATTAAATTGAGTGAATTTCAGTGTAGGAAAAATATCTTAGATGAAAGATTACAGAGGTATATTTTTACACAGAGCAAAAGTGGACCTAAATTGAAACTTTTTATTAACAATTAAACCATTTAATTTCACTTTGCAATTAATTTTCTTTATTTACACTCGCAGCCCATTTTATACTAACTTTTGTTCTGCAAAAGGAATTCCTTAAATACAATTTTACTTAATTTCTCGATTATTCGAGGTGAATTTCTCTTTACAAAGAAAACTCGAGAAATGCTGAGAATAATCGACGTTTTTATTTTGTATGTATATTGTATTTAATGTATTGGTTTGTCGACCAAAATTGTTGTTTCTGTTGAGTAGCCAAGTAATAAATTGTAATTGAATTTTAATTGAAAAGACTTGGGGATGATTTCCTTCAAGAACAAAAACTTTTTCATTCAAATAATATAATTACTAAATTCGACGTCCACGCCGTGCTGCCTGGGTAATGCTGACAGAATTAGGTTGGTGTATTGGAGACAAGCAGAGTAAAAACTGCTTAGTCAATGACGCTACATCACGGCGAATTGGCGCCTTACAACCAATGCGACTCAAGCGTCTGTTCTCCATGTCAGGGGCGGCTATATAAACGTGTAAAAAAGCTGTTTCTGGTGACCTTAATATGCAGAACGGACCCATTCACGACAATTTGGGTTGGGCCTAAGGTTAAAACCCTAACCCCGGAAAAAAACTAATATGTTAAATTTGGTGATCAGAAAAAGAATAACAGACCCGGACAACAAAACAGAATTTTACCTGGACGTGAAAAAGGACCAGACTACCGAATCGTAACGTGGAACGTGCGCAGCCTGAGCGCTCCTGATGCTCTTATAAGTCTGGAAACAGAGGCTGAGAGGTATAGGATGGATATTATTGCTCTACAAGAAATTAGACAGCCGATAATCGGAAAACAAGATTTGGATAGTCACTCTCTATACTGTAGTGGTCATCCTTCTCGAAGAGAATTTGGTACTGGCTTTCTTGTTGGTGCGCGCATACAAGAAGCCGTTATGAAATTCATCCCGGTCAGTGAGAGGATCTGCTACCTACGTGTACGTGGTACATATAACCATATTTCTCTTATTGCCATGCATGCACCTACTGAAGCTAAGACCGTCGACGAGAAGGATAATTTCTACATAGCACTGGAAGAGGTTATGAAACAAACACCCACACGCGACTTCATTATGGTTCTTGGTGACTTTAATGGACAGGTTGGAAGAGATATCTCTTATGGAAATGTGGTGGGTCCCAACAGCATGCATTTGAATTCGAATGATAATGGTGAGAGAATGACTGAGTTTGCATTATCAAATAATTTGAGAATTGCCAGTACGTTCTTTCCGCATCGATCGATTCATAAACAGACAAAAAAGCCATAAACGGGTCTCACCGAATGGAAACACTCGAAATCAAATTGATCACGTTCTAGTAACAGCACGTTTCTTTTCGAGCGTTCGGGATGTGCGATCCTTTAGAGGTGCATGCATTGGAAGTGATCACTTCCTTGTAAGTGCAACGATAAGGTTCCACTTCCCAAATCCAGGCATTCCAAAATTCAATCAACGGAAACGTTTTAACATCTTATCATTAAAGAATGCTGAAACAGAAGAGAGATATCAAATCCATATTGCCGAAACATTGGATAAATCAGAAACCATTAATGGAGACTTCGATAAGTCATGGTATTTGCTCAAAGATGCTGTTTTAAGCGCTGCTGAGGGAATACTTGGACGACCACAGAACCACTCCCAGAAGCCATGGATGGATCAAACATGCCTTGACGCTATTCAATACAAAAGAGATTGCTATCTGAAGTGTCTACAAGGACGCAATACCAGGTCCACGAAGGAGAACTATAAACTGGCAAGACAAGCCGTTACAAAGCTATGTAGACGAACAAGAGAGAATAGTGGAAGAGACAGTGTGAGGAGATTGAAAGCTTCAATAAGGAACATCAATCGCGTAACTTCTTTCAACAGGTTAAAACCTTAAAGAAGGGCCCTCAATTTAGATCGACAGCTATTCAAAACGAAGATGGGGAGCTACAAGTAGACCTTAAAAATATTTTAGATACTTGGGCCGCTTATTTTGAGAATCTTCTCAACTTAAGTGACCAGCAACAAGTCGGGCGACGAGCAAAGCTTATTCGTGCGTCAAAAGTACATGTAGACGAACCCACCAAAGAGGAATTCGATGCGGCGCTGTCAAAATTAAAATGCAATAAAGCACCTGGTATCGACGATATAACTTCCGAAATGATTGTACATGGTGGCGAAACCCTATCCTCAAGATTGTTTGAACTTGTTCAAATGATCTGGAGAACTGAAACCATGCCACAGGACTGGAACACAGCTATGCTGATACCAATCCATAAAAAAGGTAATCGCCTACAATGTGCAAACTACAGAGGAATCGCTCTCCTCTGCACAGCATATAAGATCTTTTCCCACATTTTGCTATCCAAAATCAATCCTTTCGCTGAACAACTGTTTGGAGAATATCAGTGTGGTTTCCGGCGGGGCCGAGGTACCACCGATGCACTTTTATCGATAAGGATGATTTTGGAAAAGTTTCGAGAGTTCAACATACCTGTGCACCAACTTTTCATTGATTTCAGGCAGGCCTACGACTCTCTCGAACGAGAGACTCTATGGTCTGCTCTGGTGTCAATGGGAATTCCTGGTAAACTGGTATCACTATGCAAAATGACAGTACAGAACTCTCAATGCTGTGTGCGAGTAGAGAACGAAATATCAAAATTTTTTAAAGTCGACTCCGGATTAAGACAAGGTGATGCTATCTCTCCTATACTTTTTAATCTAGCCTTGGAATATGTGTGCCGTCAAAAGAAACTACCGACTAATAACAATATCTTGTCAATAAACTCAGTACAGATGATTGCTTACGCTGACGATGTTGTCATCCTCGGCCGAAGTGAAGCTGTTATGAGTGAGACTTTCAAGTCGCTTGAGAGTGGTGCTAGGAAAATTGGTCTGCAAATTAACTACAATAAAACCAAACATATGAATGTTTCAAGAGAGGCTGAGAAGAAAGATTTGATGTGCGGCGATGAACGAATTGAGGGAGTTGAATCTTTTAAATATTTGGGATCAATGCTTGACTCAAACAACAGCATACTTACAGATATAAAAACTCGAATCGCTGCAGGTAATCGAACTTTCTACTCAATTAAACCTCTCCTTGGATCACCGTATGTATCAACTAACACCAAGCTCAAGTTATACAAGACATTGATTAGATCGGTTGTGATGTATGGGTCACAAACGTGGACCCTTACACAAAATGACGAATCGCATTTATCTATATTTGAGCGTAAGATCCTACGCTACATTTTTGGTCCACTTAAGACAGACGATGGAGAGTATAGAACCCGGTATAACTTTGAGATCAGAGACCTTCTTGAGGGTCCTGATATAATAGGTTGTATCCGTTCTAACAGGACTGCTTGGTTTGGGCATGTTCTACGAGCCGATTCACAGTCTGGAATGATTAGAAAAATGTACGATAGTACCCCAGGGAGTGGTAGACCGCGAGGAAGACCACGACTATAATGGGAGACTGACGTAATAAACGACCTTAAAAAAATCGACTGCCATGGTAATTATGTCGCTGTTGCGAATGACCGTGGTGAATATTCAAAGCTGATTAGCCTGGCAACGCTCCTACATGGAGCATGAACGCCGTAAAAAAAAAAAAAAATTAATTACTAACGCCCCGGTTTGTAGTACGAGGTCTAGTAGATTGTGTAGGTCTACCAGCTGGTCGCACACGCGAAATCGATTTGTGTGGAGGTTCATTTGACCAAACCTCATAACAAGAAATTTATTATGAAAACAGAGAATCGACCTAAATAAGCGTTTTCTAACTACCACCCAGAATCTCCAGAAGGCTGCCCAGCAGCCAAATTCTGTAATTGTGAAGCGGTGAAGTGATAAGTTTTTTAATGAAAAGAAACGAAGAAATTTTTATCACTTCACCGCTTCACAGTTACAGAATTTGGCTGCTGCCCTGCCACAACCCTTCCCAAATTATAATCACGTTGGCCCTTCATGACTTAACAAAAAAAATAAACGCAAGATTTACTCCAAATAACAACATGACAATACAAATTGAAAACGTCAACTCGTTCACTCACCGTTTAAAAGTGTGTTGATCATTTTTCCAAGTTCAAATCGACAAATTCTCTTTCTCTTCTGGTTCCTATAAAATTCAGTGTTTGTTTATTTTTTTCTTTGGTTTAACTATCTCGTTCATTGATTGGAATTTGCGGTTTTACTTCTATTTGATCGAATTCAAAAATCAATTAAACCTTCGATTCACATGGATTTCCGTTGACATTTTAAATATTGCAACACTATATTATACTTATTTGATCGAATGTCCAAAATAAATCAAACTTTTGGTTATTTTCCACATATATTTCTATTACATTAATCCAAAAAAAAATTAGTGTTCTTCCATCACTCCAAACTTCCAACTCAAAAATCACATCCACTGATCCCAAATTCCAAAAATCACTAACTGAGTTTTTTACACCAAAAACTAACATTCAATGGCACAAGCCAAAATGTAAATTCCTCGGTGGGCATAAATTCTTTTGCACAAAATTGTTTATTTCGTAATTTTTTTTTACTTTTAATTATTCTTTTAGTTTTCATAATTTATCAAAAGAAAAATTAGCAAAAAAATATTGCGACGCTGATGCATCGGCTAACTTCACCACAGCTCTGGAAACAAAATGTTCTGGATATACAGAGAGCGGCAGGGACAAACCGTAAGTTGGGATGCAGAACTGTTGTGAGCCGTACTAAAAAGTTATGTATCAAGTTTCATCCAATTTGATTATCAGGTACAGATGTTATTGAGCCTTTGAAAAAACAAGTGCTCGGTAGATCCCCCATACCACTTGGTTCACTAGCGCTCAACTAATCAGTTCCTTGCCATACAAATTTGCATCTTTTTCCAAAGGTTCATCAAAATTCATTCACGAACGAATGTTGTATATGGTATCTGCTACTACCATCATACTTTCAAAGAAAACGCCAGAAAATTCAATTCAGAGTGCAAATATTTTTCCTTTACGCAGGTAATGCGACTAAAGTTAGCGCTTATGGTACATGATATCTAAACTTGAACATGGAACACGATCTGTAAAGTTGGTGTCAGACGAGCGTTCTGTCAGACCTTTGTTATCGCCAATGTCACCATTCAAATTCCCGAAGCTGATTTTCTTAATAAATACGGTCTTTTAGAGGACACCGATGTCTTATCGATCCACCTACCTCCTTATTCACTTTGGCTGAACTCCCCACTTCTCCAGCAATTCTAGATATTTTCAAACATTTTAGATACTTAACTTTTAAAAATGGTGATATCATTTAAACTAAACCGGTAAAACATAATTAATTTGCGTTATCGAAACACATGATCCTCCCGTTTCATGTAAGTACCGTCGACTTGCTCCAGACAAATTGAGAATTTCAAAAGCTGAATCTGACGTAATTTTATTTCAGAGCATTTGTCGACCATTAAACAGTCCATGTCTCCACTCCATGTCGTTAAAAAGAAGAACAGCAAGTGGAGACCCTGCGGTTACTACTGTACTCTATATAATATCACAATTCCCAAATACATCCTATGCCGCATATGAAGGATTTTTCACATCAACTTCATGGATGCAAATTCTTCTCCACAACCGATCTCATCCCCGCATTCCATCAAATTTCTATTGATGAGCGCGATATTGCAAAAACTGCAATATTCATTGCAGTTCTGCAATTCGTTCAAATTTCCTTCGGATTGCGAAACGCTGCGCAATCCTTCCAATAGTTCATGCATCCCCTTCTCCGAGCCTCAAATTTCTGTTTTATCTACGTAGCCCAACTAGCATTTTAACTTCTTTTAAAATACTAAACAGTCTTCCCGAAACTAAACTCCCCACCTTCATGGTTTCTTTAAAACTTTTAAGCGGTTTCGATAAAGGCCATTTGGAGAAATAACCCCGCCTTTAACGAAACTATGACTTGTAAAAGACTTCGAAAATAACTTCGGTATGGTCTTTTGTAAGCAGTTATGCAAGCTGAAAAGAATTTATGATTTCACAAGTTATAGCTTCGATAAGGTGCTTCCAATAGCTCGTTTTAAGCAATCTTTAGAAGTCTTATAGAAGCTATTAAAAATGTGACAAAAATATTACAATGTTTTTTATATATCTACACTTTTTTAACGTAATTATTGTTATTGCTATGTTATTAGATTGTGTTTTAATTTTAATTTTTGTTTACGGTCGCATCAAGTTTCGAGCTCGGGTCCTTCGATCGTTTGTCCCGCACGCTATCCAATCAGTTAATCTAAATGTTAAGAAACAATAAATATCTTTGGTAGTAGTTACAATAACAACAGCTTCTATAAGACTTCCATAAAACTTCCATAGAATTTAGTTTTTTAATTTAGATGTAGAAAACATAATATAATTCAGAGGCTTACTTTTTATGGAAAAAGGTATGTGGCATGTAACTTCAATGGTTGTAACTTCAAGGTAACTTCAACGATGAAATCATAATCTGAGATTTACGTCCTTAAAAGATTTTGTTTCTTTTTAATAGACGTAAAAGAATTTTTCTATTTGTTTTATTAGTTCAAATATTTTAGGTATAGCAACATTAAAGGGTTATATTTTTTCAATCATAAACTTTTAGCGTACTTAGTACTTACACCTTTATTTGAACAATATTTTTTTTTAAATAAAAAGTTTTGTAATTGGATTTTTCATGAGGTTTAGGTTAGGCTCATGAGGATTAATGCAGTTAATTTTTAAAAATGTTATATAAATATAAAACAATAACAAAAGAAGCAACCATATATCACACCCATCCATTTGCTGTAAATTATTTTAATAGAGTGACTAAATTATGAAACTCTGTATCACCTCAGTTCTTCCTGACGAGTTTAGCTCTCAGAAAAATAAAGAAAATTCATACACCATTATTTATAAAACTTAGCTAAATAATCTTTAAATTTTCTCTATTCCACACTACATAGTTGATTTTTGATTCTGATTATTAGCCTATTTCAAGACTCTAAATAAAGAATAGTTATATTGCGCAAAATATGTCTAAATAATAGATTAAAAAACAAAAACCACCTTATGTACAATACATTTTTGACAAAAACGAAACGATTTCAATTTCGTTTCGTATAAGCTTCTCTAGTTGAAATAATAGAAGCAATAGCTCCGTCAGTTTGACATATTTCATTTCATTGAAGCAATTTTTAGACTATGACAGCTCTGCTTCTATAAGATCTGTAAACAGTTACAACCAAAACAACTACAATCCTAATGACAGCTATAACTTCTATAACCTTTTTTCGGAAGCTTTATTTAGTGTTGTGTAGACATGTTTCGGTAAAGCTTCTAATATTAAATAAAGAAGTATTTTAGCTTTTATTCCGGCGGTGGGAATAACTACTCTGTGGAAGTTGTATCTAAACTTTATATAAGTAAAATATAACTAGCTTCCACTTAGAAGCTTTAGCGAAGCTTTATTGAAGCTAAAGCTGGTATAACTCAAAATTGAGAAGTATGTTTGCTAGTTGCAAGATTCCTTATTGCTTCTGGAACCTTTGAAGAGCATCTCACTACAGTGATCGAGCGTCTTGCCGACGCGTGTCTCATTATCAACATGAATAAATGTAACTTTGTTAAGACCAACTTTGACTGCCTCGGACATTTGATTGATTCAACTGGAATCAAACATACTTCTGAACGTGTCGATGCTATGCCGCGTTATGGACGTCCCAAAATGGTTATGCAACTCCACCGTTCCCTTAGAATGAAATCTTTTACTGCCCATTCATTCCTCACGTTGGTGGCAATCACGCCATCCTCAACGATTTTCTCAAATTCACAAAAAATGACCAACGCATTCAAAAGTTTAAAGAAGCCATTCAAGTCTTCGAGTTATGCATACGGCAACTTAGTGAGGCAACAACTTTTTCTCAGCCCTCACACTCTACTCAACTTGCAGTAACGGTCGACGTTTCCAGCAAGGAATTTGACGCGGTTATCTATCAAAAAATTAACGGTTGTTTGACACCTCTTAGTTTCTTCTCTGTGCGACTTAATGAAACGCAACATAAATACAGCGCTTATGATCGCGGACTCCTTGCAATTTACTCTGCAATTAAACATTTTCGGTGTCTCGGTGTCTGAAGGTAAAATCTTCACTCTTTTTACCGATTATAAGGGATTTGTCCCATAGCTCTGTCAAGGCGAGCCATCGCAAATTCCGTCATTTGTATTTAATCAGTCGATTCATGACTGATATTCGCCACATCTCTGGAATTAGATAATGTAGTTGCCGACACACTTTCTCGTGTTGAGCAAATATTATTTCAAGAAAATATTCTCTACGACGAAATTTCTGACACTCAGTTCAATGATTTTGAAGTCGAGGCATTAGAGAACACTAGTCACACGCGGAAATTCCGTCCAATGCCAGGATTGTTAAGGCAATCTTCTAAAACTCTTCTATGCAATACTTTGACTTCCAATACACAGCCATTTATTCCAAAGCAATTTCTCCAAGCTGTCTTTGACAGTTCCCCTAATTTATCTCGCCCAAGAGTCAATAGTTCTATCAAAATTCTTACTGATAAAGTTTTTTGGCCGCCCATCCATTAAGAAGGATGTACAAAAAATGGCACAAAAATATCTGGCTTGCCAAAAGTTAAAAGTCTCTCGAGTATGACTCAATTTCCTTTAGGTAATTATCCTCAAACTTCTCAGAGACTTTTCAAAATACATATTGGCATTATTGTTCCACTCCCTACCTCTGAGAACAAGAGAACAAACGCTATTATGTCACAATTATTAACCGCTATACTCGACGGTCTGAAACCATTCTTATCTCGGATATCACAACTGAAACGGTAGTATCAGGTCTCTACTCCAATTGGATTGCTCACTTTGGAGTACCTTTAGTAATTTTCACTAATCAGGGCTTGCAATTCGACTCCAGTCTCTTCAACAAGTTGTGAAAACTTATTGGGTTCCAACGCAAACGTACAACAAGTTACAATCCGAAATGTAACAGCCTTATCTATTATTGTTACCCCTCCCTTAAATCTTCAATAATGGAGTACGACTGGGTGGACTGGACGCGTATATTGCCGTCAATATTACTTGGTCTACGAACCACTTACCGTGAAGACCGAATATTTTCATAGACTGAGCATGTCTACGGTACTATAACATACGTCTCCCCGGAGAATTTTTAGATCAAAATTCTAACTCCATTCCTCAACCTGATTTCGTTTGACACTTCAAACAGCATTTTATCCACATTCGTCTCTCTATTACGTCCCTTCTTACGTACGGACTTAGTACGTAAAGCATGACAACCTCCATACTCAGGTCCATTTTCAGTCATCACCCGCGATGGTAAAAACTTCTTCATTGAACGTTAAACACATTCGAGTTTCCATCGACACCTTGCTTTAGGGAAAAATCTGCAGATAATTTAACTCAAAACTCACCTACTTCGAGTACCAATCTCAGTCGCGTAGATAAAACTTCGTTTTCGACAGATAATATGGATTCCACTTCTTCAGACACACTCCAGTCTTCTTCTTCTACCTCCACAGAAACAAGGCAACTGTATCGACTAAAGGTTAGGTTACTCCATTCCGCAACAACAGATATTCCATTCGGAATCCACTAGTACCCTACTCGCTTGTGCTGTTCTCTATATCGTCTAAAAATTCTCTATATCGTCTCACCTTCGATGTAATTAGGAGGGGAGTGTTGTGGAGAATATAGCTATAGTAAATTTTTGACTTATTACTGGTAACACCAAGGCAATAATTCTGACAGTTACAAGAAAATTAACACATTTTATTCATTCTTGTGTTTCAATTCATTAAAAAGCTCCCTAAATATATTTTGTTTTTTATTCATTAAAAATGTTATTGTTTTAATATACTTAAAAATATGTTACAAAGTGAAAATGAATTACATAAATATTGTATTAAAGGTAAATTTAAGTCTTAATATATGGAGGTGCTGAAATCTCACAGCTCTGAGATATCAAGGGTTGAGGATTTTGATAGAGTTTTCGGAAAAAAACTTTTATGAGGATATGCTTTTTAGTTTTGGGCAGCGATGTATATCAAACATAACTCTTTGTTAAAGGACAAGTATTTTTTTATCTCTGTTTAGAAATTTATTTCAAAACTAACACGAAACATCAATACGATGCCGGAAAATTATAACAGATCATAAATTAACATAATTTAGTGAAAAGATGATACCCTCAGAAACTACTCAAAAACCTTTCCATTTAGCGTTTCGAAAAAATATTACAAAATCACAAATTCATATTTCTTTCAAAATTCCAAATATTGTAAAAATTAAATAAAATCAAACTTTTTTCAAAATTCCAAAAATATTCCAAAAATTAGAATAAAATCGAATATTTAAACTTTTTCTAATTTTCAATAATATTCCAAAAATTCTTAAAAATTCAAACTTTTCCAAAGTTCTAAAAATATTGCAAAAATCAATACAAAATCAAAAATTAAATCTTTTTCCAAAATTCTAAAAATATTGCAAAAATTATTACAAAATCAAACATACAAACTTTTTTCAAAATTTCAAAAATATTTCAAAAACTACAACAAATTCAAAAATTTCCACGTCCAATTTCATTTTCAATTTTGGAAAAAAATGTAGCTGTTTTTATGACGTAAATGTACGTCATAAAAACAGCTACATTTTTTTCCAAAAAATTGGCTAAAAAATAAGTGAAATCCTTTTTGACACACTTGATATTATTTTTTTGACAAACCTATAATGCCATAATTCTCTATAATAATAATAAAATTTCAAGTCATACAAATTATTAATTTTATTTTTTTTTTTCAAAAAATTGGGTAAAAAAGTAAATAAAAATCTTTCTTTTGACACACTTGACAACATTTTTTTGACAAACTTATTATGCCATAATTCTCTATAATAATAATAAAATTTCATTTCAAACAAATAATTAATTTAATTTTTTTTCAAAAAATTGGGTAAAAAAATAAATAAAAACCTTTCTTTTGACACACTTGACAACATTTTTTGACAAACTTATAATGCAATAATCTAGTTTTTTATCTCATATACCAATCCTTACCATCAAGATTTCTCCAAATTCAATGTTCCTACTCGTAATCACTTAAAATGAACGTTTTTTAAGCCAAAAATATGAAAATTTGCTGTTTTTGACACACTTTATGATTTTTTTGACACACTTCCGGTACAGTTATGGAACACAGCGTCCTTTCCGACCTGTCCCTTAAGTATACCTATTTTTAGAAAAAAAATTTGATATCCCTCCAGCGGTTTTCTCTACATTTTTTTTGCTATTTTAGAATCAGTAGGTCATAAAACGTCGAGAAATGTCAAAAAAAGTGGGGTAAGAATTTTACTTTTGGCTCATGAATGTAATACTTAGGTCTTTCAGACCGAAGTAATATAGTGTAAGACAAAACAGTTCTGAACCTATTTAAAACACATTGTTTATTTGTTAACAAACTATTGGGAATCAACACAAGTTATATTGGGTGTGAATAATTTTTATAAACGTTTCTCTAAACTACGTGATATCAAAACTATCTTCAGAAATCCTTCCTGATACAATTGGAATTTAATCCAAAAAATTACACTGTTGGAATTAATGATATAGAAATCTCAACATCGTCAAGGAAATATTCACTATGCAGCTTCAAATTATTCACTACGCAGTTACAAATTATATAAACGCAGCTATGGGCTGACAAAAACAGAAATATACGACATAAAACAGTGAATTAAGATTTTACAATAATCAAATGGATGGGTTTGACGAAGGAACCAGAATGGTCTGAAATATCTAAGACAGTTTAATATTTAATGGAGAAGCATTGAAATAAACGAATTAATACTTATGTGTTAGTCAGTGTAATAATTAAAAAGTTTCTTAAAAATCGTATTAAAAAGACAAACTTTTTAATGAAAAGCTATTATCTTCCGAAAAATATTTTGAATTTTAAGCTACAGTTCCAAATGAAGAGTTACGCAGCAAGTTCAGTCGAGACGCTATTAATCCGCTGTTTTATTTCGTCAGACTTAGCTACTAAAAAAATTCTGTCACTACAACCTCTTTTATACTTACCGAATGTTCCTGTCACGGTGATATTCAAGTTGGATGTCTTACATTCTAAAATAAAATACCAAGACAAAACAAGTTAATCAAATAACGTGACTATATGGGAAGATTCGGTTGGCAAAAAAGAAGTTGTAGAGACCGAATGTTTTTAAGTATATTACAAGGTTGGCATGATATATATCAATGATATATATCCGATATATATCATTGATATATATATCACGATATTTATTCCCCGATATATATCATGATATTTATAAAAAAAGAAATAATTAACTATTCCTACCTTAAAGTTGAAAAAACTGTTAACAGTCGCAGAACTGCCCGCAAAACGCATGCTAAATCGAGGTAACCTGGTTCAGCAGCTATGCCAAGACCATGAAGCTGACATAGATCCTGACATAACTAAACTTATGACATAAATATTGTAATGAATGCTAAACATATGCTTTGTTATCTAAAGTCAATAGCAGTCGCTTTAGATAGAGCTCAAAGAGAGAAAACGACTATTGCCGTTGTAGTAGATATTTAGCATAAACTTGAAGCAGATCTTAAACTAGAACAACCTGTAGAAGTTAACAAACTTTTTATCGAAGTAGAGACATATGGTTTTAAATGCACCTCAACACCTAGCTAATTTATGTTTGACCATCGATTTATAGGTAAACGATTGAACAAGTAGAAGAAGCATATACTTCATTATTTAAATATAATTATTTCAGACTTTATTCCATTTGTAATGGCGGTTTTAACTGAATCTACACAATTTCAGTTTAGAAATACACCACCAATGGTGTGGTGGAATGGAATGACTACCCAAATAGAGTTTTCCTGGCCCATTAATGGGTAACGGTACTTGGCTTTTGTTATTGTGCCAGGCCAGTACTATAGAGTCATTCATCGACCGATCTATGGTTAACAGAAAATAGCCAGTATTTAGTTACCTCTGAATGGCTAAATACCGGCCCATGAATACTTAGCTATTGTTATTGGGCCATTATTGGACCCATGAACTGACCAATCTACGGTTTATAGAAATAAATCAGTAAAGATTATTTTAAATGACCATTTTAAATGGCACGTTAATGGTTAGCATTAATTGGCTATTGTTATTGGGCCAATACTGAAACATGAATTGGCCGATCTAGGTCATTTGGTTAAATTTCACTACATTAGAAATATAGTTTAATTATCGTATCTCTGTTGAATGACTATGATAATAAAGTAAAGGTTGGTATAAGTTTTAAATTTTTTTCTTCAGACATTTTTACTTTATTTTAATTATTTTGTATTTAATTTATGTAAATTTACAAATGATAATATTTTATATTTTGTTATTGGACTTGTCATGGTTGACAGTACTAGATCATTACTTCAATACTGGTCATCGTTATTGGTCTGTTCATGGGCCAGCTGTACAACAAGTTAGCAGTTGCTACAAGTTATTGGTCTGTTACTGGGCCAGCTGTACAACAAGTTAGCAGTTGCTACAAGTTAGCAACAAAAAAATAATGTTAATGGCTGAGTCATAGTTGCAAGTACTATAAGTAATGATTGCCAGCACACGGCCATTTTTGAACTACTGTCCGCCAGTAATTGACCATTACTGGACCAGTACCCGACCATTGTTGAATTTCTGGCCGCCAGTAATTGACTATTGCTGGACTTGTTGTATAACCTTGTATGGGCCATTGGTGGCTAGTATCTCTGGCCCTTTAATGGCAGTCATTTATCGTTCGAGTTATCATCGAGTAACATATTGTTTATGGTCCAGTTATGGTTGCCAGGACTCGACCATTGCTGCAATACTAGTAACCAGTAATGAACCATTACTGGACCAGTTGTACAACCTTGTGTGGATATTGATGATGCAATTTGGTCAAATAAACAAGACAAAGCGAACAAGCGTATTCGTCATTTGGACTCGTGCAATCGAAGATATAGACGAATAGGCTTGATAAATTGCCTATAAACTAAACAGGAGCTGTCATATTTGAATCTAGTTTATAGGCAAAGAGGTAAGAAACGAGGAAGTGAT
Source organism: Diogma glabrata (assembly GCA_963693315.1). NCBI lineage: Eukaryota > Metazoa > Arthropoda > Insecta > Diptera > Cylindrotomidae > Diogma > Diogma glabrata. The sequence goes on along the minus strand of OY856187.1, from coordinate 356,945,653 downwards.
GGGTTGCACTGCATACAAGTGTGGAAATGGCCATATATTGTATAATATTTAAGATAAACAACATATTCAAAAATAAATATCAGAACTTGATATATATCGGATATATATCTGATATATATCGGATATTTTGATATTTATATAAATATCATGATATTTGCCAACCTTGGTATATTATGAACTAAATTTGTTTATCAATTATTAATCTGAACATTTTTAAATTACACCCTCTTTTATAGGTGGTAAAATTTAACCGGAACTGATTTTAAGGGTTAACCAGAAAACGTGACTAAAACTATGCGAAAATTTTAAGTGAAACGCATAAATTTTAAAAATTTCAAAAAAAACAAAAGAAAATTTAAACCATCGACAAAAATCAGATAAAAAACAAATTGACTGGCAATAGTTTAAATCCATTAAATCAAAACATTAATGAATGTGTTTAGGGGTCAAGTTAACATCTTCCATTGAACCAAACCATTGAAAAAATTTATAATGTTCATCAAACATTAAAACTTATTTTTAATGCTAAAGTTTTTGATGGAAATTGGGTAGAATAAAATATTTTTTATAACATATAAATATTTTAATAGTAAAAACGCGTGTCAAAAATTGAAGAACCATCTTATCATTTAAGAATCGAAATTATTTATACGAAAGCACGTGTCGTCTGATGACGTTCGTTAAAGTTTTTCATTTCTGTTTAATTTATAAATGACTTTTGCACAATTTTGGATATTGTTAACTTTAGGTTAACCACTTTTTCAGATTAAATTCTATTTATTTTTCTTTAGAATACATTAAACAAATTTGAGTAATATTAATGATTTTGGTAATTTGATTATAAGATTTTGGAATTAGGATGGAAGATAATATTGTACTCTGACTGTGGTTTACGGGAAAAATAATATCTTATAGCGAAATATACTATTATATTATAGATAGAAGATAGATGATAGTAAGAGTAATACATTTATTATCTGTAGGGTGCTGAGCATTCTAAAAAGTTTAATTAGGAATTTAGCACCTTTTTCGACGGCTTAGACACCCAAAAATGTTTACATAAATTAGAAAAATATGTTGAATTCACCTTTTATGATTTTTTAAAAGCTATGCAAGTACATATGTTCCATTACTTCACTTATTTTCTTTATAATTATTTGAAACCAAAAAATAAAACTCCCTTTCGATTTCTGAAATATGTTTTAACAATAAACATCCCTTTTAGCTTCAAAAATAATAGAAAAAAATATTAAATAATTCAAGTTATACAAAATAATTATATTACAGGCATTTCAAGATTGAAATTTAACTGGTTGTGTCTAAATTACTGCAAAAAATAGTGAGTTAAGCAATCGTTAACTTCTGATAATTTTCCATATAAATTTGCACTAGACAAAATCGATTCACGGGAAAATGATTAAAAATTACGTTACTTTCCTTTCACAAGTTTCCATATTATGTATTATTTTTCATTTTGTACACTTTTACATCGTCATACTTTAATATTAAAATTATATACACATAAATGGTATAAATAACATAATTTCCACCCTATTCAAAATACTATCTATTCTATAATAACTTATAAAAAATGTAAAAAGAAATCTCTAACCCGCACCAATAATTACAATTGGAAATAAAACAGCAAATGTAATTGTGTTAAATCTTGGAAGGATGGAGTCCTTGTATACCCTCCTAAATAATATAATAAAAATTTCGGTTTGTTTATTTCTGTTATTGTATTTTTTCTATTATTTCTATTTCATCTTAATCCGTTTCTAACCAGATCATAACGCTTCTGATCAATATCATTTTGATATATGGGAAACATGATTATCATAATCGAACGAAATTAAGTGACTTAGAAGTATTTTCAACTGATTCTCAAATAATGAATTTTTTCATTCAAATTTTGAGAATTGTTTCAACATTCTATATACCACGAAGCTGTTGAATGATGTCATCAGGTCTGCGTTATCTGGGTCGTCCTTTTCGGCGAACACCAGCTAGTTGTTATTAGGACATTTTCTTTATCATTCTATCTAATGAAGCCATTTCTACATGACCAAACCATGTACATCGGATTCATTAAAATCAACTCAAAGGATTCTATACTGATTTTCAGCAACTTTGCATGAACCATATATTGTTCGTATAGCCTTCCTCTCGAATGTTGATAGAATTCTACAATCGGAGGAAGTCAGTGTCCCAATTTCACTTCCAAAGGCAGGCACAGGTAGAATTAATGCTTTGTAAGGTGTGAGTTTACACGACCGTTCGTTTACTATTCTACAATTTGATCTCGATGTTGTGAGTTTTCTCAGAGAAACAATTTTCTCTGGGATACAAAGACATGAGCGAAGACTAAAGATTATCGCGGATGAAATAATCATATACTTGCTGACATGAAATTAACGTAGAACTGGTGAATGCTGCAGGTATTGCACTCCCGACATTTTTCTAGAATCTTCCTTAAGGTTAAACATTGATATGTGGTTGAATGGCTGGGATGAAAATCACACTGATAGTCACTGATGATAGATTCTGTGAACGGGATGAGTTGAATTCCATAAATATCTGATGATTTACCATTTTCCAGTTTTCTGATAGCAGCTTCCACTTCTTCTATTGCTGGATATAGGAGAGAAATCTCCTCATTTGACGTAGCAATTGCTAGAATATAATGAATTTTATTCGTCCTATTCAGTAGGTCTTGAGAGTGGGATCGCCATGATAGTTGTGGATCTGGGGTGGAAATCTTTTTTCAGATCCCGCACATTGGCAAAGCGCTTTTTTGAATTTCCATTAGTCGCCATGTTGGTTGATATAAGACAGGTCGTTAAAACTAGAAATTTTCTGAAATGCCCCTAAAAAATCCTTTTTGGTGAAAAAACAGGAGAGTTTTTTTTTAAACAAAAGAACACGTGCCGCAAAACTCATTTTTTGATAAAATCGTTGATTTTTTAAAATATCTCATGAAATATGCAGTAACTGTATATATCTGCACTATATTTGTTTATCATGAAAAAAACTTGTAAATCATTGTAACTCATACTAAAGAAATAATAAGAATGATGATTGATGAAAAAGTACTGATTGTCTTTTTCTAGTATGTAATAAAAAAATTAAAATTATAATCGTGTAATAAGTAACAAAATTATTACTATTTCTATTAGTACTATTAGTACTAATTTTTTTTTTTCAAAATATCTTTAGAAATATACGTTTTAGGCAAAAAATGACCAGGCCCTTTTTTGTAGAGAAGCAAATTTTCTTCAAAATGTTTAAATGATTTTTTTTAAACTTGCATATTTCATAAGATATCTACGATTTTCTCAAAAAATTAACTTCAATGATTTTGCGGCACACGTTCTATTTATTTTAAAAGAATACACTATAGTGTTTTTTTACCAAAAAAATTTTTTAGGAGGATTCTGAAAAAAATGTTACCTTTAACGATCAGTCTAATTTATACATAAACAAATATACAAATATAAATACAGTAAAAAATATGTTTTATTAACTACATAATTACTGATTATTACTTTTACATCGTTTAGCGTATCGTAAACTTGTAGTAAGTAACCTTTAATTAATTAATTTGCAATTAAAAGAAATCAAAAACCATAATGATTTCCAGAAAAAATATAATACAAATAAAAACAACAAAAAGTTCAGTTAAAAACGCAAATAAATTTTTTTTTGTCACCCTCGCCTATAAAATATTAGCGTGATATTATACCGTCATCTAAATTCAATCCGCAAGCTATGTATATAACCATTTTTTAATTCATACTGTGATGGAGCCGATTATTTGTTTTTGTATATTTTGTGTTTTTTGATAAAAATATTTCAAATAATATTGTTTTTTTTTTGTTGCACTTCTATTTTATTTTAAAGTTAGGCCATAGTTAAACAATATTTGTTAGAATCGTGAGTAAAAACTAGCGTCATTGATTTGTCTATGGTCTTAGTCTTTTAAACTGATTACTTTGTCATTTATTCTTCTTATGTGGACATTGTGGCAGCTTTGTAACTCGTCTCTGCTTACAAAAGTCTAACTCTGATCGTAGGGTGTAAGAAGATGAGTCACTTCTATAAAAAAGGAAACAAAGGGAAAAAAGAAAGCCAATATTCAGAAAATAAGACAAAAAAAGAAACTTCAAAGGGAGGGAGAATAGAAAGGGATATGACGGGAAAAAAGTGTGGAAAAAAATGAAAAAGGAATGAATTTTTCGAAATGACCCTGCGACCCTGGCAAGCCTCACCTCTACGTCAAAAAACCGAAAATGCTGGCTTTAGCATTATCAGAGATCTCGAAAACAGCCTGCAAGACTAGAAAATATTACGCGGAAAAAAATTTCTCTGTAAGAAATCCAAATTACATCCAATCCAAATTTGAAATTCGTGTTCTGGACGACCCAAAAAGTCAATTTTTGAATCCAACTATTTTGATCGACTTCATTCTAGAAATACAAATAGTGTAGATGAAATAAAAAATACGCGTTTTTTTAGAAAAGTTTTAAAGTGTTTAATTTGATAAAAGGGTGATTCGAAAGATTTCTGGAAAATCAAACTTAGGGTGACTATGAATTAAAATTACAAGAGAACGGCTCACCTGATATCAATGGTTTTGTGTGTGATAGCAAGGTAATTTATTGATCTATTGTAAAAAATACACCGTAAAATTTATGCTTACACTATTAAAAATATTTAGGAATACATTTTTTAAAGATGGCGCTGTTGGCGTATGTCAATTATTTTTGAATTTTTCTTCCACAATATGAAAGTTCTAACCTTACCCTAAAATATACTAAAATTTAAAGAATTTTAAGACAACCGTCCAGATCACGAATTGCATCTAAAACTAAAAGTTTTGGACCTGAGATGCACATCCTTAAAACTTAATGAGGCTTATGATTTGCGTGGAAAACGCAATACCTTTTTGGTATAATTGAAAACGCGCGGCATCATTTTCTTGTACAAAATTGAAACGTAGGGTTAGGCTTGCGTTTAGAATAATTTTAAAACTGAAAAATGTAAATTTTTTATTTATTAATTTAATTTTATTGTTAATTTATTAATTTCGAGTGAAAAAATGGAAAATGCTTTAAATTTTAAGCACATTAATTATATTTTTAAATTTTAGAAAAACAATTAGGAGCAAAATAGCAAATCAAAGCTAGTATACGGAATTATTCTAAGAAGAATGAAAGAGAATCCTGATATAGCTAATTATTATTTTTATTTTATCAAATATTTATTTTATTCAAATATTTCAATTTTTTTAACTTAGAACTTAACACAATTATATTTTTTTAACAATCAATATTAGATTTGACAATTAACAAAAAATTATTATGAAAATTTGTTGCCTTAGTTTTATTTTAATTTAAACCAATGAAATTCTCTAAAATGTAATGACATCATTCAATTTCACCAATAACATTTAAATTATACTAATAACAAATATTTATATGTCTGGCCTACTGGGATATTAAAAATTATCAGTCTAATTTTGAAATAATTAACTGATATCAAAGTAGGCCAACGTATAATTCATAAAAATGATATAAAGATATGAAAAATGTCAAAAAAAATTTCTAACCTAACTCCCCGCGTTCGTTGATAAATTCTCATAATTTTTTGAAAAATTCCTCAAGCAAGTGGTATATATACTTGCTTTCGAAATTTTTGGCAAAAAATTATTTCGAATTATCACCGCTCTTGAGAAATTACAACTGACAATTCTGACAGTTCCTTAGTTTCAAAAAAAATTCGAGCTCACTTTTTAAAACGCATTTTCAATCATACCTACATTAGGTGAAAGTGAATGATCTTAGCCTCGTGATGCGTTTTCCGTGCGTTTTCAATCATAAGCCCATATATCTGTTAAGGCTACCTTTAAATTTTAGTATGTATTGGGTAGGGATGGAACTTTTATATTGCGGAAAACATAGCTAAAAAAATGCTTGACCTACGACATAAGTGCCATCTTTAAAAATTGTATTCCTAAACATTTTTAACAGTGTCAGCAAAAATTTTACGGTGTATTTTTTTCGCATGGACGGATCAGTTTTTATTATTTTGTAAATTTTTTTTATTTTTGATCTACGGGTGTGACAAACCCGCGTAGTCCAGTCCCTGCTATTGACATACGAGTTAACGTGAGATATCACATACCACTAGCAATAGCAGTAAGATATCGCTAGCCAAGGTGACATCTTAGGGATGGTGGCGGATGAACTGTATTCAGTCAACGGTAGCATCCTTAATCTTAACTGTTAATTAATCCTTCATGATGTGACGCTATTGCTTTCTCGAAGAAACGAGCCTTCATAGAACTATTTTTTTTTTTTTAATAAAATGTGATGTGTAGTAGGCATTACAATATGTGTCACAACAACACATAAAAACCTTTTAAGACCAAGGTCCCACAACAACATGCGTTCTAAGGATGTTAATGGACGCAAATCTGTTTTTTTTTTGTTTTTTTAATATTTTTTGTTAAATAATGAACAACTAAACTATAAATCCTATCACATATAAAATATGACATGACATATTTCGTGATAGGATAGGGAAAATAAAAATAAAATAAGAGATAAAAAGCAAAGTTTTAAAAATTTGCAAGAACAAAACTAAAATTGGTTTGCCAATAGTCCAGCTAATGGCATAATCCTTGATTATGGGACGCAGTATATTTTTCAATGATTAAAGCTCAGATATATAGTTATATGAAAGCTCGTTTCTTCGAGCAAGCTACAGCGCACAGTGGGATTTGTTCATATAATGTTTGGCAAAAAATATAAGGAGTGCTCGTAAAATGTTGAAATTTTGCTCTGAGCCTTTGGTTAGCTCAATTAAGAAAAATTTAAAGTTTCATCAAAATTGGCCACGCCCACTTTTCACCGCCCATAGAACCCAAAATTTATTTTTATGCCCAAAGTTTTTGAAATTTGGCACAGAGCCTTTTATTACCTCAATTAAGAATAAAATAAAGTTTCATAAAAATTGGGCACGCCCACTACCCACCGCCCATAGAACCCAAAATTTTATGATTTTATGATTTTATAAATTTTATGATTTTATAAAAGATTATTAATTATTTAAACTTTTTTTTTTTTAATTGATAGTATGGAGTCTTACCTTTCATTTTATTATAGCGGGAGCACCTAGTACGACCGAGCAACCTTTTTTTTCTTCCAAGGAAGTTTGCAATCACGGCACATTATAGAACAAATTTTATTCTATCATATCTTTTAAACCATATGAGCGAACTTTATAACTTTTTTTTTTAAATACGCAGAAAAGGGTATATTTGAAAATAATCACTATTTAAATTAAAGCAATAAAGTTATCTTACGTACAAACACTATAGAATTGCGTAAACAATTTTCAATATTTTGGACCAAAATTTACATGTGACTTTACTTCATTATTTCAAAGACAAATAAACTTTTTTTTGGGATACAATTTATGGATTCTTCATACTGAATCAATTTTCTACAAAACTGCATCATTACATTTTTAAATTTTATGTGTCGAAAAAATTACTTATTGCACAAAAAATCCCACTGTGCAGCGTTCCAGCATCAAGGAATATTCATTAGCTAAGATTGAGAGTGCTACCGTTGACTGAATACAGTTCATCCGCCAGCACCCCTAAGATATCACCTTGGCTAGTGACATCTCACTGCTATTGCCAGTGGTATGTGATATCTCACGTTAACTCATGTGCCAATAACAGACACTGGAGTGCGCGGGGTTGTCACACCCGTGGATCAAAAAATAGAAAAAAATTAACAAATTAATAAAAACTGATCCCTCTATGCGTACAAGTGTACAAGTACAATGTGTGGGCTTTAATCATTAAGAAAGACAGTGCGTCACAGGATCAAGGAATATGCTACCGGCTGGATTATTGGCAACTACTGTTTTGTTTTGTTTCACCAAATTTTTGTAAAAATTTGCTATTTACTTTTTAATTTACTTTTATTTTCTCTATTCTATCACAAAATATTGGCCTATGTCATATTTTGTCAGTGATAGAATTTATTGTTTAGTTAACCATTCTTTAACAAAAAATATGAAAAAAAAAAAACAAAAAAAGAAAGATTTACGTCCATCAACACCATTGAACGTATGTTGATGTGGGACCTTGGTCTTAAAAGGTTTTTATGTGTTGTTGTGACACATGGGCCATTTCCACCAAACGCTTACATTTCAGATTAAAAGTTTAAAAAAAAAAAAATTATATTTCATTTAAAAATCATTACAGGTGCTAAGACTAAGGTTGGGACTATATAGAGAAGTAGATAGTCGTACACTTTTTTGTATAATTTAGCATGTAGATGCGTCGCAACTTGGGCTACATAGCAAATTGTCAAGTCCGTTACCATACACAAATCGTAAAAATTCTCACATTAAACAAATTTTAATTTTCAAAATCAACTTGCTTTAAGGTGATTTATATTCCCAAAGTTGAAAACAGGCAATGGATCAGTTTTGCTTTTTTTAAATTAAAATTGGAGGCGAAAATTACCCTAGAAATTATTTTGAAGAAATTTTCTAAATAAAGCAAGTACATATATATTTATTTAAAGTATTTACTTTCATTTGGATTATATTTATCTTTCTTGGTTGAAAGAGAATTGGCAATTTAAAAGATAAAAAAAGTTAATTAATATATGAATACCCTTGAAAACTATGCGGTAACGGATTTGACATTTGGTAACGGATTTGACTAAAACCTTTACCAAATGTCAAAATCGTTACTAATGTATTTTAATAATATTTTTCAAGTCAATAGACTTACATGCTGTTATACCGATTTTCGAAAAAAAACTGCGAGCTATTTTGAGTTTTCCTTATTTCAACCGCGTTTATGTATTTTTTTCTTTTTTTTGTGCCGTATCGTCAAACATATTTTACAAGCTCAGTCGTTCTCAAACATCAGTTAAGAATTCTTGTAAAATAGTAAAGTGTAAAGTTAAATTTATTTGGATGGCATCTCAAGAATTTTCAAGTGTGAAATAGTCCAATTTCATTTGGTTTTATTTGTGGAATTTGCATAATACATTCCGCTAAAAAAATCACTTCATATATAAGAATTGCATACCTTCATTACTTCGGCATAAAATTGAATGAAGATAAACACTGTGGATATCGAAAAATAGTTACGTCAACTGCAACTTAACACATTTAAGATGGAACAATAGAGAAAATGTTCATTTAACGTTGTAGCGTTGTGTAACCACCAGGTTTTGACCATAACTTGCAATTTTAACTCGAAAATATGTATAACGACTTATATATAAATCAATTATGTTGCAGAATTTAAATTATTCTAAGTAAACATTTTTTTCCCAAATTTTTAGTTTTGACTTTTTTTGGGAAAACCTCAATAACTTGGTGCATCCCTCACCAAAATTCGTGTTTTTTAACTCAAAAGAAAGAATATTGACTATTAACTGTAGGCATCAAGAAATTAAAATTATTTACAATCATTGTTTGTTCACAATTTTTGGCGTTGATTATGGAAAATTTTTAAAAAAAACATAAATTTTTGTTTTTTTTTCTACTTTTTTCGAGTGTTACTTCCAGAATCCTTGATGGATTTTTACAAAAAAATGCTCAAAATGTTTGTAAGTATTTTTACTATGCATTTGTATCATTAGTATATTAAATTTGTTTGTTTTGTAAAATATGCGATCCAAAAACCTGTTTATTCAAAGAAAAAATTGGTTTTCCGCGAATATCTAAAAAACAAGAGCTAACCTAAAAAATTAATATGATATCCGTGTTCAGCAGATCAAAATCTATAAGAAAAGCTGGGTTTTATTTAGGGATATTTTTCTTGTAAACTAGTGATAATTTATTTGTCAGTTTGTTATATTCTGTCAATTCCGTTACCAACCACATGGTAACGGACTTGACTGGTAACGGACTTGACATTAACACTAAAACATTAAAAAAAAGCCAGATCTGCAAAAAATTATCATTAGCGAAAAATAGAATCACCTTTAAAACCTATCCAATAAATAATATCAAACTGTAAAAGTATAAAAAATACTACGTTAGTCTCAAAAATAATGGTAACAGACTTGACAAAGAATAAAAATACCAGCCTTGAAGAAATCCTATTCTTAACACTACTGCAATTCTTCTGGATCGAAGAATACAAAATGGCTACAAAAGATGCTTGACTAGTTTAGCAATAATTCTGTATATGTGCTGTCTTCTGGTGATAAACATTTGAGCTATTTGTTGTCAAATTAATTAAGTGGCGTAATTAAAAGTGGCAGACATCCTTTTTTTAGTAATATCATAAAATACAAAAACATTTAATTAATTTTTTATTAAAAATGTTCAATATATATAGATTATATTTAAAATAAACAAAACTGTTTATTTTAAAAAGCTGAATTATTTAACAAAAACAAGAGTCCAATTTCATAAAACTTGAAGGGGACAAGCATTTTTCCAAACTTTTACACTTAAAACCTTTTATTTCTTAAAACATTTTAATATTTTTTTTATTTTTTTAGGCCAAATATTTGACACAGTCTCCTCTATGTAAAACAGTGCTTTAATTTAATTTTAAAGATTAATTTATGTTAAATATTTCTATTTTTACCTCTGGGACAGCAAATGTAAGCAAATTTTGAAAATGGCCCACATATTGTAATTCCTACTGCACAACACATTTTATCAAAAAAAAAAATATGCCAATAAATTACCTTGCCAATGCACATAAAACCGTTAATATCAGGAGAGCCATTCTTTTCTAACTTTATTTCAAACATGCATTTTTATTTTACCTATACAACTTATATGCCAAGTATGAAGCCGATCTGAAATAGTCGGGTTCAGCGTCGGCTGGGCAAATCATGAATTGCATTACCAATAGTAAATTGCCCCCTTCTCTTTGCACGTACATAAAAAAAATAAATTTCATATTATAACCTTGTTTTGCCGGGTTTAAAATTTTATATTTAATTATTTTGTTTTTCCTCAAATTACCCCATTTTAATTGAATATAATTTTTATTATTTAATCTATATATTTCGGGCTAGGCCCATCTTCAGGATTATAAATAAAAATAATAAAAAATTATATCACAATCAGAAAAATAAATTTTTGACATAAATTATATAAACAAAAATCGATATACGAATCGATATCGATATCGATTTTTGTTTATATAATTTATGTGCCTAGCCCGAAATATATAGATTAAATAATAAAAATTATATTCAATTAAAACGGGGTAATTTGAGGAAAAACAAAATAATAAAAAATAAATCTTATCTGTATTCAAAATAACGTATCTTGAGAACCACTAGACGAATTTTTAGTCCAAATAATTGAAATTATAATTTTTGATAATTTGTTATACAAAATAAAAAAAAAAAAATTTGATTTTCCCGTTTATTTTAATGTTTTATTATTAACTAATAAATCTGTCAAGCAGTTCTTGAGATACAATAAATTGCAGATTATATGAGACCCATGGTTTTCATAAAATACCACTAGCTCTGAAGGGCGAATTACGCTCGTGACAAAAAAAATTTCTTCTAAGAATCGTTTTTTATGCTTCTTATCCACAGTAAAAATTTGAAGCAAATCAAAAGTTGTGTTGCATATTGAGGCAACGATTACCTGATTTTGACCGATAACTAAATATCTCTTTTCCAAAACTAAATATAATATTGTTATGTTATTCTACCTTACTTCGAATTTGCCTAACTCTTATTTTGATAAACGTAATTCCATAATCTCCTTCTGGGTTCGATCACTGATTAGTAAGCGCAAACATTAGGTTTTATTAAGTATTAAACACAGCTATTATTCCACGACAGAAAAACACAGAAAACAATATTCCTAGCTAGAATATACGTTCAACAGCTTCAGAAACAACAACGGTTTATTGTAAAAATTTCCAGTACACGGCGTTCAAAATAATACACAAAATATGTGTTAAGTAACACATTAAACATTATTCACAATTAAATTTAAAAATAACTTCTATTTACACGATTTTATATGTACGGTACTTTTAAATGATGTATTTCGTTTACAATTAATTTATTTCACATTCCAGTTGAACTATCACAATTTTAACTATAATTTTAACATTCATAATTTTTCCATAATTTTAACATTCCAGGCCTGAAATGAAACCAACTAATTCTACAAGAGGGAATTTCTGATATACAATTGGCATATTTTCTCGATTATTCGAGGTCATACTTTCTTTACGAAGAAACCTCGAGAAAATCTAAGAATATTCGATAACATTATTTTTTACCTAATATGTAGATTTGATTCATAAAATCATTCAATTTTATCTCATGTTGACCCTGATTCTAAGAAACGAATGTGACCTTGATTTTATTTTCGAAATATTGTATATCGATAATTTAAGTTTTGTATTGCGTTCATATAGAATCGGAGCATTACCCTCCACCTAAGCTTGTTTGTCTCCAACATGTACAAAATCTGTTCTCCAACTGTTGAGTTCAAACTTTGGGTTTTTTTCCTTTTCCTTAGCCGGCTTAAAATTACTTTCTGTCCCTTTCGAAGCTCTTGGCCATTACTTTGTTCTTTGTAGACGTACGTTGATGAGTCTGGATGCTCGTTATTTTTGACATTCTCCTTTTCTTTGTCTCTTGAACTTTTCACTCTCCCGTTTTCCCGAACCATTCCGTGTTTGCAACTGTGATTCGTCCCAGTTTGAAGACCTTTTATCTACTTCATTTAAGCTGCTCACTTCGTTATGCACCTGAACTTGTATTCTTTTTACTTTTCGGTGTTCATTTAAACGTCAACATCGGGTAATTTCTCTTTCCTTCATCAATTTGGAAGATGGTTTTGGATTGTTTGTTTCTCTTCGCTACCAATACCTGTGAACTCTGCTTCATTCAACAGTATTGGCATTTCAACATTATTAACCTTCAGGATCCTTAATCCAAAATCGAACACGGATTCCTTCGCCTTCATGAAGTCCATCCTCAAAATGACTTCATCCATGTTGTCTACCACTAGCACCGTTAGTTCGTAGCTATTGTTTTCTAACTTTATTTCAGCACTCCTTTTACCTAATACTTCAGCACATTCTCCAGTTACTGTTTGGTGTTTTTACCAATCTGTTGGTTTCAAAACGCCACCACTCAAACCTTTGCGAACGAATTCGAGCTGAGCCTGGAGGATCCATTGTCATAAAGCAACTTTTACCTTCAATTTGTGCTTTGGTACCCAAACTTTAACCTGCATTTACCGTTATTCTTGAAATTGGGATCTAAGTAACATTCTCCTTACTTCTTAGCTTTACCATTTTACCTTCAACTGGCTTCCGTTGAATAGGATATGAAGCTCTTCCACGCTTCCAGTTCCAGCAGCCCTGTGAGATATGGCCCCATTTCCTATACATCCAACACAGGAGTTATTATTGCTGCACTCCCGTGCCATGTGATCCTTTTCATCACATACCCAGCAGTTGATGTCGCTTCTACCTCTGTGTGCCAATACTTCTCCTCTGTTATTTCCCTCTACGTGCCATTTTTATGGAAAGTCGCCTTAGGTGTAACCGTTATTTTTATTCTAGCTTCCGGATGTGGGATACCAGCAATGGAGGCTTCTATCTTTATTTTCTCTACAAAATACAGTGGAGTATTCGAGGTTGCCAAATGAACAAGGCGTTCCACTGTCGAGGAACCAACCTGCTGCAACCAACCTTTTAACTCGATCCTGTACAACACTCTTTTATGATCACTATCATATTTCCGTTCCAACGAATTCATCACATCAGCATAACTTTTTCGGTCATTTTCCGGCACCGCCTGCAATGCTTCGGCTACTTAACCCAAAACATTTTAATCTACCGCGGTGTCGAACTGGAACTTGAAGATGCCAAAAGATGTGCTACCGTCATACAATGGTGGTTTTAGTTTAATATTTGCTACTTGCTGTACCACATGTGAATTCACTTTAGTCGATTCAACATCATGCAACATCTTCTCAAAATCATCAACTTTCGATAAAACTTTATGCTCAAAATCATTCATTTCACTTTGCATCTTCTCGACCTTTCCATTGAATGCTGTTGACATTTGTAGCAGTTTCTCGTCCATAACTTGTTTGACTTCATCACGACTCATACCAATGTTTGTATTTATTGCTTCTAATTGTTGATTGATGTTGCTTCCTTATAGTAACAGCTAAACTTTGATTAATATCTTCCTTTGTGGCAACTGTATTAGCATTTATCTGGTTCATATTTAAATTTAGTTGTTGCATCATAGCCATTAACTGCGTAAAATCGCAGTTTCCAGATGATAATATAGTTGTTATTTCCACAGTAAAAGTTTTCTCCTCCTCGGTTGCAACTAAATCAATATTTGTTGCAATTAATACAAACTGGTTACTTTCTACAAATATTCCACTGGCTTTCATAGCTTCTCAAAGCCGTAGCATTAATTCACTTTTGTTGCCAGTTGTTGACAAACCTCGTTGTTCTAGTTCCTTTTTCAACTCAGGAACTTTTAACTCACTTAAGAAAACAATTATTCACAAACTACAATCTTCCGCCGATGTCACCAATGTTACGTTTTTCTAACCTTCTTTCGAATTGCCGTTACTTGCCCTTCTGGGTTCGATCACTGATTAAGTAAGCACAAACACCAAGTTTTATATAAGTATTCAACTCCTTAATTGTTTCTCAACAACAGGAAAACAATACAGTAAGCAATATTCCTAACGAGAACCACTCGTGATAAAAAAAGTTTCTTCTACGAAAGCTATTTTTAATTCTCTTTTCCACAGTAAAAACTTGAAGCAAATCAAAAAATGTGTGCAAATTGATGTAACGATATGACCGATACTATTCTCAAAACCAAAGGCGAAATCAAAAATTCCCATTTTAAATTTTCTATAATTTAAACAAACAAAAACAACATTACACAAATGGAGTATTCGTTGCGATAACCAAATGTATCAGTTAAATATATGAGGTTCAAATCAGATACATAATTTCCAAAACTAAATATAACATAAAGAAATTTCTTAAAATTCATGAAACACAATGGATTAATTAAGTTATTTCAGTTATCCCAACTAAATTCAATTACAGTAAAGCAGCATTAATTGCTATAAATAAATTTCGATGTTAACAACTGATAATCTGTAACGAACGACCTCTTTTGATAATGTTACGAAGCAGTTTGCTCTAAAATAATTAGCTGCATATGCGCTGAAAACACGCACGTTAAAATTGTTTTACCGATCCTATGCTTGACTGAAGTGCTTGGCTATTTATTTGTAAAGAAATTAAAGTTTATTATTTATTAATCTCCCTAGATTAAAACATATAATTTTTTATTGATTGGTAGTTATAAAAAATCTGAAAAACCTAAATTTCCGGTTTGGTTATTTTTTGAATTAACGTGTACGTGTATAATAAAATTACCCGTAGTGAGTTCAATAGCAGTTTAAAATTCAGCCTAATATAAATTTACTATAAAAAGAGATAAAATTGTTCATGTTGAAAAAAAAACTGAATGCACGTTAATTTCTGAACAGATAAATAGTTTTTAATAGATCTTATCTTATCAATAGATAATTGATTTTACGGTTGTACTACATCTAGAGTGACCATTCGTACTGAATTTATCAGTACTACAGTACTGATTTTCTAGCTTCTGTACTGATAGACATATGCGGTACTGATTTTTAAAATTATGTACTGAAAGTCCTGATTTTTAAGAAAATTGTTAAATTTTACTTTAAGCTTCAATTTAAATAAGGAAATAATACAATACGTCTCGTCGTTTGGAATAAACTTGTAATAAAAATTATTTGAAAAATATGTAGTACATTTTGCTACGAGAGATGAAATCGCTACTTTTTCGTGAGTGAAAATTTATTCACGAGGCGTGTTACCGCCGAGTGGGGCAATTTCATGAACGTAAAATGTTTCTCGCGTAGAAAACACAATTTTTTCTATGATAGTAATATATAATTATTATTAGAAATTATTAAGTAAGAAATCGACAAACATACATTCAAACTTCATATTCTATTTTTTTATGGCTGCTGTGTTTTAAAAACTTGGTAAAAATATATGAAGATACCATAGCAACTAGAGGAAAAACCCAATTTTCAAAGGGGATTTAGCCTGCTTGAAAATAGACTTTTCATTTGCTATCATAGAAAAAATACTTTTATTTTTAAAATGTGGAGTCAAACACGGATAATAGATCAAAATTCTACTCTGTGTTTTCCCAAGGAATCGTGGCGGAAAGTTATATTTCACAAAGTACTGATGTTGGTCTCAACAAAATTAAGAAGAGACATAGGTGAGACTAAGGAGACTATAAGGATACTACATATTTTAACTCTTAAAATTTTGTACTGATTTTACTTAGAAAAAAATGGTCACCCTAATTACATCGACAACTTTTTGAACATTTTTTAATAATTCAAACAGGCTACAGCAACATTTTTGCAATTTTTTTTTCAACAATCACCCGTTTATTTTAGTGCAACAATTTTTGTAGTTTCAATAAATTCTTAACAACCAGCTGTTTACTTTCGTGCAATGATTTTCGCAATTACACACCTTTTCTTCAACAATCACCCGTTTATGTTGGCGCAACGATTTTTGGTAGTTACAATAAATGCTCAACAATCACCTGTTTACTTTTTGGAAACAATTTGTTTGTGACAAATCATTCATTTATATAATTATCTTAACAATCACCTATTTTGGTGCATTATGAATCACTGATTTTTTGTAAGTTATATGGAGGCGGGATCCTGAACAAATCATGGGGTGAGTTAAATTTATTTTAAATAAAACGACTATCAACGAAGATGATGGAAGAGTGGAGATGACCGTTTATTTTGTTCGTCCTTCTGAGTCGTCAGAGTCTACTAAACTTTCAACCTTTGTTTCATTTCATTTAATAATTATGGAGTGCATTCTGCATATGTAATAGACCGAGGATAAAGTTTATCGAATCCACATACTGAAGCTAGACGGAAAGGCATGCGTATCCTCTTGAAACCAGGATTACTTAGGGTAATCCCGACCGATAACCAGCCGCTCGTTATAATCATATTGTTATGATTTTAAATAATTTAATTAATTTATCAATTTTAAATAACATTTTCCATCAGTTTACTACTAGATGGCCTATATATGTCATAAAATTACTGGTTAAATTTTCAAAAATTCTTCTGAAAACAAATAATAATTATAAACAGAAAATTTTTGTACATTCGTATTTTGTATTTATGCCATAACTATACCTGTTTCCTCTTTGCTATAATATATTATGTGGTTGCGGAAATAAGTTTTAAGCTTTTATTTTTAGAAAAAAAAAATCATGAAATATTTAAAAAAAATAAAAATACAAACATGAACAAAAGCTAATAAAAACGGTATATATTTTTTTCTGTGTAATTCGCGTGACTTTATGCGTCTCGTTTATTGAATTAGTTTTATTTATTTGTACATATTTTTGTTTGCTTAAAAGTATACAATACAAATTTATTAGTTTTTGAAAATGAACATGTTTTCGGAAATAAAATAAAAAAAACGAAACTCTAGTGAGTTGTTTTATTTTGACGATCATTTATTTTATATTCAACATAACAAAATGTAGCCAACATGCTACTTTATTTGACTGCTTTGGAAACGTTACTCAATTTCAACAAAAAGAAAAATTTCCATTTGTTTATGAATTTTTCAGAAATTCCTTTACAATGATTCACAATATGTATTGTTTCTGTGATAAAACTCTTTCTCGGTTTAGAATTATTTTTTTTAAATTTGTTATATAGATTTAACGACCCCCACGAGAGTTAACCCTTTAATTTCAAAATTATTTGATTTTAAAAGTTTTAGAAATGATAACACAAAAAAGAAAAGAAAATGTTAAATTTAAGTAAAAACTTAAGGGAATTAAGGAATCCTTTTTCACATTTAAAAATTTTTTTCGAGTAATTTTCTCAAAGCTGAGAAGAAAAACATGAAATGAGATAAAATGGGTGGAATAATAATTAAAGTAGGTTATTTGCTTAGTGATTTGTCGCCGTGTGGTATTCAAAGTAGTTAGTTATCTTTCCTTTATATTGTTGTAAATAGGCAATTATTTGGTGGTTGGAAATTATATAATTTTTGTGTGTTGTCTTTGAAATAGGAAAACAGACAATTATGTTTAATTTGATCTTATGATAATAACAAAGTTCGTTGTGGAATTTAAGTGTTAATGGTATAGTGAAGCGAGAACACTCGCGAAATTAAAGCAAAGGTAATACTTTTAGGAGTTATATAGCATCATATATGGCGACATCTCTCCGTCAAATACAGAAACACAAAGGTATTAGGGTAGCCCTTAGATTACACTAGAATTTTTTTTTCCATTATAGTTTGCGGCACCCTCCCATTTCGTGTGAATAAAAATATAAAAATATAAAAATAAAAATATTATTTGCCAAATCTGATATCAATCGGTCTATTCTAAGACGTGCCTCCGGCCACTTAAAGTTGAGAAATTTTGTTCTGGACCTTAAAAAAAAACTTTTTTATTTTTTGTGCGACACCCTCTCATTTCGTGTCAATACCCATTAAAAAATTATATGTAAAAATTGAAATCAATCGTTCAACTCTAAGGGGTTCCCCCGGCCACTTAAGGTTGAGAGGTTTGGTATTGGCCAATACAAAGAAAAATTTAAATTTTTTGTACGACACCCTCCCATTTGGTGTCAATACCCATAAAAATATTATGTGTAAAATTTGAAATCAATCGGTCAACTCTAAGGGGTGCCACGGTCACTTAAAGTTGAGAGGTTTGGTTGTGGCCATTATAAAGAAAAATTTAAATTTTTGTACGACACCCTCCCACTTAGTGTCAATACCCATAAAAATATTATTTGCAAAATTTGAAATCAATCATTCAACTCTAAGGGGTGCCCACGGCCACTTAAAGTTGAAGGTTTTGTTGTGGGCATTACAATGAAAAATTTAATTTTTTTGTACGACACCCTCTCATTTGGTGTCAATACCCATAAAAATATTATTTGCAAAATTTGAAATCAACCTGTCAACTCTAAGGGGTGCCCCGGCCACTTAAACTTGAAAGGTTTTGTTCTGGCCATTATAAAGAAATATTTAAATTTTTTGTACGACACCCACCCATTTGGTGTCAATACCCATAAAAATAATATGTATAAAATTTGAAATCAATCGGTCAACTCTAAGGGGTGCCCTCGGCCACTTAAAGCTGAGAGGTTTGGTTGTGGCCATAACAAAGAAAAATTTAAATTTTTTGTACGACACCCTCCCATTTGGTGTCAATACCCGTAAAAATATTATTTGCAAAATTTTAAATCAATCGGTCAGTTCTAAGACGTGCCTCCTGCCACTTAAAGTTGAGAGGTTTTGTTCTGGACCTTAAAATAAGCATTTTTTATTTTTTGTGCGACACCCTCCCATTTCGTGTCAATACCCATAAAAATATTATTTGCAAAATTTGAAATCAACCTGTCAACTCTAAGGGGTGCCCCGGCCACTTAAACTTGAAAGGTTTTGTTCTGGCCATTATAAAGAAATATTTAAATTTTTTGTACGACACCCACCCATTTGGTGTCAATACCCATAAAAATAATATGTATAAAATTTGAAATCAATCGGTCATCTCTAAGGGGTGCCCTCGGCCACTTAAGGCTGAGAGGTTTTGTTGTGGCCAATATAAAGAAAAATTTAAATTTTTTGTACGACACCCTACCATTTCATGTCAATACCCGTAAAAATATTATTTGCAAAATTTTAAATCAATCGGTCAGTTCTAAGACGTGCCTCCGGCCACTTAAAGTTGAGAGGTTTTGTTCTGGACCTTAAAATAGGCATTTTTTATTTTTTGTGCGACACCCTCCCATTTCGTGTCAATACCCATAAAAATATTATTTGCAAAATTTGAAATCAATCGTTCAACTCTAAGGCGTGCCCCCGGCCACTTAAACTTGAGAAATTTTGTTCTGGACCTTAAAAATTTTTTTTTTATTTTGTGTGCGACACCCTCCCATTTCGTGTGAATACCCTTAAAAATGTTATTCGCAAAATTTGAAATCAACCGGTCAACTTTAAGGCGTGCCCCCCGGCCACTTAAAGTTGAGAGGTTTTGTTATGGCTAATATAAAGAAAAATTTAAAGTTTTTGTACGACACCTTCCCATTTCATGTCAATACCCGTAAAAATATTATTTGCAAAATTTGAAATCAATCGGTCAATTCTAAGACGTGCCTCCGTCCACTTAAAGTTGAGAAATTTTGTTCTGGACCTTAAAAAAAAAAATTTATTTTTTGTGCGACACCCTCCCATTTTGTGTCAATACCCATAAAAATATTATGTGTAAAATTTGAAATCAATCGTTCAACTCTAAAGCGTGACCCCGGCCACTTAAACTTGAAAGGTTTTGTTCTGGCCATTACAAAGAAAAATTAAATTATTTTGTATGACATCCTCCAATTTCGTGTCAATACCCTTAAAAATGTTATATGCAAAATTTGAAATTTTCCTTTGTAATGGCCACAACAAAGCCTCCAACTTTAAATGGCCGGGGGCATCCCTTAGAGTTGAACGATTGATTTCAAATTTTGCAACTAATATTTTTATGGGTATAGACACCAAATGGGAGGGTGTCGTACAAAAAAATTAAATTTTTCTTTATATTGGCCACAACAAAACCTCTCAACTTTAAGTGGCCGGAGGCACCCCTTAGAGTTGAACGATTGATTTCAAATCTTGCAAATAATAATTTTACGGGTAATAACACCAAATAGGAGGGTGTCGTACAAAAAATTTAAATTTTTCTTTATAATGGCTAGAACAAAACCTCTCAACTTTAAGTAGCCGGGGCACCCCTTAGAGTTGAACGATTGATTTCAATTTTTACACATAACTTTTTTATGGGTATTGACACGAAATGAGAGCGTGTCGCACAAAAAATAAAAAAGTTTTTTTTAAGGTCCAGAACAAAATTTATCAACTTTGTCTTAAGTGGACATCTTAGAATTAACCGATTGATTTCAAATTTTGCAAATAATATTTTTACGGGTATTCATATGAAATGGGAGGGTGTCATACCAAAAATTTAAATTTTTCTTTGTAATGGCCAGAACAAAACCTCTCAACTTTAAGTGGCCGGGGGCACGCCTTAAAGTTGACCGGTTGATTTCAAATTTTGCAAATAACATTTTTAAGGGTATTCACACTAAATGGGAGGGTGTCGTACAAAAAATTTAAATTTTTCTTTGTAATGGCCAGAACAAAACCTCTCAACTTTAAGTGGCCGTGGGCACGCCTTAAAGTTGATCGATTGATTTCAAATTTTGCGAATAACATTTTTAAGGGTATTCACACGAAATGGGAGGGTGTCGTACAAAAAATTTAAATTTTTCTTTGTAATGGCCAGAACAAAACCTTTCAAGTTTAAGTGGCCGGGGGCACGCCTTAGAGTTGAACGATTGATTTCAAATTTTACACATAATTTTTTTATGGGTATTGACATGAAATGGAAGGATGTCGCACAAAAAATAAATTTTTTTTTTAAGGTCCAGAACAAAATTTCTCAATTTTAAGTGGCACCCGGGGGCACGTCTTAGAATTGACCGATTTATTTCAAATTTTGCAAATAATATTTTTATGGGTATTGACACGAAATGGGAGGGTGTCGCACAAAAAATAAAAAATGTTTAATTTAAGGTCCAGAACAAAATTTCTCAACTGTAAGTGGCTGGAGGCACGTCTTAGAACTGACTGATTGATTTAAAAATTTGCAAATAATATTTTTACGGTTATTGACATGAAATGGTAGGGTGTCGTACAAAAAATTTAAATTTTCTTTATATTGGCCACAACAAAACCTCTCAACTTTAAGTGGCCGGGGACACCCTTTAGAGTTGAACGATTGATTTCAAATTTTGCAAATAATACTTTTATGGGTATTGACACCAAATGTGAGGGTGTCGTACAAAAAATTTAAATTTTTCTTTATAATTGCCGCAACAAAACCTCTCAACTTTAAGTGGCCGGGGGCACCCCTTAGAGTTGACCGAATGATTTCAAATTTTACACATAATATTTTTATGGGTATTGACACCAAATGGGAGGGTGTCGTACAAAAAATTTAAATTTTTCTTTATAATGGCCAGAACAAAACCTCTCAACTTTAAATGGCCGGGGCACCCCTTAGAGTTGACCGATTGATTTCAAATTTTATACATATTATTTTTATGGGTATTGACACCAAATGGGAGTGTGTCGTACAAAAAATTTAAATTTTTCTTTGTAATGGGCACAACCAAACCTCTCAACATTAAGTGGCCGGGAGCACCACTTAGAGTTGAACGATTGATTTCAATTTTTACCCATAATTTTTTTATGGGTATTGACACGAAATGAGAGGGTGTCGCACAAAAAATAGGAAAGTTTTTTTTTAAGGTCCAGAACAAAATTTCTCAACTTTAAGTGGCCGGAGGCACGTCCTAGAATTGACCGATTGATATCAGATTTTGCAAATAATATTTTTATGGGTATTCACATGAAATAGGAAGGTGCCGTACAAAAATTAAAAAATTTTGTTTTTAAGGACCACCCTAATAGGTATGGTGAATTTTTATTACCGATTAGCCGAAATTTTAACGTCTATTAAGCATTTCGTCGTTCATGAAACTGACAATGCGTTGATTAGAATCACGTCTTTACGAACTGAAATAAATTGTAATAATTTCATAAGTTTAATGCATGTATGTTGTCTGAATCTCAGCAATATATTTTCATGTAAACAAAAAGCACCCATAATATGATACTCAGATTACAAGTGTTTCCCTTGAATGATTATTTTTTGTAACAAAAATTAAATAATTTTTTGTGTGTCTATCAAATTTATATTAACTGCATTTTCCATTTTTAACGGAAAACATTGAAATCAGTTTATTTACTGTCTCCCGGCTAAACTAAAAATCAATAGATAATTTTTAGTTTGTAATTTTTTTAAAGTTATTTTGATTTTTTGTGCACTCAACTCACTGTTTTACATTGATTTGACATTACTTTCTTAAGAAAACCATTCGGGTGAACAAGAGTTTTTCAAAATAAATCAAAAAATATGTTTGTCTTTGATTTCCGTTTGTCATCGAATTTGTTTGTTTATCCTTAAGATATTTTGATGTCAGTATTTCTGTTTTTGTTAAAAAAAACAAAAACTAGAGGTTAAAGGAATTAAAGATCTCAAAGAAAATTTCTTGAAACTGACCTGGTGAGTTCCTTAAAAGTCAGTTTTATCAAAAACGTGTGTGAAGTGCGAACAATATACGTAATTCTAAAATCGTGTTTCCATATTTTAATAATATTTACTAGCCGGACATTGTCCATTGTCTATTTTGACATTCCCAACATTTTACATTCAAAAATATAAAACTATTTCTTTCCGAATTACAAATCTAAAGGAATTTTTCATTACAATTAAGTACGGGAAGCATTCCAGGAATTATTTTGATGACATATTTTAAGGAATCTAACATTACGTTTATATAAAAGAAAAATGAAACTGGACAAGTGGACTTTGATTTTTAAATAAGTAATAAAAAATGAGAATAGATACAGGTAAAATATAAATAAATGAAATTAGTTTAAAATTAAGTTATGTGGAAAATGTATATTAAAAGTTATTTGAAAAATTTCTTAAACAATTTCTTTGATATGACTACATATATCCAACTTAAGAAGTGGAATACATATGTCATTTTTTATCATATAAATGAGGGTGGTTAAGCACAATAAATATAAATATTAGGGTTGATAGAAAAGGTAATTTATATTATATTATAATTTGTAAAACTATGATGAATAGCGAAAAAGATGCCTCTTGAACAACTGATTGCTTAATCTAAAATTAATAGGATACGTAAATCATAAACATTGAAAAACAACACAGACATTCAATTAATTCAAAGATAATATCAATTTTTATTTTTGTATGCTCTAATATTAAGTTATATAGGAACTTTTGAGTGACATTGTCCTACTAATGAGTCTGTCTCAAAACATTTATTGGGCTTACAAATTTTTTTTCCAAGCAAGTTTTACAACAGTATTTTATCAAAATAAGTTAGTTGAAAATTTACAATTCATCTCTTTTCCTCTTTGTGGTGCGCCGGACGGAAAAGCGTATATCTAAAAACTCACACTTCTTTTAAATTAATTTAACATATTTTATAATAAGTACGTGCAGCTGTCAGATTGCAATGAGATACATTTACGATTTATATATAGATTTAGAATAGAATTTTATTATGACAAAATCAAATCAAGACGCCAATAAAATAAAAAATTTGAGCCTGAGGATTTCAGATTTTCTTGAAACTTTGATAATATTTAGAATAATAAAAAAAATTAAGTGGTTTTATTTTTTACTAGTTTAGAACAATGAAAGTTTAAAGTTAAATTGTGCTCGAACAGGTTAACCGATTTTAATAATTAAGGTAAGGTACTGAAAAAACACCCAAAATTGTAAGCCTGCTTGTTTTTTTTAAAATATTTGACGCCATCTTGAAATAGAAAACTCCATATACAAATATTGAGACATTCATAGGCTAACTTCACCACAGCTTTGAGAAAAAATATTCTGAATATATAGTGAGCTGATATCCATTAAATACTTCAATTAATGGCTAACCGATGTTATAGATTTCGCGTAGTTCTAATTATATAAACATTAAAGAAAACTGTGGAATCCGAACAGACATAAATTCTGTTGTTCGAATAAAATTAAAATTATAAAAATTATTGAGCTTTTAAAAAACAGGTGCCCACTGTAATAGTGTGGAGTACCGGTTGTGCCAATTGTAATAGGTTTAGAAGCACCTTGGATTACAGATACCGGCTGCACCAATAGTAATAGGTCTGGATGTCCTATTAGCTTCACCCAGGTTCCCTCTACTTCACTTAAACTAAATCAGTTGGTTTAAATTTTTACCTGGTTAGGTGATTCACTGCTGTTGTCACCCTGTCTTACCTCTCTCCTCGATTAAAGAAGCTTTTCTCTACGTTTTATCGAACATAGGATCACTGTTTGGTTAAATCTTTACACAATTTTATTTAATAAATTCTTAATTTTTTATAAAATTTTCGAACACTTTGTTATAAATGATTTTCTCTTTCAGTAATTTGTTTAGATTTTTTTGTAAATATGCCAACAATAGTTAGAATTATAATGTTAATGAACTTCAATTTTTTAAGAAGCTTTTCAAACACTTTAAATGATTTTTTGAGATAAATATTCTAACAATAGTTAGACTTATATTTTTTAATTTTTCAAGAAACTTTTTCAAACACTGAATATAATTTTCTTTAAACACTACTTTTCACTACAGGTTTTAGTTTTTCGTTAAGAACTCTTCGCGGCGACCGGGTTATTTTTAATAATACTGACTGAATTATATCCTAGGTTCGGGGTACAAAGGGTTGGACCCCCGAAAGCTTAGGTTTGTTTTATCGCGTTCCCGATTTTAATTCAACAAACTTTACTTTAATTTTGGAATAAGTTTTATAATAAATTTTGTACATTTTATTAACCAATCAAAACTTGTGATTTAATTATTTCTAGTTTTTATAGAAAATGTAGTATTTGCTATTTCTTGTAAACATAATTTCATAGTTTTATTAAATTTTAGTTATCAAATTTCGTAACTTCCGTTTTACATTGTAGTAACTAATATTTGATTTGTTTGGCTTGTGGATAATTTTGATTTACATGAATTTTTATGTTTATCGTTTAACGAGCTTTAGGAATTTTGCTTTTTGAAATTGCTTATTGGTGAATTTTTTTGGATTGGATGTTTTCGATATTGTATGGAAATGTATATGTTTTAAACATTGTTGCTTAGAATATTTACTTTGAATTCGTGGGAATCGCTGAGATTGGGTTTTGACTGGAAATTTTTTTGATATCAAGACATTGTTGCTAAGTTGGTTTGTTTGACTTTATTTCATGCGATTATGAAATCATGGATTTTTGCTTAAGTTAGGCTTTTTGTATGTTTGTGAAAAATAGAATGAATATTTTTAAATATTGTTGTGAAATAGTTGAAATTGAGTTTATACATTGATTTGAGTAATTTCTTAATATGATGAAATAATTGAGTTTTGAATGGAAATTGTTGATATTCATGATATCAATGATTAAAGACAATGTTGTTTCGTTTGGATGAAATAGGGTTTTGGGTGTTTTATGGGTTGGTTATGAAATGGGTTTAAGAGATTTTAGGAGGCCTGTTAGCCCATATGTATATTCCTACTAGGAATACTACACCACCACTTTGTTCAATATCGTTCAAAAACTAATCCGTTCCTTGTCATACATATTTGCATCTTTTTTTAAAGTGTCATCAAAATACATTGTATTGAATTGAAAAAAAACCACATGTTTTATGGTGAACTGGAAATTCTTTTGTCCAATGTACCCCAAAAGCTAATAAAATATTTCTCATATTGATTGAAACCTTTTACCAATGTTTCATGAAAATCGATTTGTAGCTGTAGGCTACAGTAGAGTTAAACAGCAAAAAAATATGAAGTGCGTAACGGCAATCTTTACATGCGGTTAAAGTTAAACTTTTTTGGCTACTGTGGCAGGTATTACGAGAAAGATTAAATGTAAAATAAATTAAAATGTAATATTTAAAAGTCTACTTTTTTAAATGTTTATTTTTTTTATTTTATTAATAATCATATAAACTTCCTTATAGTAACAATTTTGAATTTTATTTTTTATTTTATTGAATATCGATTTCGACTTACGTCATCCTCAGTTCTTAAATTATTATTACAATTTTTGCTTAAACTGTGGTCTTATATACTATTTCAGCTGCTGTTTTTTATTATTATGTCATATATTTTGTTAGTTTTAGTGTTGATTTTGTCATTTAAAATGTTGCTATTGTTTTTATGTTTATATATTTCTATTTCTTCCAATCTATCTAGATGTTGTCCTCTTCTTTTTTTATGTAATATGGTTAAATTTGTGTTGATATTGGTGTATTTGTGTTTTTCAATTTTTATATGTTGGGCATATCTGGATTTTGGATTACTTCTGTTGATTTCATTGGTGTGTTCAATAAATCTTTTTGTGAAGGACCGCCCTGTTTGGCCTATATAAAACTTACTGCAGGCATCACAGGCAATTTTATAAACACCTGTGTCTAAAGTTTGGGTTTTTTTAGTTTCTAGGTAATTTTCTATTTTATTTTTGGTTTTGTAAGCTGCAATATATCCATATTTTTTTAAAGTTTTTTGCATTATTTTGCAGCTTACAAAAACAAAAATAAAATAGAAAATTACCTAAAAACTAAAAAAACTTAAACTTTAGACACAGGTGTTTATAAAATTGCCTGTGATGCCTGCAGTAAGTTTTATATAGGCCAAACGGGGCGATCCTTCACAAAAAGATTTATTGAACACACCAATGAAATTAACAGAAGTAATCCAAAATCCGGATATGCCCAACATTTAAAAATTGAAAAACACAAATACACCAATATCAACACAAATTTAACCATATTACATAAAAAAAGAAAAGGACAACATCTAGATAGATTGGAAGAAATAGAAATATATAAACATAAAAACAAAAACAACATTTTAAATGACAAAATCAACACCAATACTAACAAAATATATGACATAATAATAAAAAACAGCAGCAGAAATAGTATATAAGACCATAGTTTAAGCAAAAATTGTAATAATAATTTAAGAACTGAGGATGACGTAAGTCGAAATCGATATTCAATAAAATAAAAAATAAAATTCAAAATTGTTACTATAAGGAAGTTTATATGATTATTAATAAAAAAATTAAAAATAGATTTTTAAAAGTAGATTTTTAAATATTGCATTTTAATTCAAAAGTGACAAAAGCACACAAACAGTAAATAATAATGAAAACCGTGTTATTATGATTATTATGGTATTTATGGTATAGTAAAATAAATATATAATATTAAAATTTAGCGTATCATTAATTGATAATATAATTTACAACATGTATAATAAAAAGTCATATTTACATAATGTATTACAAAGTATTACAAATTAAATTTAACGATGAATACATGTCCACTTAATTCAACAACAAGATACAGCGGATGCGGTTTTTCAAAAAATTTAGCAAATTTGCAAAGTAGAGTTAACGTTTCTCACCTTAGTTATCATAAACCTCTAATTTCATATTTCAATTATGATAACATAATTTGTAACACATTATGTAAATCTGGCTATTTATTACACATGTTGTAAATTATATTATCAATAAATACTACTCTAAATTTCAATAAGACTGCGTAATAAGATATTTTAATCAACCGCATGTAAAGATTGCACGCACTCATATTTTTTATTTAACAAAACAAATTTAATCACCTTAAATACTTTTATTTAAGAACTTAATTGTATCAAACAATCCGTTACAAACAAATGCCAAGAGAAATGAGTGATGATAAAATTTTAAATGTTTTATGATTCTCAATTTTTATAAAAAAAACAAAAACAATTGGGATGAATATGTGTGATTTCATTATAATTTATTTTACTGGACGTCATTTCCGTTTGAAAACGATACTTCCGTCCGAAAAAGATTTGAGTTACTTGTCATATCGCGACAAAGAAGTTTTACTCCAAAATATAACGAAACTTAATAAGAAGAACTATCTATTCATAGTTCTTCTCATAAGAAGAACTATGTATTACAATTTCATCCCAAAATAACGACACATAATCTAATTGTATTGAATACTTGCCGAAAATAATATTCGTATTCCTTTATTATTTCATTGCTGTTTGAATTTCCTCTTTATTTTATTTTTTTATTATTGTTTGATACAATTGTATGCATGTATTAAGATTTAAAATCATAGTGTAGTATAACAGAGATGAATATATGTAGTTTCGTTATAATTTATTTTACTCATTTCTGTTTGACAGCGTTACTTCCATTTGAAAAAATATTTGAAACAGTACTAAAACCTAATATACCAAGTTTCAATAAGATTCAAAGCCAGAATTAGAAGTTATTGAAGATGCAAACTTACAGGTGTTCGGGCGACCACCCACCATTTTCTCCAATTTTAAAATGAATACAAATCTTCCATTTTTGAACTAACCTGGATCATATACCAAAGTTTCATCAAGATCCTATGCGTTTTTGTCAAACACCCACCCACCAAACGCACCCACTTCACAGACATACACCTTTTTTTATTGGCTATTTAGATAGAGGATGGTCCAAAACAATAGATAAACAAAATTTGGGTTATGTTAGATTTTTTTTTCGATAGATTGAAAATTGTAGTGAAGTAAAAAATTTAATCAAAAACGCTAATTCAATTTTTGCATATGGCAAAGTTGATTGTGTTGATATGTTGTAAATCAACCGGTCTAATTAAAAATGAAAATTTTTTTAATGTAATATTTTTTATAAAGCTTTACATATTTGATATTTTTTAAACAAAAGAATTTCAATAGAACCGGTTAACTTGTTTTTAGTTAATGGCACAAAGTACAAAAAATTTCAAACTAATAATACATTCAAATGCCTTTTTCTCAAATTTGTTTACAGTGTAATATAAAGGCTTTCTTAATACCTTTTTAGCAAAAAAAAATTATTGAAATCGGTTAGCCCGTTCGAACACAATTTAACTTTAAAATTTCCTTGTCTCTAAAATTCTTAACAAATTTCAAGCCACCCTGTGTCAGAACTAGGGAATAAATAAAACATGTCTTAATTTTTTTTGATTATACTAATTACTAACCATTATAGAAGTTTCAAGGAAATCGATAATGGTCGGTTTCACATCTTCGACGTCTTGATTCGATGTTCCAACTATGTTCACCACATTTTAGGTAATTATGTGAATCAAGTTGATCAGTTATCACAAGATTATTAATCAACCGTATTACCGTTCTCTACAGAAAGTCTAGACATTTGTAACGACCAACAAAAATCTGATCAGCAGACATTTTCTTTTAGTTTATTACTTCATAATGTATATCTTTCGTTCCAACTCAATTAACGGATCTTATATCTAACGGATCTTCGGTGTATAATCAATTGTTGTTTTATTTTATTTTTTTAATGTGAAACAATTAGATATGTATTTTTAGTTGAACAGATAGGAATAGAGTATATTGATTCTGCGGATGTGTGTTGATCTTGCCATCATTAATAAGGTACTTTTGTGATGTTTTGGCTGTAATATGCTCGCAATAATAATAATTGATTAAATTTTGAAGGACCTTATTGTTGTGATCTTATGGTGTGAGACGGTTTGTTTTTTCTCTGTATGTTTCGTTTTTTCTACGGCAGATTTTCAACGTATGGGTAATGCTTATTTGAAAAATGAGACTACTAAACACAACGCTGAGATAAATGAATTTTTTTTTTTGAAAATAAAAACGATTTTAATCATAATTGTAGTTAAAGTTTCAACTTCGAGGAAGATTCTTATATAATTAATTAAGTTCTAGTTTGGCATCGGCTTTGATGGTTGTAGTTTAGCAACAACCGAAAAGTTAATGGAATGTACAAGTGATCAGAAAGTGAATAAGGAATTTGTTGTTTATTGAGGGTTTCTGAACGATTTTACGGATCGTTTGTTGAAAATTTTTGTAACAAATCTTTATCAATCCTGTTGCTACTAAACGGGATAGCTGATTGTTTTAGTAGACAAGAGGATCGAATGTAATACAATCAACATCCTAAGTTAAGTTTTTTGTTTTCTTCTATTATTTTTCTTCTTATTTTATTATACATTTTATTGTTGTATGACAGGAACCTCCCCAAATATGACAGCAGTATTCCATATATGGGCAAATAAATAACTTATACATTTACAAAGGTTGCACAGAGTTAAAAAAACTTCTTACTGTTTCCAAAAAGAAACAAGGTTTGTGAGAGTGCGAAGACTTGGGGAACAAAAGCATTCGTTGTGAAAATTTTGAATGTAATGCCATCTAAATTGTCATGAGATTGGCGTCTTGTAAGAAAACTATAAGCTATAACTGTGACACAGTAAGACCATTTATGCCATAAGATTTTAATTTTGCTATAAGATTTTTATGCCACATTTTCTCAAAAGCTTTTAAAATGTCCAGAGAAACACCGATTATTTGGTTCCATGGTTCAATGGTGATTTGTTCCATAGATGGGTTATGTAGGCTGACAGATCACCTGTTACATGACTTTTCCGACAACCATAATGCTATTCATCGATAATTCATGCCACCTCCAAATATTCCATTAGGTCTTAGATAAAACCGACAGTATTGCATGGTCTATAATTTTAGGGATCTTACTGCCTTTTTGGGTATGTGTTGAACCCTAGCCAACTTCCAATGCTCAGGGAATATTCCGGTTTTGTAGGATAAATAAAAAATTTTTGTTATTGAATCGGTCATAATAGCAGTTTTAAAGAAATTTTTTTCTTTTTATTTTGTGAAAGAATACTGTCATAAGAATATTCAGGTTTAAGTTCAAGCTAATCTCGCCAATAGTGCTTAACAATATTATCTCGTCTTTATTCATAGTATTTTTATTGATTATAATTGAATTTCTACGTGTTTTTACCATTAAATAAATTATTTTTTCCTGAAGTCATTATTTTATTGAATTTCCAAAAAAAATTGCTTCAATCTAAATTATGTAGCCCATTTATGCCATTCCACACATTACCATCCCGTGCTAAGTGAGCTCCGCCTCGTAGTCAACCCATTGCCTTTTATTTACGTTATTTTTTTCATCCTGCACTTCCACTCGATTCATAAATATACCCAAACAAACCTTCTCTTTTGAAGTAGCTACAACCTTTTATATCAGGTCCTTCAAGAAAAATATCTAAATTGTATTGTTTTCTGTGCGTTACATTGTTAATCTTGAACTAAATTTTAGTTAATGCTATGAAGTTGATTTTGTTGAGCTAATATTGTTGAATACACCAAATTATTTTTTCAATGCAGAGATTAACTTAAATGTTTCAACTTTCAATCATCATTTTTAATATTTAATTTTGTTTACTTATACAACACATTACAACTTTCCTCACAAAATTCACAAAATATTCAAATAAAAAACGTTCGTAAAAATCTACAGATCTAGTAGGAAAACGTTAAGTTTATTTACTTATAACGAAACGGTATAAATTACAATCACCCCCCAATTTAACTTTTAAATAATTTACTACAAGCCCATAAATAATTTAATTTATTATAAACTTCCACTTTGCTAAATTAACGTCTTTCCGTTAAAATCGTATAGCCACTAGAAATCACGATACCTAATACTATCTCTGTTAAACTCATCATAATTTCGATTGATTGTTGGACTTGGACGAATATCTAATCTTGGTGCATGATATATGTCATCTCGATCAAAATCTCGTCTGCCATAATCCCCACGTCGATCTGTTCTTGGATCAATGTTTTCTCTTGGATCGTCGTAAATTGTTATTCTACCACGTGAAAAATATCCATCATCTTGATCATCATTAAGACTGTGTGATGTTGGATATGATTGTGTTGCAAAACGGGAAGAATAAGCGCTATTAAATCCACTCTGAAAAAAAATTATTAATCATCTTGTTGATATAATAAAATCATTTAAAATTTCTTACTGTAATTGGTTGTCGGTCATATTCAGAAAATTGTCCTCGATACAAACCATGATTCTCTACTGGACGATACAACCCATAGGATTCGCCATTGTTATAATTATATGGAGATTCATATGGACTTCTGTCATCAAATTTTTCAAAACGTTCACCTTGACCTCGATTATATCCATCTCGATGACCTTGACGATTACCTGAAAACCAATTTTTTAATTTAATATTAGCATATTTTTTTTTTTTTAATAAAATGTGATGTGTAGTAGGCATTACAATATGTGTCACAACAACACATAAAAACCTTTTAAGACCAAGGTCCCACAACAACATGCGTTCTAAGATTGTTAATGGACGCAAATCTGTTTTTTTTTTGTTTTTTTAATATTTTTTGTTAAATAATGGACAACTAAACTATAAATCCTATCACATATAAAATATGACATAGGCCAATATTTCGTGATAGGATAGGGAAAATAAAAATAAAATAACAGATAAAAAGCAAATTTGTTTTAAAAATTTGCAGGAACAAAACTAAAATTGGTTTGCCAATAGTCCAGCTAATGGCATAATCCTTGATTATGGGACGCAGTATATTTTTCAATGATTAAAGCTCAGATATATAGTATATGAAGGCTCGTTTCTTCGAGCAAGCTACAGCGTTCCAGCATCAAGGAATATTCATTAGCTAAGATTGGAGTGCTACCGTTGACTGAATACAGTTCATCCGCCAGCACTCCTAAGATATCACCTTGGCTAGTGATATCTCACTGCTATTGCCAGTGGTATGCGATATCTCACGTTAACTCATATGCCAATAGCAGGGACTGGAGTACGCGGGGTTGTCACACCCGTGGATCAAAAAATAGAAAAAAACTAACAAATTAATAAAAACTGATCCCTCCATGCGTACTATATTAGAAATATGGAAATCAATGGTGACATATTTTGTGTGACACAAGATCTTCACTATAATTTTAGTAAACATTAGGAACATAACTGTCTATCTACTGGCTAGCAGGCTGTACGTCCAATTTCAAAAATGTGTTTTTCTAAAACTTTGTTGGGTTGCTGCTCCTCCATCACAAAAAATGTTCATAAAGTTTACTATCGTTTTTTATGGTTCGCATTATATCGATTTTATCGTAAACCATTAATCCTATGGACCTAAAATTTGAGGTGCGTATACAACTAACCTATCCACACAAGATGACGGATTAAAAAAAGTTGAGGACTGAAGGCAGAAGTGAAAACTTAAAACTGTGAAATAGCTATGTTTTTTTGTATCTTCCAATTATTGTAGCATTGCAAATTAAAATTTCAGAATTACTTCGGTCTGAAAGACCTAAGCATTACATTTTTTTTTTTATTAAAATGTGATGTGTAGTAGGCATTACAATATGTGTCACAACAACACATAAAAACCTTTTAAGACCAAGGTCCCACAACAACATGCGTTCTAAGGATGTTAATGGACGCAAATCTGTTTTTTTTTTGTTTTTTTAATAGTTTTTGTTAAATAATGGACAACTAAACTATAAATCCTATCACATATAAAATATGACATAGGCCAATATTTCGTGATAGGATAGGGAAAATAAAAATAAAATAACAGATAAAAAGCAAATTTGTGTTAAAAATTTGCAGGAACAAAACTAAAATTGGTTTGCCAATAGTCCAGCTAATGGCATAATCCTTGATTATGGGACGCAGTATATTTTTCTATGATTAAAGCTCAGATATATAGTTATATGAAAGCTCGTTTCTTCGAGCAAGCTACAGTGTTCCAGCATCAAGGAATATTCATTAGCTAAGATTGAGAGTGCTACCGTTGGCTGAATACAGTTCATCCGCCAGCACCCCTAAGATATCACCTTGGCTAGTGATATCTCACTGCTATTGCCAGTGGTATGTGATATCTCACGTTAACTCATGTGCCAATAACAGGGACTGGAGTGCGCGGGGTTGTCACACCCGTGGATCAAAAAATAGAAAAAAATTAACAAATTAATAAAAACTGATCCCTCCATGCGTACTATATTAGAAATATGGAAATCAATGGTGACATATTTTGTGTGACACAAGATCTTCACTATAATTTTAGTAAACATTAGGAACATAACTGTCTATCTACTGGCTAGCAGGCTGTACGTCCAATTTCAAAAATGTGTTTTTCTAAAACTTTGTTGGGTTGCTGCTCCTCCATCACAAAAAATGTTCATAAAGTTTACTATCGTTTTTTACGGTTCGCATTATATCGATTTTATCGTAAACCATTA
This sequence comes from Diogma glabrata, assembly GCA_963693315.1. Classification (NCBI taxonomy): domain Eukaryota; kingdom Metazoa; phylum Arthropoda; class Insecta; order Diptera; family Cylindrotomidae; genus Diogma; species Diogma glabrata. The sequence continues at coordinate 356,910,653 of OY856187.1, read as the reverse complement.
ATCCTATGGACCTAAAATTTGAGGTGCGTATACAACTAACCTATCCACACAAGATGACGGATTAAAAAAAGTTGAGGACTGAAGGCAGAAGTGAAAACTTAAAACTGTGAAATAGCTATGTTTTTTTGTATCTTCCAATTATTGTAGCATTGCAAATTAAAATTTCAGAATTACTTCGGTCTGAAAGACCTAAGCATTACATTCATGAGCTAAAAGTGAAATTCTTATCCCCACTTTTTTGGCATTTCTCGACGTTTTAGGACCTACTGAATCTAAAAAGGCGAAAAAAAATGTATGTCTGTCTGTCAGTCGGCCGGCCGTCACAACCTACGAAATCTAGAAAACCACTGGACGGATTTCAAAAAATTTTTTTTCTAAAAATAGGTTTACTCAATGGAAAGAGCCGAAAGGACGATGTGTTTGATAACTGTACCGGAAGTGTTTCAAAAAAATCATCAAGTGTGTGTGTCAAAACAAGTTTCAAGTGATTACGAGTAGGAACATTGAATTTGGAGAAATCTTGATGGTCGGGATTGGTATGTGAGACCAAAATCTAGATTATTGCATTATAAGTTTGTCAAAAAATGTTGTCAAGTGTGTCGAAAGAAAGATTTTTATTTATTTTTTTACCAAATTTTATGGAAAAAAAATAAAATTAATTACACTGTGCGACAAATGGTAGGGGTCTGTGATCAGCTGGGGTTCTGACTACCGGGAAAAGTTATATCGGTAAAAAAAAGTTATACGTGTCCCGGCGTTTCGCTGGGTCACGTCTAGGAATCGAGATATATCGATTTGAAGTTAGCATGTATCATATAGGGGAAATAGTCACGTTTCGGGGACATAACTCGAGTCGAGAACGACTAGTCTTATTTTACTGAAACAAATTTAGAAAAATTAAGAATTACAATTCTTTTAATCTACTAATACACTATTTCCTTACACAATCAACAGTTTCGCAGTTATAAATAAATTTATGAAGAAAAAAAATAATTTTTTTACGTAAAAAATTAAAAAATTGTATTTTAAAAAATCATGAAAAATTCAAAACGGAAAAAAGTGTCAAGTCTTATTACTTTGACGTAAAGTCACATAATCTGTGCACAAAATGATACATAGACCATGAAAATCGACGAATGCATTTAGCTTTTATTCACAATTAACTAAAGATATCTCATTTTCACAAGAATATTGATTTTTCATAGAAATTTTTTTTAATATTTTTACTGGAATAAACTCCAACATTTATTGTTTTAAATGTATTTGGACATGTGTCTATGTGTTTATGTGTATTAATTTTACTTTTTTTTTACTTTTTTATTTATTATTTTCTATTTTTTATTTTTTATTTTTTATTTTTTATTTATTTATTTTATTTTATTATTTCATTTTATTATTTTTAGTATAATTATGTTTTATATTTTTATATTTTTATTATATTTTATCATATTTTATTATATTATTATTATTATTTCTTATTATTATTATTGTTCATTATTATTATTATTTATTATCATTATATTTATTATTATTATTTATTGCTATTATTATTATTATTTATTATTCATTGTTTGTTATTATTATTTATTATTTATTATTATTTTTTAATGTTTATTTATTATTTATTATTTTTTTATTATTTATACATTATTTATTTATTTATAATTTATTTTATTTATTTATTAAATTTTTTTTATTTTATTTTTTATATTTTTATTATATTTTTATTACATTTTTATTTTATTATTTTTATTATTTTTTTATTTTACTTTATTTTTATTCCATTTATTTATTTATTTTATTTTTGTTGTATTTCTTATTTATTTAATTTTAATTTGTTTATTTTTTCGTTACTTTTTCAGTATAGTATATCAGTAGATTAAAGGAATTGTAATTCTTAATTTCTAAATTTGTTTCAGCAAAACCGGACTAGTCGTTCTCGAGTTATGTCAAAAAAAGAACCCCAAACGTGACAATTTTTCCTATATGATACTTACTAGCTTCAAATCGATATATCTCGATTCCTAGACGTGACTCAGCGAAACGCCGGGACACGTATAAATTTTTTTTTACCGATATAACTTTTCCCGGTAGTCAGAACCGCAGCGGATTTTGGCTGTCGCAGAGTGTTATTTGTATGACAAGAAATTTTATTATTATTATAGAGAATTATGGCATTATAAGTTTGTCAACAAAATAATGTCAAGTGTGTCAAAAAATAATTTCATTTATTTTTTTCGCCAATTTTTTGGAAAAAAAATTTTTGCTGTTTTTATGACGTAAATGTAATTGAAAATGAAATTGGACATAGAAATTTTTGAATTTATTATAGTTTTTGAAATATTTTTGGAATAAGTTAATAATTTTAGGATTCTGAAAAAAGTTTGAATTTTTGATTTTGTTATAATTTTTGCAATATCTTTAGAGTTTTGAAAAAAAAATAGAATTTATATATATTTTTAGAATTTTGAAAAGAGTTTCAATTTTTGATTTTGTAAGAATTCTCGGAATATTTTTAGAATTACGAAAAATTTTAAATTTTTGATTTTATTATAATTTTTGGAATTTTGAAAAAAGTTTCAATATTTGATATTGTTATAATTTTTGCAATATTTTTAGAATTTTGGAGAAACTTTGAATTTTTGAATTTTTAAGAATTTTTGGAATATTATTAGAATTTAAATAAAGTTTAAATATTTGATTTTATTCTAATTTTTGAAATATTTTTTGAATTTAAAAAAAAATAGAATTTTAAATTTTATATATATTTTTAGAATTTTGAAAAAAGTTTCAATTTTTGATTTTGTAAGAATTTTTGGAATATTTTTAGAATTTTGAAAAATTTTTGATTTTATTATAGTTTTTATAATTTTAGAAAAAGTTACAATTTTTAATATTGTTATAATATTTGCAATATTTTTAGAATTTTTGAAAAAAGTTTACATCTTTGATTTTGTAATAATTTTTGAATCATTTTTAGAATTTTGTTTGAAAAAAATTTGAATTTTTGATTTTATTTAATTTTTACAATATTTTTGGAATTTTGAAAGAAATATGAATTTGTGATTTTGAAATATTTTCTCGAAACGCTAAATGGGGAGGTTTATGAGTAGTTTGCTGATGGTATAATCTTTTCACTAAATTATGTTAATTTATGATCTGTTATAATTTACCGACACTGTTTTGATGTTTCGTGTTAGTTTTGTAATGCATATCTAAACAGAGATAAAAAATACATGCACTTTAACAAAAAGTTATGTTTGATATACATCGCTGCCCAAAACTAAAAACCATGTCCTCATAAAAGTTTTTTGCCGAAGACTATATCAAAATCCTTAACCCAGATTGAAGTCTTGATATCTCAGAGCTGTGAGATTTCAGCCCCTCCATATTTTTTAAATTAAAATCATTAAAATTATTCTGGGTTTTACATCCATCAGCATTCCAAGCAACTATTATATACATTTTTATATTTAAAATATTCAAAACATATCATATAAAAAATTTGCGTTTATCAACACCTTAGAAAGCATGTTGTTGTGGGAACTTGTTCTTAAAAGGTTTTATGTGTTGTTGTGACACACATTGTTATTTTTACTACCAAAAACATTTTATTTAAAAAAAAAATAGCGTGTCATCATCAAAGAATATTCCATAACTAAGACTAAGGGATGCTATAGTTGATTGAAAAACCCCTAAGATATCACTTTGGCTAGTAATATCAAACTGTTATTGCCAATGGTATACGATATCTCAAGTTAGCTCGTATGCCAATAGCAAGAACTAAAGTACGCGGGGTTGTCACACCCACAGATCAACAATTTCAAATTTTACAAATCTGCCTGCGGAAAGCTAAGTATTAAATTCATTGTTAATACAGTTCTTTGACGTTACCGTTTGAAAATCACTATATCGGCTAAGTGCCACCACTTTAATTAGTTTATCAATCATGATTGCTATTCATGTTTAATCATACATAAGCAATGCTTCTTTGTATAGTATTTGTGCGAATTTGGTTTCGTAATTTTGAGTTTTAAATCGATATAATCGATGTTATCAACTATCTTCATTTAATTTTAGAAACATGTATTACATACCATTGCAAACCAACAACATATTTGTTGTAGATGATAAAATTTGTAACATCATGATGTGTTAAATTCCAATACATATAATTTTGATACAAATGTAACTGTTTCAGATTATACTTTCATTTTTCAATTTAATAAAAATTATGCTCAACTAAAAAAACATTGATCAAAGCAAACTAATTCCGTATGAAACGACATTTAAATAAAAACCAAATTAAATAATTATCAACATTTAGGCAAAATCCCTTAAAATAATTATATTAATAACTTTAAAAAATTGCAATAACTATCAATTTTTTAAAATTCGTACAAAGAAATTTTTATGATTTTTATGAATTGATGATTAAAAAAAATAATTTTAATGGTGTTTAATAAAAATTAAAAAAAAACAATAAAAAAATGAACTACTCCAGGAATTGAACTCACGACCTATAGAACCTAAGTCGACCGCGATATCCATATTGCAATTTGAAACATTACGAACGGATAGAGGTTATATAAAAATATTTTCGTGATGCCAGAAAATGATAACTCGAATATATAAATTTTCCCCCATACAAAATTGCACAACGCGCCTAAAGAAGTTTTCACTTCAAAAATAAGCAAAGTTGTTTTCGTTTGTTTTACAGAGGTACGATGTGAAGCCTTTGAGAAAATGCATTTTTTTATTGAGACGAGTTGGGTATCATATGAAAGTGCTCCACTTCTGTATTCCTTAAATTTTAGTATTTACACCTATACACCTCACCACTTTTTGTATAACTTTGAATGGTGACGTTTTCTTTATGTTTTATTTCCTCGATTAACTCCGACGTTACTTGATCGAAAATCTTAAAATGTATTTGGAATGATAGAAAAATTAGTAAATTTTTAGTGATAAATATAGAAAAGTTTCTAATGCACAAAATTATATTTAGCAAGGAGGTGGAATGAGAAGGGGTAAAAACACTATTTTAAAATCGGTCGTGTGGGGTGGCAGTTGAAAGAGCATTTAATTGGCAATGTTTATAGCCAATTTTTTTTAAATTTCGCAATGCATAGCTTTTGAGTACCCGGGTACGAGCTGCCAATGTTAAACAACGGACCAATCTCGGGCCAAGCCTTGGCTAGTTAGCTTTGGGCCAGGTCTGGGCCAGTTGTATGCCTAGACTGAGCCAAGTTTCAGTTTATTATATAGCACGTTATTAACCAGACTAATGCATTGTAAACATGTGCAGGCTATATGATGTTTATCTTTATTTTCATATATGTTACTCTTTCCAAAACCTCTTTCCACACATTTAAAAGAGGTCTGGGAAAAAATTGGTTTGGTAGACCTGGCCCAAGCCTTATTTGCTAGACTTGGCCCAAGGCTGGTTTGCTAGACTTGGCCCCTGGACATCAGTCCATCAGTTTGAAAATGCCAAACCTGGCCCAACCCCCAAAAGCTATGGCACAGTCTTGGCCCAGACTTGGCCCCTTAGCTTTTTCTTACCCGGGTAGTTATCAAAAAAGTGACACAAAAGGTTGGTCCCTTCCCCCTTGGATTTCCAGCTTAATTGACAAAAAAATTTGAAAAACTCACAGCGACAGAAAGTTTGATAAACTCTGAACGAAAATTATAGCGAGGTCTCAAATAATAATATTTCTGTGTGTTTAGCGGATGGGGGTATGGAGGGTAAAAGAAACCTTTTTAGACCCAAATGAGTTGGGTGTCTTTTAAAAAAGCACCTAATTTAAGAAACATTGCAGAATTTTGCCATGCACAGTTTTTGAGTTATTGTTAAAAAAGTGTTATTTTAGTATGTACCGCACCACCTTTATTAAACCATTTACAAACTGGTGTAATTGAATATTTCTATAGTCACCATAAACAACTATGGATAAGATTTAAGTTCAAGTGATGAAATGATGTGATTGACCTTTACTATTAAAATTTACGATAAAACATTTATTTTCTTATGCGTCTATAGTCTGGCAATATTAAGACTTTACAAGACAATTATTTTTGATAGTGTGTTCTTTTACACTCACGGAACCCTTGCGAGTTTTATTCACACTTGTCCGACTTTTTAGGGTTCCGTTTTTTATACGGAACACTATTGGTGAGAGTAAACGAGTTTTACACATAGTATAAATGCTATGGACTTGAAATTTGATGTGCGTATAAAACTAATCTGTCCACATGAAATGATGGATACAAATAAAACTAAAGTGAATTTCGTTTGGTTTACAGGGGTGCGGTGTGAGACCTTTGAGAAAATACATTTTTTTATAAATTCAAGTAGAGTATCATTTGAAAGGGCTTCATTTTAGTATTCCTTAAAAGTTTATTTTGGAATTTTATATCACACCATTTTTTGTATAATTTTGAATAATGACGTTTTTTTCGTGTTTTCTTACCTCGATTAGCTCCGAACCTAACTGATCGAACATTTTCAAATGTATTTGGAATGATAGAAAAACTAATAAGTTTTTAATAAAAAATATATAAAAGTGTCATATACTCATAATTATATTTATTAAGGAGGTGGAGATGAGAAGGGGTAAAAACACTATTTAAAATGTGGTCAAGTGGGGTGTCATTTGAAAGAGCACCTAATTTAGAAAACATAGCAATTTTTTTTAGAATTTTACGATGCAGTTTTTGAGTTATTGTGAAAAAAGTGCGACTTTCAGACCGTCCTGACCGTCCCGAAGTTTCAAATAATTATATTTCTATGTGTTTAGGGGACGTGGGTAGAGAGGGTAAAAAAACCTTTTTTGACCCAAGCGAGTGGGGTGTTATTTGAAAGAGCACCTTATTTAGAAAACATTGCATTTTTTTAGAATTTTGCGGTGCACAGTTTTTGAGTTATTGTCAAAAAAGCGCAAAATTCATACGGCCCCCCCCCCCTTACGTTTCGACACTGATTGACAGAAGAATTTGTAAAACTTCAGAGTAGGAAATTTGGTAAATTTTGTATGAAAATTATAGCCAAGTTTCAAATAATTACATTTTTGTGTGTTTATGGGACGGGGGTGAAGAGGGTAAAAAAAACCTTTTTTGACCCAAGCATGTGAGGTGTCATTTGAAAGAGCACCTAATATAGAAATCATTGCAATTTCTTTTAGAACTATGCGGTGCACAGTTTTTGAGTTATTGTGAAAAAAGTAATACTTTCAGACCGTTCCGCACCCTACATTTCGACGATGATTGACAGAAAAATTTGAAAAAATTCACAGAGACAGGAAGATTGGTAAATTTTGAATGAAAATCATAGCGAAGTCTAATAGTTATTTATTATACAAGGGAAAAAAGTAGTAGATTTTAGCTCGAGGTTGTGTTGTCTCCCGACGCGAAGCGGAGGGAGACAAAAAACCGAGAGCTAAAATCTACAATTTTTCCCGTGTATAATACACTATTTTTTTCTGTGACTGGACAAATATCAATATAATTATTGAAAAAATAATAATAAACAAATATTACAATATGTATATTCACCACACCATACGAATTTTTCTTGAATAAAAACTTAAAATTAAGTTTCATTTTATTTGTCAAAACCAGTTATTAACATCATCATCATCATTAACATTAAAATAGTCATAAATGTTCATAAATATTCATAATATTCATCTTTTATGTGTAAATATGTATTTATATATATATTTTTATCTATCCGGGAAAAAAGTACATACTTTTTTCCCGGGAAAAAAGTGTTTTATGAAAAGTAACATTTTTGCACCAGTCAGTAGAGTAAAATGTTAAACTTTTTTCCCGTCACAGAAAAAAATAATTATATTTCTGTGTGTTTAGGGGATGGATGTGGGGAGAGTAAAAAAAACATTTTTCACCCAAATGAGTGGGGGTTGAAATTTCGACACTTAATTGACCGAAAAAAAAATCAAATTCAAACCATTCACAAGCTGGTGTAATTGAATCTTTCTTTAGTTACCATAAACATCTATGGATCAGATTTACCCTAAAGTAACATTTATTGAGTGAATGTAGATTTGATTGTAATTTACTATTGACATTTACGATTTAACATTTATTTTGTTATGCGTCTATGGTCTGGAAATATAAAGACATTACAACACAAATGTTTGTCAATAATTTTTGATATTGTGTTCTTTTACATTCACGGAACGGAACCCTTGGCGAGCGAATTTTATTCGCACTTGTCTGACTTTTTTTTTAAACATAATGAGAAATTTGCTCTATAAACATTTTTCACATAAAATTAATTATTTGAATGGCATAATTGTTATTTATGTAACAGTCTTACATAAGATGTGACTTAGCGTGATGTCATTTTGATGTCACAATGACGTAAATGTGTTTTCTGGGAAAAGTATATAACTCTGAGAAGCCCGCTGAGCTGGTAATCTCTTCTACAGAGGAATGTGAGGGAGCTTGGTCCGAATGGTCCTCCAGCGAGATTTATGTTTTCTATACAGATGGTAAGGTAAAGTAAGGTAAAGTAAGATGTTTTTTTTCAGATAAAATTGTTAATTTTCTTTTAACTCTGAAGAGGAAAATTCTCAGCACTGTGGTCGGTGCCCTTACAGGACATGGATATCTAAATAAACACCTTTTTACTATGGGACTTAGTGAAAGTCCTGTGTGTGGGTGTTGTCTTGAAGAGGGGGAGAACTCGGAGCACTTTTTGTGTATATTTCCAGCCTTTTCTAGTGTCAGAGCTAGGATTTTTGGCTCTGAAACTGTAGAGGCAGGCACAATCAAACTTTTGCCAATAAAGTTGGTTTTCATTTCGTTAAACTTACAGAAAGGTTTGTGGAATAGTTGTTATGAGACCAAGCTCGAACACGGCGCTATGGACCGTAGCGTCGGCGTGCCAGGACGAGTTCTGCCTCGTGCAACCTGTCCAACCCTTTCTAGTCTAATCTAATCTATGTAACAAGGGTGTTAAATAATAAATTTCAGTCCGAGTGAGAATTTGTTGCCCAAGCCATTAATCGAGGAAAACAACTCGATAGGGTTGAAATTACCTTTATACCTGTGGTACATACAACACTTTTCATATTTCCTATAATGGCGTAAAGTACCAAAAAGAGGGCCTACAGTAACAAAAAAACGCGTTAAATAATAAAGAGAGGATGCAAAGCATTACAGGGCGTAAAGTAATATAGGCCGAACAAATTATGTTTTATGCAAACTTAAGGAAGCGTAAAGCCGCCAATACACGATCAATCATGAGTGTCAATCTCGACTGATTATCAAAATTCAAACATGTTTAAAATTTCATCAGTAACAATTTGACTGGCACTCATTATCAGTCGGTAGAAAAAGTTATTACAGAAAAAGTTAATAAATAAAACTCTAACGAAAATTTCATAAGAAAAAGAGAAATCAAAGCGTAAGTCAGTAGTTCTATGGAAGACCATGCTATTGAGTTCAACACACCCTTGACTGAAATTATTTACCGCAGTTTCATCAAAATTGCTACATAGACTATAATTATGGTCATAATAAAAAGAAAATGTTTTTGTCGAAAGTGAGAGCAGATTAAGATACACAACTATGGGCATTGGCCAATCGCACTAAAACTTATGTACCGAGATTTTTCAATATCAAATAGCAGAACTTAAAGTTGTGTTGTTTTAAATAAACAAGAGTCGAAAACGCTTGGTTCAATTTTTAAAAGAAGCAAAACTTAAATTTTTATTTAAATTTGATTCCAATACCAAAAATGGTACTAATGCCAACCCAACACACAAAAACCCTACTTATTTGAATTTTTCGTTAACCAAGGGTTTAGACATAAAACATGAAACATTTGACGCAGCTAACGCACACAATTATTTCTGTTCCAGAAAAACTTCATTTGGTTCAAATTAAAAAAGTGATTCTGTGAGATATCAAAAATTAACAACACTAATGCCATGCCGCTTTTTATAGTATTAAGCCTTCTGAAATTTCGAATATTAAGATAATCCCACAAATATTGAATATAAATGTGCCGAGGTTTTTCAAGAGAAAAAGAAACAACCCAATTTATATTTAAATTTCCTTTTAACAACCATAAATTACTTCAAAATTGAATTGTAAATAAACATATAAAATACCTTGATTTTCCGCACGATCACGTTCACGATCGTGCGATCCTCTTGTATCGTAGCCAGCATGTCGATCATCAAGACGATCACGTACAGAGCCATCACGAAGCCCTTCATTATATTTTGAGTCATACTCATCACCACCATGTCTATGTTTTTTATTGTAAATTAATTTCCCATCATGATCATCGGAATCTTCATAAAACGAACTATTACTACCACTCTCATCTTTATGATAAGAATTTTGAAATCCGGACTTAATCTGCTTACGATTATGTGACTTATCCGTTTCAACATTTTCTCCAACGGTATGCTTTTGGGTATCAGACACAGCACCTTGTTTCAATTGATTTATTTCGTGACCTTTTGAAGCATTTTCAGTGTTATAAAATTTTCCGGTATCAAGTGATGCTTTAGCATCATTTGACTTATCACGCAACTGATTTTTCAAATAAGTTGATATATCAGCACCACCTTCAGTATCACTAGTCGAACTACCACCAGAATATAATGATCCATGTCCTTGGTAAGGATAGTTATTCGCGTATGGTACACCACACCGACTAAAATTTATTAAACTTAAAAATAATACACATAGGAATAATTCACTCATATTTTCTTTCATTACTTTTAATTTAAAACTTAAAACTATTTCCTAAGCTTTTAAGCTTATCTACGTTAAACGTATATTATTATTTTCACAAACTTAATTTCAAATATGTTCGATTTATTTCGATTAAAACCACCACACAATAACTTTATCGTATAAAATTTAAATTGGTACTGATCGAAGTTTAGTTCTTCGATCTCAATAAATAGTTAAACGATTTTTCACGGTTAAATTGAAATCCATTGAATCTACGAATTATTGCGTATATCCCGTATCAGAAATATTCTTCAAAATTGGATTTTTTTTTTCTCGATAATTTCAATTGAATGAAATAAATTTGTCATAAAAGACAAGAGACACTTTTTTTGTGATTTTAAAAATGGTTTTAATTTTTTTTCCTGAACTTTTCTAAGATTGTCAAACATTTTAATTGTTTCGATTGTTTTTTTTAAACGGAGAAGGAATCTTGGTTTAATGACGAAACCTTGAACACATTAATTTTCTATGGGTTTTGTTATAAACATTTGGTGTTTTGAATTGCCGTTTGGAAAGTTAATATAAAGGTGGAGGTGGTAGCGCTGTTTGAAGTTAGTCAAATTTTATTGGTTGGAATATTTTTAATGAATCAGACAGTTCTTTGTTCACCTAGATAAATATTTTAGGGAAGCTATTCTAAATTTGATATTTCCTGCTATAAAAATCAAATTTCAATCGTGATTTCATTTGAAAGGACTTCAGTCACAAGGAAATTTCCCAATGCCATAAATGCTTAGATAATGTTAAAAATTCAAAGGAGGTGTTTTTCCTCTTCTCTCCTCTTTTTTTAGACAAATTAATTTTTCAATATCGAGTGTATTAACGGTTGGGAAAAAAAAAATTTCGCTTCACTCTATTTTCGAATGTGAACTGGTTGTCAAATATGACATAAAAGTGGTCGCTGTGCTTTATCTATATAAACTACATACTTATCTGGTTTTAATCAAAATAATCGTCCAACTCTGTTAAAATTTCACATGATTGACCTGAATACAAATTAGTTGTCAATTTTGAGAAGTATTCAAAAACATCTTATATATTTTTCTATTTCAACATCTTATCATATTGACCGACCGTTGTTTACACCTTACACTTTTTTGTGAAGTATGTTAACGTACTTGTTTTATTCCGTTATTTTTTAAGGTATAAATATGCTTATCTATAAATAAAAATTCTAACCAATTAATTCGGATTGATATTTTTGAAGTCATTCACCAGTGTCCCATTCTATAATTGCAATAACAAAAATAAGAAAATACAAATCAATTAATATGAAACTATCCTGAACAATTTTACCAGACAAAAAAACAAAGACATCGGCACCGATTTCAATTGCTACAATACACAGATTCAATTCTACCGATGAACGAATATTTTGTTCATATTTCCACTTGATCGAGCAGCAAACAAAAAACTTCTCTCTGTATTAATCTATCAAACATGACATTTTTGTTGTAAACAAGTAAAAGAACAATAAGTGGAAATTAATAACAATATCATGTACTAAATTTAACGAAAAAAAACACCGTGACTTTAGCAATAGAATGAGATTCAAGTTCAACAGTTTTCGGTTCCTCAATTTATTTATGTTTTCTATAAAGTTAAATTTTTTGAGATGAGATTTTATTTGCAAAATTAAACGTCTTTAAGAAATTACAATTGATCTTAGTTAAAAAGCATAATAGTTATATGAGATGTTCAGGTATAGAAAAAGTAAAGAGGATTGAATATTATTGTCTCTGTAAAGGCGCTGTTGGCTATAAACTCAACTTTAGTGGCAGCAGATATTCAAGCATCCCGCGAATACTCCAAATCTAAAGCAAAGATTTCTTTACACTGCTCCGTCCTGCACTGCTCTGTCCGACTAGGAACAAACTTTCAAAAGGGTCAACTTTATTATCAAATATTTTATTTTTACTATTTATTTAATTTTATTTTATTACATTTAAAGTAATCATTTATTTGATTTTGTTTTAAAAACTTATAAATATTATAAAAATTATATACACATTTAAAAACACATTTAGGGAAATTTCGATTTGTTTGGGTGTGTTGTTAGTTGCAGCATCCATTATGTCAATCGCGACAAAACACGCGGCTTCGGTTTTGTTCGCTGCAACAATCTCCTATCTAGTTGTCATCAAAAATATCCTACTTCGTTGCGGATGCTTATTCCCAGCAGGTTCACCAAAAACCTACACGGCAACAGAAGACCAACTTAAGGCACTGGTCGCGGCCACTGTTAGAAAAAAATACTGGAGGTACTTCTTCAAATCCTCCAGCATCTCCAACTCCTGCTGCGTCTCCTCCACCTCTCCCAGCTCCATCTTCTTCGGCCTCTTTGCCACGATGATAAAAATTTCGTTGTTGACCGTAGAGGTCAACATATTCGAGTTTCAATCGACAAATTAAAGCTTTGCTTTAGGGAACAATCTGAAGATGATTTACCTCAAAACGACTACTAATCTCAGTCGCGCAGACGAAACTTCTTCTTTTACAGATAATGTCCATTCTACTCTTTCGGACACATTCCGTTCTTCTCCTTCTACCTCCGCAGAAACGAAACAACGCGAGACTAAGGCAACTGTATCAGCTAAAAGGGTTAGATTTGATCCCATTCTGCAACAACAAATATTCCACCTTGCATCTACGATTACGCGAGCAGGCAGAACCACTCGTACCCCTACTAGTTTCCTTCGTGCTGTAGCACAAAAATCTTCCACATCGTCACATCTTCGATGATACTAGGAGAAAAACAAAAATTTCTAAATAACTGCATTGCGTGACTAGTTTATCTTATAAAAGTTTTGTTGTTGTTGTAGCGACGGTGAGGTGCTACTCCTCCAACTCCATGTCCAGATTTAGGGACTCTCAAATCTTCCATCGTCAAGTTGGTTCGTTTTCCTGGACAATTAAATAGGTGGTCTGCATCATGCGGTGTGCCCTCACATATGGAACACTTGTCAACAATGTTATGGTCAATTCTATTCATATAATTATTTAAGATGCGTGACCAACCGGATCTTAACTGCGCTAAAGTGGATCTGGTGCTGCGCGGTAGTTTGACCTCTTCCGCAGCGACTTGTGGCGGCTTACTTCTGAGAACTCGATTTGGAGCGTAGTTCTTTATTGTGGCCTCAACATCTTTCGTGTGGATCGTTTTTAAGCCCGTTTTATACGTAAGCTCTTCAATGATGTGTAGTTGTGGATAAGGTGTCGTTGCAGGGATGTTGCTCTTTATGACAGGCCCATAGATAATGTTTGGTGAGCATTTCATTGTGTTGACGAACCGGCAATATGTTACATTCTTGGTGCAGGTGATCTCGGTGAGCCATCAAATGACATCCGGTTGCTGTTTGCAACGCTGCGTTTTGTGTTACTTGTAACTTATTCCAGTGGGTGTCAGCGACTTGAGGTGTCCATAGGGGTGCAGCATAATTCAAAATAGGTCTTCCTATTGCTTTATATGTTTTTATGACTGTTTCTTTATCTTTCCTCCATGAACTGCCAGCCAGCGCTTTCAGAGCATTGTTCCTATTTTTTAATCTTCCGTTAGTAGTGGATCGAATGTGACCCCCAATAGTCTCGGATTTTTGACCGTGGGAATAAGCACGTTGTCAATGCAGATGTTGAGTGTTGTGTTTACCTCCTTCGTCCATGAGGTGAAAAGTGTAGATGTGGACTTTCCGGAGGAGAGTTTCAGTTTTCTGGTTTTAAACCATTCGTTTAAAACGTTAAGGTAGGTGTTCAAAGCATTAGTGAGATGTTCCAGGTTGTTTCCTGTTGCAAGCACCGTAAAGTCGTCTGCATATGACGTGATGGTTATTCCTTCTGGTGGTGTAGGTAAGCTGCTTAAGTAGAGATTGAATAGTGAAGGTGAGAGAACTCCACCTTGTGAAACTCCTTGTTTGAGCGCTCTCATCTTAGATTTGCAGTTACGGAACTCAACGTATCTTTTTCGACCTCTTAGGTAGTTGCACAACCAGCGTTTTATCAAACCTGGCAGGTTGGTGTTAAATATATCATCTAATAGTGCAACGTGCGACACTGTGTCGAATGCTTTGGTTGGGTGAGCGCAACTAATATTGTTCTATAGCATAAGGTTGTTTTTGGTTCAATCCATTACTGATTTGATCTTGGATCTTGTGAAGAACGGTGTTTGTACTATGTGCTGTCCTAAAGCCATGTTGGCAGAAACGAAACAACGCGAGACTAAGGCAACTGTATCAGCTAAAAGGGTTAGATTTGATCCCATTCTGCAACAACAAATATTCCACCTTGCATCTACGATTACGCGAGCAGGCAGAACCACTCGTACCCCTACTAGTTTCCTTCGTGCTGTAGCACAAAAATCTTCCACATCGTCACATCTTCGATGATACTAGGAGAAAAACAAAAATTTCTAAATAACTGCATTGCGTGACTAGTTTATCTTATAAAAGTTTTGTTGTTGTTGTAGCGACGGTGAGGTGCTACTCCTCCAACTCCATGTCCAGATTTAGGGACTCTCAAATCTTCCATCGTCAAGTTGGTTCGTTTTCCTGGACAATTAAATAGGTGGTCTGCATCATGCGGTGTGCCCTCACATATGGAACACTTGTCAACAATGTTATGGTCAATTCTATTCATATAATTATTTAAGATGCGTGACCAACCGGATCTTAACTGCGCTAAAGTGGATCTGGTGCTGCGCGGTAGTTTGACCTCTTCCGCAGCGACTTGTGGCGGCTTACTTCTGAGAACTCGATTTGGAGCGTAGTTCTTTATTGTGGCCTCAACATCTTTCGTGTGGATCGTTTTTAAGCCCGTTTTATACGTAAGCTCTTCAATGATGTGTAGTTGTGGATAAGGTGTCGTTGCAGGGATGTTGCTCTTTATGACAGGCCCATAGATAATGTTTGGTGAGCATTTCATTGTGTTGACGAACCGGCAATATGTTACATTCTTGGTGCAGGTGATCTCGGTGAGCCATCAAATGACATCCGGTTGCTGTTTGCAACGCTGCGTTTTGTGTTACTTGTAACTTATTCCAGTGGGTGTCAGCGACTTGAGGTGTCCATAGGGGTGCAGCATAATTCAAAATAGGTCTTCCTATTGCTTTATATGTTTTTATGACTGTTTCTTTATCTTTCCTCCATGAACTGCCAGCCAGCGCTTTCAGAGCATTGTTCCTATTTTTTAATCTTCCGTTAGTAGTGGATCGAATGTGACCCCCAATAGTCTCGGATTTTTGACCGTGGGAATAAGCACGTTGTCAATGCAGATGTTGAGTGTTGTGTTTACCTCCTTCGTCCATGAGGTGAAAAGTGTAGATGTGGACTTTCCGGAGGAGAGTTTCAGTTTTCTGGTTTTAAACCATTCGTTTAAAACGTTAAGGTAGGTGTTCAAAGCATTAGTGAGATGTTCCAGGTTGTTTCCTGTTGCAAGCACCGTAAAGTCGTCTGCATATGACGTGATGGTTATTCCTTCTGGTGGTGTAGGTAAGCTGCTTAAGTAGAGATTGAATAGTGAAGGTGAGAGAACTCCACCTTGTGAAACTCCTTGTTTGAGCGCTCTCATCTTAGATTTGCAGTTACGGAACTCAACGTATCTTTTTCGACCTCTTAGGTAGTTGCACAACCAGCGTTTTATCAAACCTGGCAGGTTGGTGTTAAATATATCATCTAATAGTGCAACGTGCGACACTGTGTCGAATGCTTTGGTTGGGTGAGCGCAACTAATATTGTTCTATAGCATAAGGTTGTTTTTGGTTCAATCCATTACTGATTTGATCTTGGATCTTGTGAAGAACGGTGTTTGTACTATGTGCTGTCCTAAAGCCATGTTGGTAGGCGCCAAATTGCAAGTTCTGGATAACCGAGGTAACAGAAGCGCTTCAATCAGTTTTGCAACCGATGAAAGGATGGAGATTGGTCTGTAAGATTCTCCCTTCACTTCAGGTTTTCCAGGTTTTAAGATCGGGTTTATTCTAGCTGTTTTCCAGATGTTTGGTATCTGAAGAGTATTTAGCGATGTGTTGAGTGTAGTAGTGAGAAAGTTCAATCATTTGGGTCCAATGTGTTTTAGCATGATGACTGGGATGCCGTCGGGTCCAGTAGCTTTGGATAGCTTAGTTTTCTTTATAGCATTCTCAACTTCTTCTTCGGAGAATGTGATATCCTCTAGATGTTCAGTATTTACTTTGCGCAGATGTCTCAATTCTAATCTTGTTTTCTTTTCATGTTTACTTGGCTTTTCTGTAAACTATGTGTTAAATTTGGTAGCGCATTTTCTTTGGTTTTCGGTTGGGATATCATTGAAGAAAATCATGCAGTTGTTATCCGGTTGTGGAGGATGAGTTAAGCCTTTTATGACCATCCAGACTTTTGCTTGGGCCAAAGCTTGACTTACTCACTAGCTCTCTCCTTAATTCTAATGTCGGCTGGATCTGCCTTGCGGATGTCATCTCTTAACGTTGAAAGTACACAAGCTTCCTGTAGGAAGTTTGGTTTCACCTTTTGTATTCTGTCGGCTGGAATGTAGCGAGATCTGGCTTTATTAAAAATTTCTCTGAATTTTGTTTCCCCAGAGAGGGCGTCAAGAGGTGAAAATTGCTTACTGAATTCTATTTCAGTAAAATTTGTAAAATTTTGCCAGTCAGCTTTGTTAAAATTAGTATATGTCTTCTTCTCGGACTTTATTTGGATTATTGAACGGCTTAAAGTGATTGATAGGCACGAGGTCTGATCCTAATGCGATTTCAGTTCTCCATTCAGCAATCGGCATTAGTCACATACTGGCAAGGAAAACATCTGGAGAAGAACACGAGTTATTAGTTACCCTTGTTGGTTGTGGTTCGTTGATGATTCCAAAGTTGGAGCCGTCAATTTGATCAGCAATGCTTTCGTCTCGAGAATCAGTGTTCAAGTGCGAGTGCCATAGATCATGATGAGCATTCCCATCTCCGAGAATTAGAGTCTTTAGTATAAAATAGGTGTCCTATGGACGGTTCATAACCTGTATCACAGCTGCTAACTGGTGGTATATAAATATTGACTAGTGTTATCTCCGTGTTTCCGGATTTTATTATGATACCCAGTTGTTCTAGGTGATGATCGGTTCCCGGTACTGCTGGTAATGTGGTTGTACGGAAGATAACGGTTTTGTGAATGGTAGAGGCAAGGCCACCACCTTTGTTCTTTCCTCTATCCAGCCTTATAATTCTATAATCACATATATTATCACTAATTTTAGATCTAACATTTAGTTTGGTTTCTTGTAGAGCCGCGACTAGAATATCATTATTGCACATATAGTTTCTTATGTCATCAATTTTATTTATGAGAGCATTGCAATTGAAGTTATTTTCATTTTTTATTTTTTTTATTATAAAAGTTGTGAGCTAGCCATGCATAAACATAATGTGTTGCTTGCATTGAATCGAAAATATAACTTCAGGTTGTTTGGTTGTAAAACACATTTTTTGACATAAAGTAATAATCAAAAAACTCTATATATTATTATTGTATTATAACGCCTTTCCTTGTAGTATCTTGCAGTCAACAGTCAACAATACACTAAATAAGATATTTTAAAACTCTAGCATTTGTCTTCTTAACAAGAGTCAACACAAACTTCGAAATTTAAACCAAAAGTCATTCAAATGAGAAACCATGTATCTATTAAATATCCTGCAACGTTAGTGAAAAATATTGTATAGATCTTTCACAACGCAAAATAGCATAACGCCAGAAAGAACAACTAACATAATTAAAACATGACAGGGATGAGAATTCTAGCGTTCCACATGTTGGAAACAGTCACAACACGTGTTGAGATCAATGATCAACATTAGAGGTGATCATAATAGATTAACAACCAAAACACCCAGAGGTGTACGAATCTTTTTTCTTTGAAAAGGAAAATCACAGTATTCTGATAAAAAATAAGGAAGGATGTTACCTTCCTTATTGTTCATCAGAATACTGTGATTTAATTTATTTTCAAAATCAAATTATTTAACTTAATAATTAAAGGACCACATATCAACACGTAATAAATATATCACCTAAGCCCTAAAATATTGTTATGTGAGAGTATCCATCCATTCTGGACACATTTTTAAAATGGTTATTATTTGTATTATTTTTCGTTTATCTTATTACATTCTTTATATTGTTTACGTTGTTTACAATCTTTCTTTACATTATTTACGTTCATTACATTGTTTACGCTGTCTACGTTCTTTACATTTTGTACGTTGTTTACGTTCTTTACATTGTTTACGCCGTTTACATTGTTTACGTTCTTTACACTGTTTACGTTGTTTACATAGTTTACGTTGTTTACATTGTTTACGTTGTTTAAATTGTTTACGTTGTTTGCGTTCTTTACATTGTTTACGTTGTGTGTTCTTTACATTCTTTACATTGTTTGCATTGTTTACGTTATTGTTTACGTTGTTACATACATAATTGTTTCACATCAACTTTTGTTTATTTGTTCTTTTCAGATCATAATTAATAAATTGATTTAAGAAAGCGAATGGAAAACCACATTAAATATACTGCCCGGCTGTATGTATCCTATTTCACCAAACTTACAAATTTGTAATTTCATACAAATTTTAACAAAATTTGCGAAAATTTACATGATATTACAAATTTGTAAATTTGGTGAAATAGGGTACTGGTATTTCAATTTACAATATTTTTATCTGTAAGTATACTGTTTTTCGATTAAATGATTTTTCGATGTAATGAATTATTTATTCATGACATCGAATATTTTCGATGTTATGATATTTTGATAATATGAATTGTTTTCGATTTTGTGAATGTCGATGATACGATTTTTTGATGATATATTTTCAGTATATCGAAAAAAAATTCCATGCAATGACATTTCGACTGTGTGAACTTTCGGTGAAATGATTTTCGGTTTTTTGATTTTTCGATCGTATGATTTTTATATTTCGATTTATTGATATTTTTCGATAACGATTTTCGATTGTATGATTTTTCGATGATATGGCAAGAATTAGTGCAAAAACGTGTATTTGGTGAGCCGTGCTATTTCAAAATCGTTAGAAAAAAGTCCGTGGAAAAAAGAGTTGGGTGTTTATTTTATGAATATTATTTTAATTAAAAGTTTATATTAATATACAAAAAACAATACTTTTAAGATATACAGCGAGAAATATAAAATGAACTAGGTAGGCTAGGCATTTCGATAATAAATTGAATAAGCTTATTACGCTTACACATTATTATGAGTGCATTGTGAGCGTTGTGGTAGAAAAGTTGTAGAAAACTGTTGCAAATCGGTAATATATTAACCTACAACTCACTGATATGTCTCGGGCTTGGCACCGACTGTCAACTATGTTGTACTACAAATAACTTCTATAATATAATAACTTTGTTTAAAAGCTTAATTTTTTTTAATTTTTCTCACTGCTATTACCTGCACGGGGTTGTCACACATGTAGATCCAAAATAACAAAAAAAACTACAAATCAAACTGATAAAAATGCAAAATCTGCTCTGAAGATAAATGAATTAAAAATATACATCTATTCTTTACAATTAAACAATATTTAATCAAATAAATATGTAAAATTGTTTATACCTTCATATTGATAATTTCTTCTTGAATATTCAATTTTAATCATTTTTATCGTGGTAAATAATTTATAATGATAGAGCCAATAAGCCAATAAATAGATACTGTAATTTTAAATTGGAAATAAATATAAATTTATTATGCATATTATTCATAAAATTCCACATTTACGTAATAAATAAAATCAATTTCAAATCTATATACAAAATAATTGAAAATTTATTAATCAGTTAAAGAAATAAACTATATATTGTGTGAATTTCTTGTCCGATATATTTGTTAAAAAATACATTACTTAAAAGCTATTTTAAAGTATTTTGAAAATATTTGATGAACTATTTTATACGTTAACGTTTTTTTTTAAGAGCGTTTTTTGCTAAAGCATTTTCAACGACCACTTAAAACATAGGAATAGTAGTAAATATATTATATTCAAGTGCTCTATCAGCTTAAAAGTTAAAGTTCAATGTCACAAAACATCATCGCTGTTAAAAATTTTCCATTCTTTGGGTTCACTATAAAAAAAAACTATTCGACCTATCTTGTACTAAGCCGTATAAAAAAAAGGTTCATTAGGAAACACAACTATTTAATAAATATATTGTGAACATTAAATGCTTTTTAAGTGATATTGTAAAATTTTGAATTAAACAATATTAATAAAATAACTAAATTAGGTATTATTTTTAAGTAATATTTCATTATGTATCTAAACCTTCTATTTAATTGTTGAAATATTTAAAAAAAAAAATCATTTTTATTTCAAACATAGAATTATAAAACTATCAAAAGCTGAACTATTGTAAAATAAATAATATAAAATACTATTATATTCAAATAAATGAATTCAATGCTACCGCATTGATTACACTTTAAAGATTTAATCGTCGACTTATTTCCTCTGCCAAGTTTTCCCTAGATATTTCTTCTTCTTTTCGAGACGACACCTCTCGTAGTTTTATAACACCTCTTGCTAGCTCTGAATCGCCTAAAATAATTGCAAATGGAATGCTATTTTCTTCACAGTATTGTAATTGAGCTAACAGTTTTGGATTAAGTTTATATGAATGTTCAGCCTGTAAATTTATAAAAAAAAATAACATGAAATTTTTATTTTATATATGAATGGGTAGAGTATTAACGATATAAAAACCTTTATTCCCCCATCCCATAATTCTGTAAGGATCTTTAAACGTGTTTCGTGGAGTCCTTTGTGAGCCGATGCAACATATACTTCTACATCAGTTGTTCTAATTTTAAATCCTTCAGCAGCTTGTTTCGCCTCTAACA
Source organism: Diogma glabrata (assembly GCA_963693315.1). NCBI lineage: Eukaryota > Metazoa > Arthropoda > Insecta > Diptera > Cylindrotomidae > Diogma > Diogma glabrata. The sequence continues at coordinate 356,888,981 of OY856187.1, read as the reverse complement.
CAGAAAATATTCTTTCTACACCAATAGAAACACCAACACATGGAACCTCTCTTGATTTTGGTGAGAACATTCCAACTAATTGATCATAACGACCGCCACCAGCAACTGATCCAACTGGTATGTTATCTTCAGCTCCATTCACATTTGGTTCTCCTTAAATTAATATATGAATATTACTAAAGCAACTTTCAACATACCTCAAAATAAAATGTTACCTTTAAGAATTGCTTCATAAATAACTCCAGTGTAGTAATCTAAACCCCTGGCAAGACTTAAATCAAATAATATTTCCTTACTCAATCCCATAATATTACAATATTGCAACAAAACTTTCATTCCTTCTAATCCTTTGAGTGCGGATGGAATACTTGTCAATTTTGTATCTTCTAGTAATTTATCTACTAATTCTATTCCGCCGCTCAATTGTACATATGAACCAATTATGTCAGCAGTTGCAGCATCAAGTCCTTTATCCTCCATCATTTCACGACGGACTTCTTCCCATGGCGACTAAATAGTAACAGAATAAACTTATTGGATTAGATATCTTTGACTAAGTTTAATATATGTTTTACCTTATCCAGTTTATCCACTGAAGAACATATTGATCTAAATTTATCTGCAGGCACTCCGCATGCTTCAAACATACCATCTAATAGTTGCCTATGATTTAGTTTTATTACATAATCTCCAATGTCAAGTGAGCTCAATATTTCAGAAACGACTTTAACACATTCCGAATCGGGTATCATGTGATCGTAAGTGCCTGCTATATCAAAGTCCTGAAAAATAAAATTATTTATCAAAATTATCTGGATTTAACATCACTTTAATTTTATTTTAGTTGAATTTCCAAACGCTCGTTCGCAAAAACTTATAAATATTTACTTTGGAAAAAATCACCGGTTCGCAATGTTTGGGTTGTGCGACCCGTGCTGATGATCAGCCTGACTCAAATTAAAGCAACTCAGTTCCAAATGGAGCCATAACGATACCTAGCAACCTCTAAGTGTATATTGTCTTACCATGTGTTGTACAGGGGTTTGACAAAATCGTTATACCTCGACATTACTAATAATTACAATAAATAGAAAAACTAAAATATAAAAAGTTGAAACGGGGTTCACCGTTAGTATAATACGGTATTCGCTTTTATATCTATATTTAATTAATTGTCTATAACAGTTGAGTCGCGCTGATTTGCGCTCTATAAAGATTGGTAGATTTTTTAGAGCATGAGCAAATTTAAACTAAACAAATTATAATGGCATTCGCACCATCTATGTATATATTTGTAAAATTTATTGCGATCCTTGGAGTTGGATAACACTAAAATTCGGCCTTTCGATTTTCTCTTCCTTCCTTTCGACCTTTTCTCAATCTCAATTCATCTGTTCTCCACTTGTATGGATTCAATTTTAAAATTTATTGTGATCTGAAATTTGGTGCATGATTTGTTTGGTAGGAGTTTTGCGTAAAAAAGAAGCCCAAGGTCTAGGTAGTTTCAGAAGACTTTAAAAATTATTTTGGAGTAAAAACTCCCACTGGCTATGAGTATCTTATCGGGGTAGTCGAGGCTGACTTGTCGTAGACTGCCGAAATAGCCGTTAAAATTTAACCACAATGGTCCACATCTAAGAACGGTATAATTTACTGCCGCTTTTCTTCTTCCTCCAGCAAGGACAAAACCTGGACCTTGCGATACCATGAATTGCAGGCCCAACACGCACAGGTTCTGAATGCCTTGCAGCACAAATCTTCTCGATCCTTCCCTCATACTCGGACTAGTTTTAGGGATCGAAACGACTACAATTTTCGGCATAATCAAAAAAATTGTTTTACCGGAAGTGGAAAACCGAAAGTTGGGATGCAGAACTGTTGTGAACCGTACTAAATGGTTATGTACCAAGTTTCATCCAATTCGATTACCAGGTACAGATGTTATCGAGCTTTAAAAAAAACAGGTTCTCGGGGGACCCCCCACCACTTTGTTCAATCTCGCTCAAAATCAATCAGTTCCTTGTTACACATAGTTGCATCTTTTTCCAAAGTGTCGTCAAAATTCATTCACGAACGAATGCTGTATGCTCCCAACAAACATAAAATCATGGTGGAAAAAACCACCTGTTGTATGGTGGACCCCAACCCTTTATCCAATGTACTCCAAAAGCTGATAAAATCGTTTACTCTGGCCTAGTCTGTGATACTCAAAATAACATTGTAATTAAAATCAAATGTATAAGTACTACGTACTTTCTTTTTTGATATAAATAAATAAATTTGAATTTAGGTGTAACAGTTTTTCGCATGTTTCGAATACTTGCCTACCTCTTTTATAACTTGGTATTCTATTCTTTGGCGAATATTGGATTAATAGCGTCGTCTCTTTCTAAGGTCACATTGATAAAAATATTATGGGTGTTTTTCAAACGACGACGTATTTGATATTTATTACTTATTTGCCACCATATTAAAATTGTCAAAAAAATCACTCAAGACAATAATGTCTATAATTATGTCAGTTTAAATCTGATTTATAAAAACGTTTGATCAAATTAGTGACAGATATTAACTAAATTATATAAAAAGTATATTTGACATATCAGAGTAGATTTTTATGGAAAAGAGATACAACATAAGTCACCTCGCCAGCATACTTATTTGAATAAGTTTAGAATAAGTTACGTTCCACAAATAAGTCGTCGTTTGGAAAGCACCCTATGTCAGCAAAAATATTTCAATTTGCAAAAACAAAAAATAAATAAAATTGGTAACACAAAATATAAGTCAATAATTTATTGACCGGTGCAACTCTAATTAAAACAATCAATGACATAGACACATTTAACAGCGGATGAAGGTTTTTTGTTTTTTTTTTACAGAAAACGATCTGACGGTGGAATATCACTGTTCTACTGTATGTTATAAAAAACTTGTCTTTAAATGAACATTTGGTGACTTTTACAGGCAAAAGTAAACTGATGGTACATCATTAGTATGAATTTAGTTTTCTATTAATATAAAATCTTAAATACTTACACATTGATAAAACTCTCTATATCGTCCTTTAGTCATTGCAGGATTATCTCGTCTATAAACTTTTGCGATATGATATCTTTTTATGAAAGAAATCTTACTCATAGCTAAATATCTTGCAAAAGGAACCGTTAAATCATACCGTAATGCTAAAAGTTCACCACCTTGATCTTTTAAATCATAGATTAATTTTGAATCTTCTCCATATTTTCCAGTTAGAACGTCCTATTAATAATTAAAAATATATATTAGTATTTTTAATAAATAAATAAACCCACGTACATCTTACTTTCAATTCAAATACTGGAGTATCTATTGTTTCCGCACCATGGCGCTTGAAAACAGTTACTATTTTATCTAACACACCTTGCCTTAATGCCATTTGTTGAGGATTATAATCCCTAGCTCCCTTTGGTGTTTTTAATATCAACTTGCTATCCGATGGTTCACTTTTATCAACACTATTTTGTTGTTTAACAGCAGACCGTTCATTTTTCTGATAATAAAAAGAAAAAAACCAAGTTACTAAGCCATTCAAATAATTATCTTATTTTTGCAATTGTATCTGACCTGCAATGATTCGAAGCCTGATGAAAAGAAGTTGCATAAGTCTATTTTACTTATATATTTACTATTACAATTAACTATTAATTTTCGACTTAGTTGTCGTAACATGTTTGTGATTTTTAATTTTCAAATAAATATAAATTAATAAAAATTTTATTAATGACGATTCTAATTTTTTTTAATTCATCTGCACGGAAAAGAAAAGTAAAATTAGCATTACGATAAATGTATTAAATCAAGATATAATTATTTTTCCAACAATTGCTTAATCAGATACAAAAGCTTTTAATTTTATTTCAAATATTTTTCAAAATATTTTTATTGTTTACCGATTCCATGTTGTATCCTAAGTAAAAGTAATTAAGAACTGACAAAATTGTTAAAAAATTGGCAAAAATTATTTTGCCTTGGCAATAATTACACTAAATTTCAAATGTAATTATGTATGTTATTGTAACATGTTCAAGTTGATTTAATTTGGATATTTGTTTAGGTTATATAGTAACACTAATTTCGTTCTTATAAAAAAACTTAAATTATACTTGTGGTTACGGAAGAAATACCAAGATAAAAATGATAAATGTTTATACAGTAGCGGTTGGTATAAAAGTTGAACAAAATTTCAATTTTACACTGGAAAGCATGAATAATTTTTTTTTGTTTAAATATGAAACAACCAATTCTGAAAGTTTGGTGATTTTTTTTTTATTTTTATTATAGCTATTCTAAATATAATAGACTTGAAAGTCGAACAATTGATTTCGTATGAAAGTTTTTTTTTTGAACTATTAATTATATAACATTTGTTAAAATTTAAAATATAAACGAGTGTTGTAAAGTATAAAAGTTAAAAGAATAAAGAATGCCAGAGTCACCAGTGAAGTGTTTACGATAAGATGAAGTTGGAAACAATTTTTGAATAAAATAAAAAAATGGTTTGGTGCATAACAATATCACATTGTAAATGTAATCAACTTATGACTCCTTAGAACTGAACAAAAAGTTATACGATTAAATTGGATATTTGCTAGAAAGGTCTAACAATATTAATAAAATGTGTTGTGTAGCAAGAATTACAATATGTGTCACATCAACACATAATATTTAAATTAGTATGCGTGAAGAACAAATAGACGAATGTGAAACAATTCGTTTATCGATAGGTACAATTACTCTGGAACGATCATATAATGGTGATGGCAAAACGCGCGTCAAGAAAACTCGGCCACCTTAATTAATTTAAAGATATAGTACATCGTATCAATTACTCCTTATATTGTTGTCAAGTTTAGGGCGCTACATCTATTTCCATCCTGGGTCTTTTGGACTCTTTTCAAAAAGGTGCTATAAGAATTGTAGGTGATTGAAATTAACTTCATATCTTGATTCCCTACAACATCGTCACATTGTTGCTGATCTCGTTGTATTTTGTAAAAATCATTACCATTTATGGCAGCGTCTCTTCTCCGTGCGGGATTTATTCGTTCGTGCATTTTACTGAAGATTACTGGCGATTTTCAACAGTACGTTGGTATAAATTATAACCGGTACACTAAAAAAAAAATGTTAGTAAAATTCAACAAACGTTTGTCTTTTGAACTTATTAAAAGGACATGTTGTTTGAATTTGATTGTTCCAACAGACATGTTCGTTAATTTCCAATTTTCAACAAACATGTCAGTTAAATATTTTTAACGACACTTACAAACTGTTGGTTGATTTTCAATGTTGAATGGAATAAAAGAAAGCAAAAGAATGAAACAGTTTGCTATGCGTAAAATTCTTGTACTTTATTCCTATTTGTATGTCAAACTTAACTGGTGTTATTAGTAAAATTATTAAAAAGGGATAAATAAAGGAAACATGAAATTCTAAAATTAATAATTTATTAAGTGAATTGTGCTAGGTGAATTGTAATTAAAAAATTTTGATGTTATTAATTAAATAATTAAAAATTGAATTATATACAAATATTGAGACCTCAAAATTAAATTAGATAAAAAGTATTGCGTAAAAGTGCATAAAGGTTTATCTTATTAAACATTTTCAATATTTCTTCATATAATATTAATAATATATTTTTATATCAGAACAGAATACTGACATTTAGCAACCAATTACAAACCCCATGCAGAAAACACTATCAAAATCCCAGAACAATAGAAGTGTATAACAGTCGATGTCGCGTTTTTTATTTTTATTGGAAACGATATTATAAATTTGATTTATAACATTAAACATTATTATTTAGCATTAAACTTAAAAGCAAATATATGTAAAATAATAATTTTAAATAATTAAATTGTAACAATATCTTCATTGATTATTTTTTTTATTAATTATGTTTATTAACTTAATTACTTGTGTGTAAATATATTGTAAAATAAATAAAAATCTTTAAAACATTTCAATACATTTCATGTTATTCTTTTTGCAGTTTTATTTTTCAGATTTAAAGTTGGCCTATGTTAACAGTGTTTATTCCAAAACAAGCATACTTTAGAAAATATTTAACAAACATTTTCGTTATTTTAAGAGTCAATTTGTTGCTGTTGTTAGTAATTATCAACAGACATGTCTGTGCAATTACTAACTGTATGTAGAAAATTATTCGTAAAATAAGATCAATAGACATCAGTTGTTGAATTTAACGAACAATTTGTAGGATCAAAAGTAACCGAAATGTATGTTGAATCAATGGCCATTTCAGTTAATTTTACGTACATTTTTTTTTCAGTGTAGGCTGGGGTTAATTATGATGAGTGCATTAGGTAGCCGCCAAACATCGGAAGATTGGAGATTATTCACGAAAACTGAGTGACAATCGCACATATTCGCATTACTCACGAAATGCAATGGATAGCACAGAGAAATCCACCACCGAAGAAGTTTAATGTCCACCCTTCTGCGGGAAAGATAATGGCAACAATTTTTTGGGATGCTGATGGAATTTTGTTGATTGACTACTTACCTCATAAGAACACAATAACAGGGTCTTATTATGTCCGGGCTTTTACATAAATTTAAAAATGCTATCAGGGAAAAACGACGAGGAAAAATCACGCAAAAAATATTGCTTTTACATGACAATTGACAACGCACCAGTACATAATGCGAATGCTGCACAACAGGCAGTACGAGATTGCGGGTTGAATGAAATACAGTCCAAATCTGGCCCCAAGTGATTATTTCCATTTTACAAATTTGAAAAAAAATTTAAGAGAGCTACGATTTTCAAGTGACAATGAAGTTATGTCCGCTGTAGAGGAGTATTTTGAAGAACAGGAGAATTCATTTTATTTTGATGGTTTGTACAAATTAATTGATAGATGTAATAAGTGCATAAGTATTGGTGGAGATTATAGTGAAAAATGTGTGTGTGAAATGTTTCTCCAAGAAACAAAATTAAATGTTAGATCTAAGATTAGTGATAGTATCTGTGATTATAAAATTATAAGGCTGGATAGAGGGAAAGACAAAGGTGGTGGTCTTGCCTTTATCATCCACAAAAGTGTTATTTACCGTACAACCACACTACCTGCAGTACCGGGAACTGACAAACACCTAGAACAATAAGGAATTATAATAAAATCCGGCAATACGGAAATAACACTAGTCAATATTTATATTCCACCAGTAAGGAGCTGTGATATAGGTTATGAACCGTCCATAGGACATCTATTTTATACCAAAGACTGTCTAATTCTCGGAGATGTGAACGGCAACCATGATCTATGGCACTCACATCTAAACACTGATCCACGAGTTGAAAGCATTGCTGATCAAATTGACGGCTCCAATTTTGGAGTCCTCAACGAACAACAACCGACAAGGGTAACAAACAACTCATACTCTTCTCCAGATATCTCCCTTGCCAGTATGTCACTAATGCCAGTTGCAGAATGGAGAACTGAAATTGCACTGGGTTCAGACCACGTGCCGATCATAATCACCTTAAGCCGTTCCATAAATCAAATAAATTCCGAGAAAAAGACATATATTAATTTTAACAAAGCTGACTGGGAAAACTTTACAAATTTTACCGAAAATGAATTCAGTAAGCAATTTTTACCACTTGACGCCCTCTCTGGGGAAAAACAATTCAGAGAAATTTTTAATAAGGCAAGAGCTCGCTACATACCAGCTGGCAGAATCCAAAAAATAAAACCAAACTTTCCACATGAAACGTGTGTGCTTTCTAATAAAAGAGATGACATCCGTAAAGCAGATCCAGCCGACTCCAGAATTCCGGACCTGAACAAGCAAATTAAAAAATTGGTCACTGACCATAAAAGAAACAAATGGAGAGAGTTAGTGAGAGAATCAAACCTGGGTACTAGTAAAAGTCTTTGGAAGGTCATTAAGGGCCTAACTCATCCTCGACAACCACAAAATAACTGCATGATCTCCTTCGACGATATCCCCATTGAAAACCACAGGAAATGCGCAAACAAATTTAACATTCAGTTTACAGAAAAGCAGCGTAAACACGAGAAAGAGACCAGATCAGTGTTGAAACACATGCGCAAACTTAAAGAACTTGACAACTTGGAGGATATTATATTTTCCGAAGAAGAGGTGGAGATTGCAATAAGGAAAATTAAGCCATCAAAAGCTATAGGACCCGACGGCATCTCAGCCATCATGCTCAAACACATCGGACCCAAAGGTTTGAACTTCCTCACTACTACACTTAATACATCTCTAAATACTCTACAGATACCAAATATCTGGAAAACGGCCAGAATCAGCCCCATTTTGAAACCAGGAAAACCGGAAGAAAAGGGAGTCATACAGACCAATATCCATTCTTTCATCGGTCGCAAAACTCATCGAAGCACTTCTGCTCCCTCAGCTGACAAGATCCTGTAATTTGGCGCCACACCAACATGGCTTCCGGCGAGCACACAGTACAACCACCGCGCTACACAGAATACAAAACCAGATCAGTGATGGTCTGAATCAAAAACAACCATGTGCTAGAACAATTTTAGTCGCACTTGACCTGTCAAAAGCATTCGACACAGTATCGCACGCTGCTCTATTGGATGATATCTTCAATACTAACTTGCCAGGTTTAATGAAGCGCTGGTTGTGCAATTACCTCAGAGGTCGCCAAACATATGTTGAGTTCCGTAACAGCAAGTCCAAAATGAGAGTGCTAAGACAAGGAGTTCCTCAAGGCGGAGTTCTCTCACCGTCATTGTTCAATCTCTACCTAAGCAGTTTGCCTACTCCACCAGAAGGAATAACTATCACATCATATGCAGACGACTGCACAGTGCTTGCAACGGGAAATAACCTGCAGCAACTCACAAATACACTGAATACCTATCTTAATACTCTAAATGATTGGTTTAAAACCAGAAAACTAAAACTTTCCACTGAAAAGTCCACCTCTACACTTTTCACCACATGGACGAAGGAGGTAAATTCAACACTAAGCATCTGCATAGACAACATACTTATTCCTACAGTAAAAATCTGAGACTGCTGGGTGTAATATTCGACCCACTGCTTAAATTTAATGCTCATGCACAACTAATAAACTCAAGTCTGAAAAACAGGAATAACGCATTGAAAGCACTAGCGGGTAGTTCATGGGGCAAAGATAAAAACACGATCTTAACAACGTACAAAGCAATAGGAAGACCCATTATAAATTATGCTGCACCCATATGGACCCCTCAAGTTGCCAACACTCACTGGAATAAGTTACAAACAACACAAAATGCTGCTTTGCGAACCGCAACCGGATGTCACCTGATGGCCCACCGTGATCACCTACACGACGAAAGTAACATATTGCCGGTCCGTGAACATAATGAAATGCTAACCAAACAATATCTGTTGGGCTGTCACAAAGAGCAACATCCTTGCAATGACATCTTAACTACAATAGAACCACCTAGAGACAAAAGGAAGACAGCGAGATGCTTTCTGCAAGATATCAGAGAGAGCCAGGTTTCTGGTATCATCGACGAATCCACATATAGAACTGGCTTAAAAACACTCCACACCAAAACGGTCGAACACGTAATAAAGAACTATATTCCAAATCGTGTTCTAAATAGAAAGCCACCAAAAGTCGCTGCCGAAGAAGTCCAATTGCCCCGTAGCACTAGATCCATCCTTGCTCAACTTAGATCCGGTTGGTCACGCATCCTAAATAACTACATGAGTAGTATTGATCCTGAAATTATTGACAAGTGTCCCGCATGTGAGGGCACGCCACACGATGTAGACCACCTATTTAATTGTCCTGAAAATGAAACAAACTTGACGAAGGTAGATTTGTGGTACCGCCCAAGGGCAGTAGCAGAGTTCCTGAACCTGGACATGGAGCCGGAGGATTAGCACCAAAACTGTCGCTACAACAACAACATTAAATTTATAGTAAATAAAAATATTTTTGAATAAAATTTACTGTTATTTCATATAGATTTACCGAACTTATTGCACACCTCCCCCCCCCCCTGTCCCCCGCCTTTATTTTATCGAAACCGCTTAAAAGTTTTAAAGAAACTTTGAAGGTGGGGAAGCTAGTTTCGGTAAGACTGTTTGGTGTTTTTAAAGAAGTTAAAATGCTAGTTGGAGTGTTCACACGATGCCAGTAACTGTTCTACAGTAACTCGTCTGTTCAACTCGCATGTTTACTTGCCACGTGTAAACTAGGCTTAGATGAAATCGTCGCTTTAATAATGAAACAACGTATTCGCAAAAGTGTAGTTTCGAGATAATTGGGTTTAAAGATTTTTCGATTTTCTGATTTTCGTTCGGCAGCACTATTGAATGAATAAAGATATTGGAAAAAAGATTTCTACCAATTAATCTTTACTAATTTCCCCACAGCATATTAAAATTTCACATTGGTACCTGCTGGCTTTCTACCTAAAAAGAGGTGAAAAGTCAATCAAGTACCTTATACGTTATTTCATTTTGCATGGAAGTACGGTTAAGCCTAAAACTAATTATTATTGATCTAACGCATGATATTCTTACAATTTTTTATTTATATGAACCGTAGTCATAAATGATGCTTATACAATATTTTAGATTTACCATTTCGTGTGGCGATCGTAATGTATGTAAAGTATACGACACTGATTTTACCCAAGTTATTATTCTGTAGGAATTGAAATATCGTACATGCATTTACGCTGTTTCAATATTTAACCAAATTCAAATTTGCAGGTACGTTAATTAACAATATATTAATTTTCAATCCCAGTTATAAAGAAATTGGAAAATGTTAAAATGCCACTCTATAGACTCCTTATGGGGAATGCAGCGCACCCATTATATAATAACAACGTATATATGGCATACGTTATTTCATTATTAAAGCGACGAAATAAAAAGTAACTGAGTATTTTGTACCGCTGTACAAAACAAACTAACAGTAATAAAATTTCGGACAGTGTGATTTGCAAGTAAATTTGAAGGCAGAACAAAAAAGGATTTCGTTCAGATACAAAATGGCCCCGAAACATTGCCATTTGCCATTATGCTGCGTTTCTAATTTCACAAACCGAAATGTATGATAAAGAAATGCTAACAGAAGAAGAGAGACAAATTGGTAAAAATTATATTGGAGAACCATTTTTTGGTGCAATAATGAGAAAGAAGTAATTACATCGATGACGAATTTAGATTAATTGAAATCGTTTATAACGTTGATTCCGACAGAGGTTTCTAAACTCAGCGAATAAAAAATATATCAACTCTTAACTGCAGTTTATTTAATAAATGTAATGTAATAAATTTATATTTTTCTGTAATCACTTAGCTTCAATTGTAGGACAATTTTTTATAAAAAAATTGAGCAAACTAAAAAAAATCGATCTTTTTATTGTTTTAATAGAAATCAAAAAATATATGAACTTTGGTGCCAAATACGTCTTGGATTAGCGTTAAATGGCTTGCACGTTTCAGTATTTAGTGTAGTTGAAATTGTGATCAGATCCTTCTAGCTAGAGGCTCTGTGATTTTGAATTGCACTACAGTCGAATCGTTTATTAAAAATAAATCAAGAATCAAGATATTACTTTTTTGGAACTCTTGTAGACTGGTCAATTATTTGCGTACAACGAAAATAATTCAGCTTGTTTTCCAAGTTCATCTTTGTGATTTACATTCTCATTTTGATATATCTCGGAATAGTTTATCCATGATTGATTTTTTTGGTTGTTAGTGAGCCTGAAGACACTCATACTTCTAGTCAATTCTAGATTCCATACTTTCCCAAGCATTATTTTATCTACTCTTCTTTCAATTTCGTTTGTCCCGAAGAACATGATTGATTCCAGTTTACAGATATGCTCATCTTATATTGGATCGGCTTCCTTTGGACTTAAGCTATGATGTCTTAAATTGAGTTTTTCTGACTAACAGTGTTGATGAACAAGTTTAGTAAGAATCTTGAATTCTATATTGCTGGAAATGTTAAATTTGCATGTTCCTCTTCGCACGAAGGACATTACTAAGAATTCTAACCCTTGGTTCGTCCCCTAAAATTTCTTAAACTATTTCCTTGCACAATCTTGCCTTTCTGGCCTAGCTCACGTTAGTGAGCTGAGCTTAGATTTGAGGATAGATGGTAGGTCCACTGTTCACATCGTAATAAGAATAAACAACGAATATAAACGATTCAACGATGATTAAACTGTTGTCTGATGTCAAACAAAGGTATGGGTTTAGGAAATTGTATAATACTACGTCTAATATTATTGATCTGACTGATGAAATTCGTGGCAACATTGATGGCAAAAGGATTAAAAGTACTATGTACTTCTACTTGGGTTTAACAAGGTTTTTGATTGCATACATCATCTCAAACCTATATCGAACCTGAGGAGCCTCTTTGCCTTTTCTAAGTCAGCAGCTAACCTAATTTTATCTTTCTAATCGAATATGTGGCTGTGGGAGTTAATTGTTCCTCTTCTAGAATAATTTATAGAGGCGTTACTCAGAGTTCTATCTTGGGTCATCTGCTCTTCAGTCTCTTAATTAATGATCTTCCTTCAGTTCTGAGAAAATGTTCTGTTCAACTTTTTGCAGATGATGCCCAGATTTCTTGCTCTGCCCCAATCTTGGAATCATTTAGCTGTGTTGCTAATATGAATGATCTTTCTGCTATTGTTGAGTGATCCTATTGTTAATTTTGTAAAACAGAACCCTGTTAAGAGTAGTCTTTTATCGATATCGTTAGTCAGGATCTTTCTGTTTTCTAAATGATGTTCAGATTCCTTACGTTCGGTATGTCACTAGTTTGGGGTTCATCTTGAACGAGGCCTTGTAGAGGGATAATAGCATAAGTTTTTTTTATTATAGGGAGAGTTTGGATGCTTCGGAGAATGTATTTGGTCAAAAAATTCTCCCAGGTCTGCAGAAATGTAAATTGGTTCAATCTCTAATCATGCCCTTTTCCTTTATGGTTGTGGTGTATTCTGGTTTTGGAGTCGCTTATAGGTGATATTAACAGGATGTTCTTTACTTTCATTTAGTGATGCACCGAGTACCCGGCTTACCGGCTCATTTTTGAAATATCCGGTTTCTACCCGGAACCGGCATTTTTTTTTCATTACCGTAAAAAAAAATTTCAAAAATCAATATTTATAAATTCAAGCTTCATTTTCCGATCTAATTTCATCTAAACAATACCATATATCTGGAACTGTGTTATGCTCATGAAGCACTGGTAGATCCGTGTTAGGCTCTGTATTTTCGTCTTTTCCATCTTCATTCCCATCTGATCCGGAAGCTTTCATAATTTCATCTATGATCCAATGTTTGGCTCCTTCTCTTAGGGTAACGTTTATAAATGCAAGCTTATGCCTTGAATCTAAGATAGTCGCAATGAAATACAATTTATTTGTTTTAACGTCTTGAAACCTGGCTTACTATTGAATTTTTTATAGATTATATTCACAATTTTAGATAATAAAAGATGTTTCTTTATTGTATTTAATTCATGTCCACTTTATTTCAAGTTAAAAACGGAAGTAGTTATATATAAAATACATGAGTAACAACTGTCAAAAAAATAAGAATGAGTGCAGCGTTGACATCTATCGATTAACACTATTCAACATCTCCCCTCGATGCACTTATTTCTTGTAATCCAATTTTGCTGCAATAATGTTTATATTTCTCATTTGATAAAGGTTTAGTGAACATATCTGCAGGCATATTATCTGTAGATAAATATTCAATGTGAACTAAACCATCATTGATCGCATTACGAATGTAATGGAATCGAACATCAATATGTTTCGTTCTGGCATGAAATACATTGTTAGCGGCAAGCTTATGAGCGCTACGATTATCGTTATAGATTGTACCCTCAGTTAGTTCTGATAAACCAAACTCATCTAAAAATCTTTTAAAATACTTCATATGTTTTGCTGCTTCTGTGAGGCCAATGTATTCAGCTTCAGTTGAAGATAATGCGACTACACTTTGTTTATGTGATTCCCACTCGATTGCCGTGCCACCTATGGTAATGACTATCCCAGTATACGATTTTCTATCTATTACACAGTTACCCCAATCAGCATCCACATAAGAAACTAATTTTTCTTTACTTTTTCCAAAAATTAAGGAATAATCCATTGAGCCTCTTAGATAGCGTAATACTCTCTTTACAGCACACCAATGTTGTTCTCCATGATAATTATTAAATTGGGACAGATAATTTACTGCGTATGATAAATCAGGTCTTGAACATGTGCTTAAATACAGCAAGGAACCAATAAGTTCTTGATACGGTTTTTCATCGCATATTTGTTCCCTTTCTAATTTACAGCCAGTCACCATTGGCGTACTTGCTGGATTTGACTCGTCCATGTTGAACTTTTTGAGCAACTCAGAAATATACTTTGATTGATTGATCGTAATACATTCATCACGCCACTCAAACTCGATCCCTAAACAATATTTTAGCTGACCAATATCACGAACTTCAAAATGTTTGCTAATATACGCAACAAATTCTTCAATTTTCAAATCGTCTTTTCCAGCGACTAAGATATCATCAACATATACAATTATAATCAAAATTGTCTCACCTTCATTCATATAGTAGACGCATTTATCACAATTTGACGGCAAAGCACCAAAGTTTCGCAGCAATTCATCTAATTTTTTGTACCATTGTCTGCCAGATTGACGTAAACCATATAATGATTTACTTAATTGACACACTTTATCAGAACTCTGAAGGCTAATTAACATCTCCTTTACTTCATTATGAATTTCATTTTTCTGATCGATTTTCATTAATAAGTGTTCTAAACCTTTGATAATTAAAACTGGTGGTTCAATGTAAATTGTTTCATCAATATCGCCATTTAAAAATGCTGTTGTAATGTCAAGTTGTCTAATTTTGAAATTAAATTGTGCTGCAAGCGCTACAACAAGCCGAATTGAACTAATTCTGGCCACTGGAGAGAAGGTTTCTTTAAAATCTATACCAGGCCTTTGAGCATAACCTTTCGCCACTAACCGTGCTTTCTTTCGTTCAATGTTACCATCACTGCCATATTTGTTTGTTAAAACGAAACGACTTCCAATAACATGATTACTCTTTGAACGATCTACCAATTTCCACGTTTTTCTTTGAATTATTGATAACAATTCATTTGCGATAGCATCATGCCACTCAGGATCATCAATTGCATTATTAATGGGAACTTCAATATTATGACACTGCTCTATTAAATTGCAACTATCGTTTGATATTTCTTGATAAACTTTTCTTGGCCGACCGGGTTTCCCAGTCATTAACTTTTTTGGCCTTCCACATGCACGATTTTGCTTAGGTTGTTCATTATTTTTATTAATTAAACTTTGATTTTCATCACTAATATGATCAGAGTCGTACAGCCATTCATCACTGCTTGAAGATATTATTTCTTTGGTTTCACATTGATTTTGGTTTAATTCATTTTGATTTATTTCTTCTCTTGTTGTATCATCTTCCAATTCTACTTTAATTAAATTTTCATTCTGATTACTATTTTGTTCGATCAGTGGATCATCAACTCTATTCATAATTTGCTCTGCATTATAATTATCATTTTCAGTTGGAAGTTTTAAAAATCTTATATCTCTCACGATTTTTACAATTTTCTTCTCTGGTACATACACCCTATAACCTTTTGTTTCTTCCGAGAATCCAACTAGAATGCACTTTTCAGCGCGAGACTCTAATTTGTTCAAACCAGGACCCTTTTTTAAATAATAAGCTTCACAACCAAATTCACGAATATGTGATAAGCTAGGCATTTTTTTAAAAAGTTGTTTATATGGTATATCACCATTTAAACTACTTGATGGACATCGATTTCTGATATAGTTAGATGACAACACAGCTTCAGCCCAAAAAGTTGGTGGCAAGTTGGATTGAATTAATAAACATCTTGCCATGTCCATAAGGGTTCTATTTTTTCTTTCTGCACTCCCATTTTGTTGAGGACTATAAGGAGCACTTAATCTTCTCTGAATACCTTTCTGCTTCAAAAACTCATTAAAATCTGCATTCAAAAATTCAGTACCATTATCACTTTGATAAAATTTTATTTTCTGACCGGTTATATTTTCCATCATTGAAGTGTATTCTTTAAATTTTTTTAGTACTTCAGATTTCTTGTTAAGAAAATATACTTCACACCATTTAGTGCAATCGTCTACAAAAGTCACAAAATATTTTGACTTACCAAGAGACTCGACCCGCATAGGTCCACAGACATCTGAATGTATTATTTCCAATACATCGGTTTTTCTATTTGTATATTTTGGATAAGGCAATGCTGTCATCTTAGCTTTAAGACATATTTCACAGTCTAATTTCAAAGGTTTCTTTGAATTTAGATTTATATCATTACTCATATTGGATAAATTATACACATCTCGAATATTTAGGTGTCCAAGTCTCTGATGCCATGTTTTCAACTTAAATTCTTCAATATTTGTAATATTATTACATATTAAATTTTTGTTAGATTCAACTTGATTTTCTTTTACAAAATATAAATCACCTAATCTTTCAGCTTTGTAAATAACATTTCCATTATCATCCAAAATTAACGCGTTGTTTTTGTTAAATAATACTTGAAAATTCTGATCAGCAATTTTAGCAATTGACAGGAGGTTAGTTTTCAAGTTGGGAACAAATAAAACTTCTTTCAAATTTAAATTAACATTGTTGTTATTTGTTTTTACTCGAATTGACACATCTCCCTTTCCATTAACATCAACTAAATCGCCATTCGCCATTTTTAAATTTTGGAGGTTAGATTGAAAAATATTTTTAAATTTATCTTCATCTCGACATAAATGTGTTGTACATCCGCTATCTAGACACCAATTACTATTGTTTATATTCAAATCCACAATTTGAAGAGAATTATTAATGCAGCTGAACATTGAATAATTTTTATCAGGAATATCAGTTTCATTTTTTAAATAATTTATTTGTTTTTGCCCTCTATCTCTACATTCTGAAGCAATATGACCAATTTTTTGACATCGATAACACTTGACTTTTCGACTAAAATTGTTGAAATTATTTTTATTATGAAAATATTTAACGTTACTTGATTTCTTGTGCTGCATGGCAAATGCATTCTGTACTTTTTGAGATGTTGCACTTGAACGTGATGAACTTTCTTCAATAAGTTTTATTCTCAAAATATTAGGTGTTGGTAGTTGATCACGAGCTTTTATTGCACACTTAAAATTTTCATAACTTGCTGGAAGTGAATTTAGTAACATAATTGTTAGCAGATCCTCATTAATTTTCACGTCCATGTCCTCCAATTTATCAACCACATCAAAAAATTTTCTTAAATGTTCATGAACGTCTTCACTTTCATCTAATTTATTTGACGTTAACATTTCCATTAAAGTAGCCTTCCGTACCGGCCCCTGTGATTGATAAATTTGTTTTAACTTTATCCAAACATCTTGTGCAGTCTCACAACCTTTTATTTGTTTTAATTCTGTTGGTGCAATTGACAAAATTAAATCAGCTTTTGCTTTTTCATCATTATCCGCCCATGTACTTAATATTTCAGGTTTCTCTGCGGTTGGTTTTTTGTGCGTACCATCCACATATTTCCATAAACTATTTTTGATTAATACTGCCTTCATCTGAAGAGCCCATGTGTCATAGTTATCCTTAGATAACAATTCCAAACGTGTTATTCCAAGAGAATTCATTATTATATCTCTCCACGTATATAAAACACTTATTTTATTTTTATTTATTGGGCTGGGCTGGGTCCATAACCTATTGAATTTTTTATAGATTATATTCACAATTTTAGATAATAAAAGATGTTTCTTTATTGTATTTAATTCATGTCCACTTTATTTCAAGTTAAAAACGGAAGTAGTTATATATAAAATACATGAGTAACAACTGTCAAAAAAATAAGAATGAGTGCAGCGTTGACATCTATCGATTAACACTATTCAACACTTACAAATTGCAACGAGTTAAGCAAGTCTCTTTTTATGGTAACTACGAAATCATAATTTTTATTTACATTAAGGAATCACTCCAAAGCTTCCAAATTAGGAATCACCATTGATAAAGTAGCTTCTTCTGAACTGGCTGCGACAGTTACGTCAAAAAACTGTTCTAGTACGAAACAACGTTTCAATTAATTTAAAGTTGCTTGCGGTTAAAAACGATATATTGTGATTTGTAGTCGAAGAATAGTGCGTTATGGCCCGTTTCTGCTCTAATAATCTCTTTAACATATGATAGGTTGAATTCCATCGAGTTGACACATCTTTAAACAGCTTGTGTTGAGGAAGAGAGATTTACAGAAAGAATTTACAGAATTCTCGGTTTGTTTGTAAAAGAAAATTAAATTAAATACCCGGACCGGGTACCCGGCCGGGTATTATGAAATATAAGCCGGGTACCCATTACCCGGCTTAATGGATTTTCAGGACCCGGTACATCACTACTTTCATTTAAATTTCTAGGGACTAAGTTTGAATTGTAGGACAAAGTTTGAATTGTAGGACTAAGTTTGAATTGTAGGACTAAGTTTGAATTAAAGCTGAGACCGCTAATCTTTCTCTTTAGGTTATTTAAACATCGTTAGCCAGTATAATTATTTGGGGGGCTTTCATTCAGCAACTCGAGCTGAAGGACACATCTCATTATTCCGTATCACACTTCTTGTGCTACGGAATTTTCGTTTTCTGTGAGGACTTATTGGCTCTGGAATATCTTACCTTTGGCAATCAGAAAGGCTAGTTCTGTGCGATTTTTTTAAACAACTTTGCTTGATTCACCTCAATACCCTTGGTAAACTTGTTTAATCTTGTCTAGTTGGATTCTGCTTGTTGAACTTTGCGGTTACGGCTGCTACAGTGATTTAATTTTAGTTACGGTCTTGTTGTCTGGCGGCATATACGCTGTCAGCTACGAACTGAAATATTTCAATTGTTTTTTCCTTTTCTGTAGAAGGTGGCTCTACGAGAAGGGGCGGTATCGGGGCTTTTTCATAGCAGTTCGAGGGATGCAGTTTTTTTGTACATCGATCTTGTTCAGGCCACCACAAAATTCCAATACATCCTTTCGCCTTTGATCTTAGTAATACGTTCAAGTACAAGACAAATTTGTTTTTATTTAAAAGTTCAATGTCAAATGGCTCAGACAGTAATCTATGATTGCTTAAAAAGTAAAATACAGTAGCACTGGATCGAACAGTATGATTAAAATTTGCAATCGATTAATAAATCAAAACCATGCCCTAAGACAAGCGTTCACACTTGACTCCCATACAGTGTACACCTACTTTAGAAAGTTTCGTCTCATTCTACACAAAATATTATCGAGTAACAAAATCGTATACGTACGTTAAAACTACTGCACACAAACTAAAATGTAACTTACACAAGAGAAAACTTTTTGGAGGTGTGTTTCAAGTAAATTTCTTGTATCATTTGATTTCCAGTATCTGAAAAAACTTGTTTAAAATCAGCAACATAAATTGTACAATTATATTTTTTACTTCATTAAACAAAATATTTTTGGTTGCATGAATCAATAAATTATATGATACCAAATCGAATATGTATCATGATAGTGAAAGTAACATTCAAGGTTATTTGTTTAATTTAAACACGGATTTCTTGATATTGAATGCAAAATTATCTAAGATATAATAAAGCATGTATAGTATGTCGTATAGTTTTTCAATTTATAAATACAAATTAGCATATTGTATTGGTATAAAAAAACAAATGACGTAACGACAAACTTCAATCTTTTACTTTTAAAACAAGTTCAAGGTTACATTGCTTGAGACAGAAATGGTCTTGTCGAACCAAACGACATTTTTAATTGAAACAACAATGTAAACACAATTATTTTAGATAATACAAAAGAAATGGAACAAAATTCATTTTTGTTTTAATTAAATTAATTCTAAAAACGTGATCAGAAAAAATTAGCGTCGGTGATTCATTCATTTTAGTTTTTTGGTAGACATGTAGCTTACTAGTTACTTCCACAGTTCTACAATAAATGTATTATCAAAACTGATGAAATAGAAATGGGAAATTGTATAACATATTCAAAACAATTGTAGTTAGTTTTTTCAATAAATCAATCTTTGAAATAGCAAATAAGATTTAGATGATGCAAGCTAATAATTCATTTTTCATCATCCGATATAATTTTTAACAAAATTTTGGCAATGAATTTTGTTAATTAAAAAATTCTAAGAATTTACTCACTTTTCCTTTTGCTGATTTTTGTTGTTTTGATATCTCACAACTTCCTTTTAGTTTATCAACTATTTCATTTATTTCACTCATATTTATAAAAATAACTAACTTAACCGGAATTAAATAATTTTAAATACAATATAATTAATATTCTTGTATTTAAATTTTAAAAAAAGCGAAAGATAATGATTTACCTTTTTGCTACGTACACGAGGTTTTGCCTTCGAATAAAAAAAAAATTCACAATGAGAATGAAGTTATTTTCAAATGTCAAACTATTTGTGCTAAAATTTATTTTTAGTACAGAATTTCAATTTCATTTATTTCTGGTTTTACATAAAGAGGTCACTTGTCACATAAATTTAGAATTAGATTTTTTATAAAAAAAAAACATACATATAAGGAAAATTATTTAATTTGCTCTTCTTTTGATTGATACTTTTCCTCTGCTTAATTGAGATGTGTAAATTCTAATTTTATTTCCATCTGATACTTTTTTGACCCAGATCTAAGAATTTTAAAAAATTTTAATATAAAAATAATTAACAATTATAATTGATTTTATCTGACCACTTCTGTTCCAATAGCTGATATTGTCGCAGCAAATCTTGAAATATCTCTACCCTCAACATAAACCGGTTGACCACGATGGAACCAACGACGTTCATAGAGTAATTTTCCATCTTCTATTTTTGTTTCAACAATTGTAAAATTTGTCTCGTTACTCGTCGGTGCTGGTGTATTTGTGTTGTTGCTTATTGGTGCGATTCCATTATTATTGGAAATAGGTGGTGGTGCTATAATAAGATTTTCTATTCAAGAAATTAATTAAATTTTGTTTACGTTGTTATATAAATTAAAGTACTTATTGGCGTTAACGCTTTACCCCGACTAATAGCTTTTAGATCGCTTTCAATCTCCTTTTCATCTAATAAAAGTATCAGCTGACCATTTGTAGGTTTTCTTCGTTTTTCTACAACTGGAAGAGGCTCGTTTGGTCGTCTTCTTAGCTTTCTGGTTATTGTTGGCTTAACTTCCATTGAATCCCCAATCAACTCCATTGTATGTCTTTCCGTTTCAATTATTTTACGCTTATCTTCAAAATCTGTTAACAGATTTTCCTTTAAATCTGCCTATAAATCAATTACGGTTATCATTTTTGGTCGAACATAAAAATGAATCATTTATCTATTTACCTTCTTTTCCTCATACTCTTTTACAGCTGCTTTCTTTTCGTATATATAATCTTT
Organism: Diogma glabrata; assembly: GCA_963693315.1. Classification (NCBI taxonomy): domain Eukaryota; kingdom Metazoa; phylum Arthropoda; class Insecta; order Diptera; family Cylindrotomidae; genus Diogma; species Diogma glabrata. The sequence goes on along the minus strand of OY856187.1, from coordinate 356,867,373 downwards.
TTCCACACATTCTATCAAGTAATCTTTATAAATATCGTTTAAACGTAAACGTTCCTTATACTGTGCATCTAATTTTTTAACTCGTCTTATATACTCTGGATGAATTCCACATTTTAGTTCCTCCAACTGTTTTTTTAGATTTGCCAATTTATCTTGATACATTCTGTAATAATTAATTGATTATAACCGACTCTTGAATTAAAATATAACTAAATTTACTGTTCTCTAATATCCAAATGTTCATCTGAATTTCTGGGTGTTCGATTTGTTGTAATATCATTTTCACTGGCCTCTTCAGTATCTTCCTCACTGTCATCACGTTGACCATCGTAATTATTTATATTATTTTGTTCTGAATAAAAATCGTCTAAATTATCATCATCAAGATCAAACTCTTCATTACAATGCAATGAATTATATGAATTTAAAAAAGCCATCATAAATTTTATTCATTACAAAAAATATTATTTGTTTATTTCAGCAATTTTGTTTTTGCTTAAATAAATAACAAAAGTGAGTTTGACAGGTTTAAATTATGACGCAGTATAATATTATTCTTACCAGTGCTGGGCAATTTGTGAATTTTGACAAATCAGATATAATATTGAGACAGTTCAATACCGTTTTATTGTATTTAAGGCCCGTATTTTTGAACGTCGATAGAGATAAATTGGCGGATTTATCTTCTCTTTCGTATTTTTAAACGTAGATAAATCCAGATTCAATCTTGGATTAAAAATGTATCCTCAGATTTATATCTCAATATCGATGGCAAAAACCACGGCTACATTATTTTAGAAAATTCGAAAATACACAACGTCATTACGTTGCGTCAAACAGTTTTTAAATGTGTATATTCAAGTAAAGTAAAATTTGTAAGAAAATCTATGCAAAATCTTGCTAATTCATCTTCTTCTTCTTCTAAGTCTAATGATTCAGATTATGAAATAATCATACCAAGTCAACGAATAAAACAACCAAAAATATTTCAAGCAAGGATTGATATGGAATATTATAATGCGGCAGAGTTTAGGATGCGATTCGGGTTTTCTAAAGGAGTTCATTATTTAGAAAGCATTATAAAAACTGACATTGAACCACTAGACTTTCATGGGTATCCTTTGACGACGGTACAAAAAATATTGATATGCTTGAGGTATTATGCAACGGGGTCGTATCAATTGGAAATCGGTGATTTAATAGGAATAAGTCAGAGTACAACGGGCAATATAATACAAAAGCAAATATTACTGAGAAAAAATTCAAAAAACCATATTACTGGGAAAATTTTAAAAATGACAAGCGTCCCAACAAGCAGTTTTAATACAAAATTCGATATCGAAAATCGAAGGTTTTAGCTCCATTCAAAAATACCACAAAAAATCCATAGATCAATCCACCTTTATAATTACCAAAAACAGCCTCAGTTAAAACAGTGGATTTTCGAAAACCACGAATTAAAACGCACGATTTACCCTCGTTTAAAAATATGGGCCTAAATGTTTTTTTATTCTGTTGAAATAAAAAAATTCATTTCAAATTTCTGTTGAAATAAAAAGTTTGTTAGGTAAAGTACGTGTGGTGACTTTTTATTTAATCGTTTGCATTTAATTTGAAAATCTTTTTTAAATTCGTTTCAATCTTTTAGCAATAGATTAATAAAATTTCAGGTACAATTTTTTCTATCTAGTTTTCTTAAAATTATTGTCCATCTAGTTTTCTTTTCAAAAAGAAAAAATGTTTATATAATTAATTGTTTTTTCAAAAATACGTATATAAAATGTTAATTATTAATGTGAAATTTGATTAATAAAAATACCAAAATCTCAACTATTGAAAATAATAAAATTAAAGTAGAAACTCAAGAATAACTAAAATATAATAGTCAGTTTTCTTTAATTAGTTTTACAACCAATAGTTTGAACTCTAGCAATCGTGTTGAGTCTCAAAGAGCGTATAGCCAAAATAGTAGACCTTGGAGTCGTGTATCTCGACACAAATGGAATGACGTCACATTATCAGATCCTTTAAATTCATCAAAAAACATGCTAGCCTGTACCATACATTGAATCAATATTTTTACCACATTTCAAAGTTGATAATTGTAATATTGATAACAAATTTGTGAATAATACTACTGTAGTACGTGGATTATTTGGAAAAGTTTTTTGTGTTACTGAAAGAGAAACGAACAAAGAGTTTGCATTAAAAATCATATCGAAATCATCAGATCATTAAAGATGGATCCGTATCTCAATTAAGAGACGAAGTTGATTTATTAAAAATTTGTGGATATCATCCTTTTGTTATTCAGTGCATTTTTTCCTGGCAGAATAGGAAACAAATATTTTTGTACAACTACACGCATGCTGGTGGAACAACGGTGAATACGCCAGCAAAATATAATATAGCATTTAAACCAGTTATATAATTGGTAACCACCCGACGTGATGCTACTCATCTTTAATTGCAAGTTTCAATTGTGAGTACCTATAATTTTCTTAGTTCATTGCTAATTGTTTTTAAATTAAAAATTTGTTTTGAAATTTTTGTTTTATTAAAATCGTTTGTTTTGTTTGGTGATTATTGCGGTTGGGTTATTTTTGTTTTAATTTAAAAAATATAGCTTCCCCAAACAATTCTCCCTTGCGTCCTGCCTCACCTATGATTGCCTTGGGTGGTAATGAAGCACCCATGATTATGACCCATCAGCAGTTAGCTGATTTTATTCAAGCAAACTTGAAGCAGTTTGCACAACAACAACAATTCACGGCACAGCGGCGGATGCCACCACCTTGCTCACAACCTCCAACAACTGAACCAGATTTAGCTACAGTGAGCAATATTAATTTTATAAAATTTAAAGCTCTGCAAAATTTGTTCGAACAAAACCCAATTGTTTGGTTCAGGATGTTGGAACTCCAATTTTTAAGTTCGAATGTTAGGTCAGAAATGACCAAATATTCACATGTGTTAAGTGCAATTGATTCAAGATTGCACAACAAATTGGCACCGTTGCTCTTTAAAGAGATAGGTGATACTCCATATTTTACCTTTAAGTCAGAGGTTATTAAAATTTTGGGCGACAGCGATAAGGAAAAAATCCATAATATTTTGCATAAATCAGTATTAGGTGATAAAAAACCTACACAGTTGCTAGCTAAATTCCGAATCAACGGTGCTGATATGAACGATGGCATTATCAAACAACTTTGGATGGCACGTCTTCCTGAAAGCATCCAACTTGTTTTATCGTCTTTTGAAAACGATTTGTCGTTAACGGTGTTGGCAGAACGGGCCGACAATCTTATGGAAACGTTGTCACAGAGACAAATTTTCTCAATGAACGTTCCATCTACTTCTGCACAATCAACTAACTCAAACCAGTTTCATCAAGGTGTTTCTCAGCCTCAAAATCAAAACATTAATGAAATTCTTTGTAATTTCAAAAGGCAGATGCTGAGTGAAATTCACTCGATAGTGAATGCTGGTCATAGGTCGCGCTCTATATCTCGTGATAACCGTCGGAGTACCTCTAGATCAAAGTCTAGGAAATTAAAAATTGATTCGGACATTTGTTTTGACCACTCCAGATTTAAAGACAAAGCACAACGCTGCGTCACTGAATGTAAATTTTTTAAAAATTTTGTCGCTCCATATAAACCCGACAATCAAAAAAACGAATAAATGATCATCAATACGATGTCAGTAGTATTGATGATCTTCAAGTCAACCGTCTTTTAGTTTTTGAGAATAACTCAAGAATAAAATTTTTAATTGATACTGGAGCAGATGTTTCTGTCATCCCAAAATCAATTTTCAAGTCAAATCCAGCTACTACTGTTTTCAAATTATTTGCGGCAAACGGCACTCCCATTTCTGCCTATGGCACTCAAATTCTGTAATTAAACATTGGTCTTCGCAGAAATTTCTCTTGGGAATTTATATATAGTTGCCGACGTTTCGATCCCTACAATCGGATCAGATTTTCTTAAGCACACTGGACTGCTTGTTGATATTCAGAGACAGAGGCTCATTGATCCGTCAACCTCTCTGTACTCAATAGGTAGTGTAACGACAGACTATTTTCAATTTTTACTCTAGAAATAATGGTTTTCAAATTCAATAATAATTTTATTAATTGTGGTAAACATAGACCTTTATCTGTACCACTGTACATTTAAACGTTTATTCGTACCACTGTACATTTGATGATTTAATGATTTAAATAAGTTAAACAAGTTGATGATTTAAATAAGTTCAAATAAATTGAAAAATACAAGTTTTGTATAAATTATTGTTTGTATTAGTGAAAATTGATTAGAAAAGGAGACAGAAAGATCAATGAGATGTGTATAAAACGATCAAAATGTTTGGATCGTTAATTAGTATAATTTTAAAACTCGAACTAGTTTAATTTTTAAAATCAGTAAATTATGTAAATTGAAAAATAATTAAAGTCAGTCATGACTGAATCGTGATACAGCTTGCTTTTGAGTAGGTTTAATATTGTTAATTATTTCAAAAAAATTTGTATTAAAACTAAAAAGAAAATAAATTTGCTTTTCATTTTAATTATTGTGTTAATATTGTGAAGGTTTTTTCTAGTTGTGAATTTAATAAAATTTCAAAACCTCAGTTGCATCTATTAAAATATGTAAACGAAATATGTATGTTTTACATTGAAGAAATAAAATTCATTTGTTAAGCAAGTATTATTTTTTCAGTTTTGAAAATAAATTTATAATTGTATGAAGGAAAACACGTCATCGCCAAATGGTACATGAACTTTGATGATGAAAAACAAAAATTAATTGAAGAAGTTCATGATGGTGTTACCGTATGAGATGCTAAACACAAAATTGTCTAAGTATATTTGTAGAATTGATCATCAAGTCGGTTTATGAAGTTTCGTGCATTGATATTATTATGTATTGCTTTTTTTGTGGAGGAACGGATTATTTTCTGCTTGATATAATAAAACCTTTAATTAACCATCAGGATAAACGAAGATGTGAAATAAAACATGAAGACATAAAAATAATGTAAGCTTATTGAATTTTAATTTATATAATTTTTGATTTGTTTGTTTAATAAATTATTTTTCATATTAGTAAATTAATAGTTATATTCAAAGTGATTCATATTAAGAGATTTTCAAGTGTAATTCAGTTTGTTTGTTATAAATTCAGTGTTCCGGTAATATTTCAGTTTTCTTATAGTTTTTTTGAGCTTCCCGAGTAATGTAATATTATTATTATTCGATAAATGTTCAATTATTTCAAATTTCGTAACAGTAGTTTATCTAAATGTGTAGAACCTTCAATTTGCCTAGTCGACAAGAATAAATTACCAACTAAAATTGTCAAAATCTTGGAAGCATTCCCAGAGATTGCAAATACTAATCTCTTTCAAAAGTAGTGTGAAACACAACGTGACACACAAACTAGAGACAGTTAGTGCACCTGTTTCTTGCAAAACTCGACGCTAGGCTCCTGACAAACTTTCAATAGCCAAGGCCGAGTTTGAAAAGATGGTGCAATTGGGTATTTGTAGGCCCAGTAAGAGCTCTTGATCAAGTCCATTACACTTGGTTAAGAAAAAGAACGCAGAATGGCGTCCTTGTGGAGATTATCGTGCTCTAAACAGAATTACTGTTCCCAATCGATACTCCATTCCCCACCTCCAAGATTTTTCGCATCAGTTGGAGGGATGCACAATTTTCTCGTCCCTTGATCTTGTTCAGGCATACCAATACATCCAGAGGACATTCCTAAAACCGCAATTTCTACTCCTTGCGGTCTTTCTGAATTCTGCAAAATGACCTTTGGTCTTAGGAATGCTGCTCAATCGTTCCAAAAATTAATGCACTCCGTATTAACTGGATTTAAATTTTGCTTCGTTTATTTAGATGATGTTTTGGTTGCATCAAAAAATCTAGAGGAGCATTTAACTCACTTACATATGATTTTTCAGAGATTCTCTGAAAACAGTCTTATCATTAATCCAGATAGATGCGGATTTGCAAAATCTGAGATTAAATTTCTAGGCCATTTGGTATCTGAACAGGGTATATTACCAGATCGTGAACGTGTTCAAGTCATTCCACAAAGATTTAAAAAAAGCGTCCACCTATACCTCAAGACGCATGTTGTTGTGGGACCTAGGTCTTAAAAGGTATCTATGTGTTGTTGTGACACATTTTGTAATTCCTACTACACAACACTTCTTATTAAAAAAAAAAAAATGTTAAACAGCTTAAACGATTCTTGGGCATGATTAACTTCTATCGAAGTTTTTACCAGCTGCTGCAGCTGACCAAATTTTACTCAACAACTTCTTAAAGGGATATAAGAAGAATAGTAAAATTCCAATTTCATGGACACCTGAGTCCATTCAAGCCTTTGACAATTGTAAAGATAAATTGTGTAATGCCACTCTTTTAGCTCATCCGTCATCTTCAGCTCGATTAGCAATTATGGTCGACGCATCTGATACAGCGAAAGGAGCCGTACTGCAGCAATTTGTTGAAGAAACCTGGCAACCGCTCAGTTTCTTCTCGGTTCGTCTTAATGATGCCCAAATAAAATATAGCGCTTATGATAGAGAACTTCTCGCAGCGTATTCAGGCATCAAGCATTTCAGGTATCTCCTAGAAGGTCGTGAATTTACACATACCTCTAATTTTTGCTTTTAAACAAAATTTAGAAAAAGCATCTCCCCGTCAATTCCGCCATCTGGATTTCATTAGGCAATTCACCACTGATATTCAGCATATTTCCGGCGTCGGCAATGTCGTAGCTGACGTGCTCTCTCGCATAGATCAAATACTCATACCAGAAAAAATTGATTATGCTGCAATCGCGGACGCGCAAACTAATGCCGAGGAATTTCAAAATATTCTTCAAAGTAACACAACTTTGAAGTTCAAACATTTTCCAATTACTTTTAATGAAAGTAAATTGATATATTGTGACACATCAACTGTTATACGCAGGCCATACATTCCAGCACAATTTCGCCAAAGTGTTTTCGATGCTTTTCATAAACTTTCGCAACCTGGTGTCAATGCTTCAACCAAATTACTAACCAAGCACGTTATTTGCCCGTCTATTAAAAAGGACGTTAAACTTCTGGCACAACAATGTATAACGTGTCAAAAGTCCAAGCTATTTAGACATACTAAATCACCTCTTGGCACTTTCAAAACTGATTCACAGCGATTCTCTCAAATACACCTCGACATCATTGGTCCTCTACCAATATTGGAAAATCAACGATATTGTGTAACGCTTATCGACCGTTATACGCGGTGGCCCGAAGCGATACCAGTTCCAGACATCACCGCTGAAACGGTCTCATTCGCTGTATACAACTCTTAGATTTCGAGATTTGGTGTTCCAGAATCAATTGCTACTGATCAAGGAACCGAATTCGAATCCCAACTTTTCACTGAACTGTCTAATCTATTAGGTTTCAACAGATTCAGAACAACAGCTTATAATCCAAAATGCAACGGCATGGTAGAAAGATGGTATCGCACAATTGAATCAGCAATTATGTGTTATGACCGTCCAGACTGGACAAAAATTCTACCTTCAGTCCTCTTAGGTTTAAGAACCTCCTTCAGCGAAGAACTTCAAACAACTTCAGCGGAACTAACATATGGAAGCTCGATAAGAATTCCGGGGCAGTTTTTCGATTCTTCTACAAATTCTTTTGTTCCCCAAACAGAATTCGTGAAGGAGTTGAGGAAATATTTTGATGAAATACGGCCAAAGCCAGTATCAGCACACGTTACATCTTCTTACTTTGTGAGCAAAGATTTGCAAACTTGCTCACATGTATTTTCACGTACTGACGCTGTAAGGAGATCATTATAAGCTCCTTACACTGGTCCTTTCAAAGTATATCACACACCACTGGCAATAGCAGTGAGATATCACTAGCCAAGGTGGCATCTTAGGGGTGGTGGCGGATGAACTGTATTCAGTCAACGGTCAGCACCCTCAATCTTAGCTGTTAAATAATCCTTGATGTTGAGACGCTATTGCTTCGTTGAAGAAATGAGCCTTCATATAATTTTGTATGGGCTTTAATCTTTAAGAAAGAGAGTGCGTCACAGGATCAAGGAATATGCAACCAGCTGGATTATTGGCAACTACATTTTTGTTTTGTTTCAGCAAATTTTTGTAACAATTTGCTATTTACTTTTTAATTTACTTTTATTTTCTCTATTCTATCATAAAATATTGGCCTATGTCATATTTTGTCAGTGATAGGATTTTTTGTTTAGTTATCCATTCTTTAACAAAAAATATAAAAATACAAAAAAAGAAAGATTTACGTCCATCAACACCTTTGAACGAATGTTGTTGTGGGACCTTGGTCTTAAAAGGTTTTTATCTGTTATTGTGACACATACTGTAATTCCTACTACACAACACATTTTATTAAAAAAAAAAAATCAGATGCAACTGGTGTGAATAAATCTAATTCAGTATCACCAAAGCAACCTAAAAAGAAAGTAACATTTAATGATCAGCCTACTGTAATTATTATTTCCAATCAACGAGTTTCTAAATCTGGAAGGATCATCAAAACACCCCAAAAACTATTAAATTTTATTGACCGGTGTTTTGAAAATTTTAAACAAAATATTACATCCAGTGCTGTCTTGTAGGATGTTTTTGATTTTTGTGTTCTCACTGTCGTGGAACACTGCCGCAATTCTTTTCCTAGCTGTGTTAAATTGGCAGCAATGCTCATAATTTCTATTTTTTTTGTTGTACCCAATCTTTTCACTGTTAAATCCCCACTTTTTAAACTGTTAATTTACTAGTTTCTCTCGTTCTTCTGGCGAATCAGGGGTGAGGGAGTTTTATGTGGTGACTTTTTACTTAATCGTTTGCGTTTAATTTGAAAATTTTCTTTAAATTCGTTTCAATCATTTAGCAATAGATTAATAAAATTTTAGGTACAATTTTAGGTATCAAACTCTATCTAGTTTTCATAAAAATTATTATTCATCTAGTATTTTTTTCAAAATTTATTATTAAGATTTTTGTTTTTATTAAGATTTCATTTTTAATTAATCAATAATTTAAATAATAGTGTATGCCTATCAAGTTAAAATAATTGATGTTCTTTAAATTTATTTGAGTAATTAAAGCACACAATAGTAATATGCAAGTGTAATTTCACATTGTGTGATCTTTAAACATTTGCAAATATTTTGTCAAAGTTGTAGTGAAAGGGGGAGCTCTAGTACGAAATGATTTATGTTCATTTTTAATTATTCACATTGAAAAGTAATGAAAATATTTTAACAAGAAGTTTAAAAAGATAACTATATTTCAAACATAAATGTTTTATTTACTGATACCTATTAATAAGCGTAAAATTTGATGAGCTGATCTGTCATATGTTGACATGTATAATTTAAAATTTGGAAGCTTCATTGGTTAAATTTACTGAATACCAAAACTCATCTCATCAATTCTCATCGCCTCTAGCAGTATCTGGATCATCTCTATAGCCAACTTCAACATCTACCAAATCTGGTGAACACGCAGCAAAATATAATAGTGCAATTATTTACAGCTAGTGAAGAAATACAAGCTAGTGATGAACGCATTAGAATAGCGAGAAATACAAGAATTAAGGAAACACGCAGCAAATACATAATAGCGCAGTTATTTATTAGCTATAACAGTAATTTAAATCATGCGTTACAGCGTAACGGATGCATGACAAACGCATCCAGTTTCATTTTATGATTTAAACGCCAATAAAGCTTTTAAGGCTATAAACTTAATATTTTCGAATTCTTCGTCCATTTTAAACGCATTAACGTATTATTCTTACCTATTATTCTTTGTTGTTGCAAAATTTTTTGAGAAATACATTAATTTTAATATAATGAGCTTTTTAGAGTCCTCAAAATTGCTTAATGAAAGATAATACGGGTTTCGAAAAGGAAGGGCGACGGGAGATTTACTTTCTTTTTTCACTCATATATGGAATAAATCTCTTGAGAATCACGGTGAAACTTTCAGTGTTGCTCTTGATATATCTAAAGCATTTGACAAAGTGTGGCACAATAATCTTATTTGCAAATTAAGATGCTATGGTTTAGACGACCAACTTATTACTTGGGTACAGAGCTTTATTTCTGAACGAAAATTTCGAGTCAATGTTGATGGTTGCTCATCAGATGTTTTTTCAACTAATGCAGGCGTTCCTCAGGGTTCTGCTCTATCACCAACTCTCTTTCTTATTTATATTAATGATTTGTTGAATTCAATTGTTAATCCTATTCATAGCTTTTCTGATAATAACACACTTCATGCATCTCATGAAATGTCTAATATACATTCACCATCAGCGCTTAAAAACTGTAGGTCAAATTTGATAAATTCCTTAAACGATGATCTAACGACAATCATAGATTTGGGTTTTATTAACAGTGTTCAATTGAATACGAGTAAAACACAGGATTGCCATTTTTCTAGAGTGTGCGCACTTAATCCGTTTCCATTAACGTTTGACTCCAAATATCTTGTGGAGAAAGAACCTGTAAGACTTCTAGGAGTGGAAGTTGAAAACAATATGAAATGGAATTCTCATATTTTTAACCTAGCTAAGAACGCTGTTCAAAAATTGGGGCTTTTTGGGACGATGTCGTAAGTTTTTAAATAGCGAACAGCTTCATTTGATATATAAATCATTTATACGTCCCTGTATGGAATACTGTTCTCACATCTGGGGTGGCGCATATTTTAGTAGTTTAAAGTGTCTTGACTCTGTTCAGCGTAGAGCTGTCAAACTGATTGGCAACTCAACTCTTACTAATAAGCTTGATTCCTTGCAGCACAGAATAAATGTTGCTGTTGATGAACAAACTTCCAATGAGATCAAATCAATCTTACCTGAACTAGCAAACCTATCGCGTAACACCAGAGCAAATGTTGTAGTCCTTTTTCAGTTCATATAAAAAGGTGCAGAACTGTTGCATTTCAGCGTGATTTTGAACATAGTCTCTTATTTATGGGATTCCACCTTCATGGGTTTTCCTTGATAGCTTCAATCCTCAAAGTTTCAAAGTTAGCGTCTATAAATTTCTTAAAGAAACTGAATAAATATTCAAACTTAGTCCTAATCCCTAGTTGGGCATGGTATCTTCGGATATTCAGAGACGTTAATTTATAATTTATTAACACTAAATTTTGAATAAAAAAAAAAAATTTAATTCAAGCATAAGTTAACGTACCGACTATAAATCGGACATTATTTATGCATTAATAAACATTAAACGTACTTTTCATCAAATTTCTTTGCACTAGCAACACAAATGTCATTATGTTTTAATAATTAATGTTTTCATTTTCGTAGTAGTTTCCTTCGATAATCAAAGATGGCTGTACGTTTTATTAATGTGTCATCAAATTTTTATATTCTTTAATAAAATCAAATAACATTAATTATATTTAACTTTATTCGACCTAAATTTTCATATTCAATATTTAAGTAAACTTTAAAATGGATTTCGGATCGTTATTGCACGTAGCACAACAAAATAGTAAAAAAATTAAAAATGCTGAGGTAAGAAATTTAGAATAATTATTTTATCTTTTTAAATAGATAATAAAATTAATGAATAGAATATAATATTAAAATAATTTGAGTACATATAAGTTTTTGATTTTAAATTCTACATTTGTGTTTGCCAACAGAATTCAATATTTTGCTTTAATAATTCTGATTGTAATTAATTTGTATAATCCTTGACATATTGTTAACAAATATTTAATTCTATAATTTCTAGGTCAAATGTTATAGTACGAAATTTGCTCCTCCTAAGAAAGAAACAAAAGAAAAAAAACTTTCTTCCAACATTCAGAAGTTTTTGGCCAAAAAAGAGGAGGAGGAACGGGAAAAAGCAAGAATTGCTAAACAAAAAAGGGATGAATTGATGGCTATGCGTGATACAAAAGCTAAAAATAAAATCAATAAAATGTTAAAAGTAATTAAATCGGCAAATAAATCAGTTTTGGATGACGTCGACCATGATAATACAGCTGTTACAATGCAAGGTCCAGACCAACCTGATGAAGATGATTATGGATATGTATCACAAGAAGCCTCTGCACTTTATTCAAAGTTGATGGATAAATACAAAGCAATGCCTGAAGATAAAAAAGAGTTTTTAGCTTCTAAAGCATTAAGTAAAGAAGAAATGAAAAGCACAAAAGATCGGGTTCGTGCTGCTATTATTAGGGAACAAGAAGAAGAAAATTCAAGTCATCGTCATAGGCAGCGACACAGTAAGTCTGATGATTCGAAAAGTAAAAGTTCAACAGATTTAGATAGTAAAAAAGTGGCACCAGTTCCGTATTTCGTTAAATCTGAAGAGCCTGTAGTTCAACCTAAACCGAAACCCAAACGTCCACCGCCTCCAGCTATGGATTTTCAACAACTTTTAAAATTAGCTGAACAAAAACAGCATGAACCTATTACATTAGAAACCGTTAAGGTGAAAGAGCCGGAGCGATTGATGACTATGAAAGAGAAAAAGGAAATGGAGGAGAGGCGAGCATTTTTAGAAGCTAAAGAAAAGAGACAAGCAAAAAATGGAGCCTCGGACATATCAGATTTTAAAACCCCTAAAGCTCCTGGACCAAATAAAATGGAACCGAACGGAAAAATTCCAAAGTTAAACAGTGGAAATAGTTCAAAAGATTTAATAAAACAAAATTCCAGACCTGGATCAAATGATAGAGGAATGGATTCATCGAAATCATCAAATAAATCTGCTGGGACTGGGACAAGGTATTATTATTGTATTACGCTTGCTTATATAATTAAAATTTACTAATTTTTTTTTCAGTAAATTATATGGAGCACTAACAAAAACAAATCAAAAACCAGTAAGTTCATCTTCATCATTATCTGCTGCAAATGCAAAATCGGAATATAGACCAGACCACCGCAATAATATAAAATCTGAAACAAGTAAAAATATAGCCTCAAAACCAATAGAAAAACATTCATCCGATTCGAAAAACTTTGTTACAAAATCGAAACCTGGAAATATAACATCAAAAGAATTTCCACCAAGAGATATGAAAAAACCAATAAGTGATACAAAACCAAAACAATTACCACCATCTGAATCAAAACCGAGACAACTTCCTCCAACTGATGTGAAACCTAGACAATTTCAATCCACGGATTTGAAATCTAAAAAAGTGAACCCATCCGATAGTAGACCAAAGCAACCTCAAACAGATATGAGACCTAATAAAATGGGGATAAAAAGTATTTTGATTTTTTGTATCTTTTTAAATTTTATTTTAGTTGGATTTTTTTTGTTTTACAGGACGTATTTTAGATGATAGTGATAGTGAGTACGATTCGGAAATGGATGATTTTATTGATGATGGACCAGATCCGTCTAATGACTATTCAAAATATATATCAGAAATCTTTGGTTACGATAAGAACAGGTAACTTATTTTAAGTATTTTTAAAATGTTTTTGTCATGTGAAAATCATCAAACATACACGCATCGATTGTAGGGATATTTTTTAATCTTGATTATGTTTAAGGGTTACTATCTTTAGAAGTAGGATCTATTAGTACGGTTAGTAGGTTAATAGGAAAACGATCTAAAAAATGCTTAATTTCATTCGTAGTGAAACAAATCGGTAACCAAGAGTTAGGATTAATTAAGAGAAGATTTTTTCGATTGTAAATTTTATTTATTTATTTTTATTTTGTACATGACGGCAAACAGGCCGAGACCCAATGTATGGCCCAGAGAGAAAAAAAAATTGACGGCAGGAGCCATAATGAAAAAAAAATATACTTAAACTATACAAACATGGCTATAAACTATATATACATACAGCCATACTGAAAAAAATACTTAACTATACAATATGACTATAAACTATATATGCGTGTATATAATACATAATTACAGACTAGAATTATAATATCAAAGTGATATCAGAATAATAAAAAATATAATATAAGCCAAAAAAAGAAAAAATTATTTAAGAATACATATCAACGACAGCGTCAAACCAGAGCCAGATTGAGCCGCCATACCCCCTCTACATAATTCATAGCCAACAAATGTACACGACAAATTTAAGGGGGAGAGATGGATGCTAGCTATAGGCTTACTGGTTTAATAGTTGTCGAAAAAAATACCATAACATAAGGAAGGAGGGAAACGGAAGTTAAGGGAGGGAAGGAGCGTCGACGCAGATATTACTAGACCATCGTCAGAAAAACGAAGAAAATTTTGGCCATTGTATATTGCGATTCATTGTTTTATTTATTTTTCTACACCCGTACTATAAAAATACACGTATATGACCAAAATCCGTTTTATAATGATATTCATTTCGATACAGATTTTATTACGATACAGATTTTTAATCAATAGAAAGGAACCCATAGTTTTTCAATCAAACATGCTATGCGTTTGACGTTTGTTGAAATTTTCATATGGGAAAAAAAATTGAACTTTGAAATTTGAAAATTTCGTTGTAATTTTCGTTCTTCGTTATTTACCGGGTGTAGAAAAAATAGCGTATGCCACTTTCATGTAATGGTTATTAATACACTCGCATATACCATACGAAACTCGCCTACGGCTCGTTTCGTATCCCGGTTAATGCTCGTGTATTAGTAACCGTCATTACATGATCGTAGCATAATATACTATTATTTATTAGTCAAATAAAGACTTAAGTTAATACATTTTATGGACTAAAATATTGCTTATATTCTTCACTTATATTCTTATATTCTTATCTTCCTATATTCTTATTATATTCTTATATTCTTCACTTATATTCTTCACTTCATGTTTAGCTTATCAATCATAAATGAAGTGTTTTCATTTTTCTTAAAATACTATGTTTAAAATTTGTCCTGCTCACTTGCGGGTCATAAAAATCACTGTATTTATTAAAGTTTCTTGTGCATCCATTTAGTGGATTGTGCATAGAGTAGTCAGTTTTATGAAGCTCTTCAACTAAAGGTCGCCTAAATCTAGTATCATGTGTATGTAAATTGGGTACCATTTTATTACACAAATCGGGACATCTTGTATTGCCTCTTACTAGATCAAAACCAAAAAGTGCGGAAGCTAACTCTCTTCTAGATTCAAGTGTTATCATATTAAGTAAAAGAAGCCTTTCTTCATATTTTGGACGCGTATACTCACTAAATTCTAAAGGTTTTAAAGCAAAAAGTAAGAATTGTTTTTGCCCGGATTCTAATAATTTCTTGTATTTACTATTATAAGTAGACCATACTATGCTGGCATACTCCATCGTTGATAGTACGAGAGAGCAATACAGAGTTTTTGTTAAAGCAATGTCATTGAATTCTTTGGCTCTTCTTTTGATAAATCCTAGAATAGAATGATCCCTTCAACAAATTTTATTTAGATGTTGCTTCAGTGTCAGAACACTGTCTAGCATAACACCTAAATCGCGAATTGAATTAGTTCTATCACATTACCGTTAATATTGTACGCATATTCCATCCTTAATTGATTTCTTAAAAACGAAATGGTTACGCATTTATTGATATTTAAGTGCATACCATTTTTCATTGCACCAATCATAAAGTATTGTTAAGTTACGCTGCAAAACAATTGAATCATTGTTTGTTTTAATAACCTTGTATATTTTCAAGTCATCAGCATAGAGAGAAAATTCACAGTCTTCGAGCAAAAAAGAAAGATCGTTAATAAAGATCTTCTGAGTCCAAATTAATTAACGCTGGTGTACCCCAAGGCTCAGTTTTATCTCCCACTTTATTTTTAATTTATATCAACGAACTGTTGCAAATCACCAGTAACCCAATAAATAGTTTTGCAGATGATAGTACACTGCACAAGTCATTCGTCCCCCTATCTTCAAAGGGTAAAATGCATGAACCAATAAATCCCGTCCGGAGAGACGCTGCCATAAATGTAAACGAGGACCTAAAAAAAGTCGCCGATTGGGGTGACAAAAATTTGGTCAATTTTAATTCCACCAAAACACAGCTATTGATTGTTTCCAGATCAAAGACCGAGTTTCCCAACGATATTGCAATTAATATGTGTGACGACCAAATAGACGAATGTGAAAGCATTCGTTTATTGTGAGTCACAATATCCAATGACTTATTCTGGAACGATCACATAATGGCCATGGCAAAGAGCGCGTCAAGAAAACTCGGCCTCCTCAATAGATGTAAAAAATATTTTACTTCGCATCAATTACTCCACATTTATAAGTCCTATATTCGTCCCTGTATGGAGTATTGTTGTCAAGTTTGGGGCGCTGCATCTGTTACGAATTGTTAGTGATCGAGATTTAACATTAGGTCTTGATTCCCTGCAACATCGTCGCACTGTTGCTGATCTCGTTGTTTTTTATAAATATCGTCACCAGCAGTGCTCGGATGAAATCAGGTCCATAATGTCTCAGACATATGTTTTTCCCCGTTTTACTCGTCAATCGGTGTGTGCGGGCGGTCGAACTGTCGAGATTACTCACTGTCATAGTAATAGAATGCAAAGAGATTTCTTTGTGCGTACATCGTACACATGGAATGCTTTGCCCGAATCAATAGTCTCGAGTGCTTTCAATTCACAAAGATTTAAAAAAAGCGTCCACCTATACCTCAAGACGCATGTTGTTGTGGGACCTACATCTTAAAAGGTATCTATGTGTTGTGACACATTTTGTAATTCCTACTACACAACACTTCTTATTAAAAAAAAAAAAAAATATTAGGAAAAGTAGAGGACCAGTGTGACTTCCCTGAGGTACAGAAGACGCTACATCAATTGGCGTTGAAAGACTATCTTGAAACCTTACGATTTGTTTCCTGTTTTTAAGGTATGACTGAATCCATTTCAAAAAAATGCCTCTGATGCCATATCTATTTAGTTTATAAGTTAGTATATAAGTCATGATCAACCTTATCAAAAGCCTTGGAGAAATCAGTGTAAATCGCATCAATTTGTTGTTTTTTTGCTAGGTGATTTCTGATAAACGAATTAAATTGAACTAGATTGGAAACTGTAGATTTACTAGCTTCAAAGCCATGTTGGTTTTTGTGTATTAAGTCTTTGAGGCTTTCATACATTTTTTGAACTACCATTTTTTCACATAGTTTTGGTATGGTAGATAAAATAGCAATACCTCTGTATTTAGAAATATCAGATTTATCACCACTCTTAAATATTAGAGTGATGAACGATGATTTCCAACAGTCTGGAAAAGTCCCTGATTACAGATGTAAATTTACCAGTAAAATATTTTTATGGTAATTTTACCGTAAAATTACCGGTAAGATTGGTAAAATTGGTAAAATAGGTAAAATATAAGTTTTTTGCACATCTACAAAAATGGAACAAATCCTGGACCAACTGGCTACAACGATGACAGCTTTCTTCACTGTTATATGTCGAAGTTATGTGTTTGTAAGGACAATACCATATTCATAAATGTTTACGTATTAGTATTACACATGGAATGGAAATATAAAAACATTTGAACGGGGTGCACAAATTCAAAAAGTGAGTCTACAGAAAACCAAGCATATTCATTGAAACTTAATATATGTTCAAACTATAAGCGATGCATCCCAATCTAGATAAATGCTACTTTCATCGCATGTGGTAGGAAAGTAAGCCCGGTTCAATGTTTTTCAGCATTGATAATTGTCAACGACATTAAACGTGTGATGTGTCACTTCAGATGTGCCACAACGGACGATGGGATGGTTACATTAATTACGCGTGTAACAACTAAATTCTAATTCGTGCATTGTTTCATTCATGGGAAAAATATAAAAGGCAAATGGCTAAAAAAATTTTTTTTTTCTCAAACTCGAAACCAAAATTTATAATGAAGGGCTGATAATGTTTCGTTGCGTTGTGTGTTCTTAACCGTTTGATAATTCCATCGATCTGCTGCTGTTGCTGCTTCGTTTAAAGCAAAATTGCAACGCGAACGAAATTGCTTTCAAATTATTTCCAAATATTCTAACTTACTATATAAGAATCACGATTTGTGAGAAAACGAACTATACTTGCGGCCAACAATAAAGACATCTATCTATTAACTTCACAATATTATTCAATCTAACATTCAAAGCGAAGAAATAATATAGAAATCCGTCTACACTGCTTCTGCTATAGAGCCAAATGAAGCATTTTGTTTTTCCAACAGAATGCTTTTAATTCACTCGATCTGTCACAACACGTACTGCAATTGAAAAACAGTTCACCGCAGTGTACCGATGAAATGCATAAGATTTACTCTTTTATTCGTATCAATTGCTCGCCACTGCATAAAGACAAACTGCTGAGCCAAACTGCATATCATCTGAAATGAAATGATTTGCTGGAATCAATAACCTTGGCTAGCGCCAATCTACAACTGTTTGAAGTTGAAGTTGAAGTGTTCAATACCTCAGATGCATTTTGGTCTAAGATCTAGGTTTTCAAAGGCATCTTGTTGTGATTTAGCATTCTTGTTGTAATAAATATTCTATAATTCCACAAAAAAAGCACAAACTTTGATTTTTATTAAACAAAGTTTAATCAAATTTTACTGCAATTTTACCAATTTTACCGAGCCTAAGTAATATTACGTAATATTACCAATTTTACCGGTAATTTTACCATGGGTAATATTACCTTTACATCTGTATCCCTGATTGCAAAGAAAGATTGAAAAGGTAAAGCAGGGGTTTAGAAATACTATGTGCTGTATTTTTTAAAAAGATTGGTGGTATTACATCAGGACCTGCGCCTTTTCTAACGCCCAACTTATGAATTTCATTTTGAACTTCTTCTACATTGAACATTTATTGGAGCTCTAACAAAATCTTGAATTCAGCTCAACTACCATCTTTATTTAAAAAAGCAAAAGATTTAGCTGTAGTAAAACCTGGAAAGAATGGGTCTGATGTTTCTCACTTTAGACCTATCTCCTTGTTGAGTCCATTGTTTAAACTATTTGAAAGGATGATTTTTAATCGTATTGAACCAATCATAGATGAACAAATTCCTAAAACTCAAGCTGGTTTTAGGAAAAATAGAAGTTGTACTGATCAAGTTTTGGCTTTGTCTTCTTTTATTGAAGCTGGGTTTCAGAAGAAATTGAAAACTGGAGTAGCGTTTGTAGATTTGTCTGCTGCATATGACACTGTTTGGAGACATGGATTAGTTCTAAAACTTGCAATAACCTTACGCTGTTCCTGTATGGTAAATCTTATCGACTCGATGTTAAGTAACCGGTTTATTCAAGTCTCATTAAATGGAAAAACAAGTAGCAGTCGTCGTCTAAACAACGGTCTCGTTCAAGGAAGCGTTCTTTCTCCAATTTTGTTCAGTTTATATGTAGCTGATTTACCATCAACTAAATCAAAGCTGTTCCAATTTGCCGATGATATTGCTATAGCTATTCAAACAACTACTTAAGAAGAATGTGAAATAGTTTTAGAGAGTGATTTATCAATATTGGCTAATTACTTTCGTAACTGGAGACTAACACCTAATCCTTCTAAATCGGAAGTATATGCCTTTCATTTGAACAACAAAGAAGCTCATAAAGAATTAAAAGTCAAGTTTGATAGGATTTCAGTTCGTTTTATTTCTACTCCTAAAAACCTAGGAGTCACACTTGATAGAACATTGTCTTTTAAGGCCCATTTAGAAAAACTGGCCAAAAAATTATGTTCCAGAGTGAATATCATTAGAAAAATTGCCGGAACTAATTGAGGGGCTGATGTATGTAGAAGAATTTGAAGTGTCATCTACATCAAAACTCAATTCTTTATGACATTTTGCAAGATTTACCTGAACCTCGTTTGTCATCAAGAAAACCATCATGGTTATTTGTTCCGAATTTAAGTCCCGAAGTAAAGTTTGATATTAAGGAAAGATGGAAATATATGTTGAACTCTTCACCTATTCCAAATGCCAGTTTGGTGATCGACCCTACTTGTTGTGTTTCCGGCTTCGATCTTAGTCGTAAAGAGTGGACCAGACTTAATTGTTTCAGAACAACACATGGCCGATGTAAATACCTGATGAACAAGTGGCACTTATATCCCTCACCTTTATGTATGTGTGGAGTTATTCAAACAACGAACCACATAGTGAATGAATGCCCTGTACTCAAATTCAATGGTGGTATAAACAAGTTAAATGAGGTTCCTGTAGAAGGCGTTAATTATTTGAGAGATTTGGTTGTGGACTTGTGATTTTGCAAATATTTTTTTGTTTCTTTAAATCATACGATTAAATAAATACATTGAACATCACATTTTCTATTTTCGGCCCAAGAATTGGTATATGGGTATACTTTCCTATGGGTATACTTTCCTATGGGTATATTTTTTCCTAAAAGTAATTGGAGCTTGGTAAACACTTTGAAAATGAGCTGCAAACATATTTGCTATCGATTTTGGATCAGTATACCGCAAACCTTTGAAAGACATTGAAGATGGGTACCCTCTATCACTGCGTCTATCCTTAATGAAATTCCAAAATTGCTTAGGTTCGTCAATCATTTTTAAAACAGTTTTTTCTCTATGCAACATTATAGCATTTTGTTCATCAATATGGAATTGTTCTGTAAAGCCAATAAAAGTATTATAATCTTAGAATCTTAAGTGTTTTATCAAAGCGAGCAGGACACGTTAATTTAGAAATATTTGTTTTTGGCACATATTTACCAATTATTCTTGGAGGAAGGTAAAAAGAGCTAAAAAGGATGCTTTTACCATTAATATTTAACTTACATGCCACTATATCGAAAACGTCGTCAATATCATGTTCCACTGAAATACCAGTGTTGGTAATGTTGTCTCTCACCGCGATGAAAACTCCACCCCCTCGACTGTCTATATTTACGTTGGTTAGAGTTCGGTCTTTACGATATTTGGACCATCCTTGAGGTACAAATTCAGATGTTGATCTTGTAGCCATGATTCTGTTACAAGAATAACATCATAGATACAGTTATCCATATCGTTTCGAAACTCCTCCAAAGATGAGCGCACCCCTGACATGTTTTGGTAATAAATCTTTAATTCCTTTCGTGTTTTTTTCCAACAGTGCCAAAAAAACGTCGATGGAGCTGTAGCTTTGTCTTGTTTAAATTTTTTGATGACAATACCTTTCGCCCAAGACCAAGATTTTTCAATTTCAACAATTTTGTTTTTAGGAATACCAACTTTAAACGACAAGTAATTTGGCTTGTATTTTAAGTTCGACGGTGTTATCAACTTATGGTATACTGAGGAACAATTAAATTGCTGCTTAATATACTGGCTTAGACTGTTTTCCGTTGTTCTTATATCCAAATTTGTTATGTATAAGTATCCATGTTCATGATCGTTTGCTGCTAATATTGAAAAAGATACAGAAGACTGTGGAGTAAGTACTGCCTGTTGTGGAATAGGTGTAGAATCAACCTTCCTTTTCTTATGAACTAAGTTGAAAGAATTTGAAGCTGATTCTATAGAACTAGAGCTTAGAAAATTGTTGTGGTAAGCTGGCGCCTATCGAAAAGCAACATTTAGATTTTTGCTTGACCTTATATGATTAATGCCAGCTACCGACTTTTCATTTATCTGGTCAGCCTGATCGATAAAATGTTTAATAGCTAAAGTTGCCTTTTTTGATTTTTGTTTCTTCTTCTTTTTTTTATGTTCCTCAAGAGGAATAACAATTTCAGGAGTAAATGCATTTTCTAGTCCTTATTCAGTTCTATCTATACTTGCAATGAAATTCGAATTTTCAATCTCTAGAAACAATTTCAAAGCTTTAACAATTTTATTTTTTTTAATTTTATTTTTATTTATTTGTTCTCTTCTACTTTGCAATACATAACAACAACAAAAAAATAAATAAAAAATAATTTATTTAGATCTTAAAAAACAAAAGAGTTATTATTAATTGTTATTAATTAATAGTTAAACGCATGAAGGGATCAGTTAGTATTTTTGGATCTACATGTGTGAAAATCCTACGTACTCCAGGGTTAACCAATGGCAGTCTCAGTTTCCATACAGTCCCTAGAATGCTGCCATCGGTTAGCCCTCTTTTCGAGCCTGCCATTCGTAAATCCTTTTTACGATTAAGATCAATCCTCACAAACTGTTAGGTGAGATCATAACAAGTAATCTGATGAAGTTTGAGCTTAAGTCCATGATATTGGCATACGAGTTTACGCTATAAAATATTCACTAAAAATGCTGTTATTCTTAGACCGTAAATTCGAATAAGTTTAAACTTCATCAAAGTACATGTTTTGATCTCCCCTTCCGATCTCCTGTTTATGTCATTCGCAAAGAAACAATACTTGAACATGCTCGTTGCGTCTTCCAACACCAAGACTTTTTAAACTTCTCCAGAAAACCATCAAGAGTTTTAGAAATCGATTAGAATCAAGTTTTTCGAATAGATTCGAATAGATAGATGATAATCAAGAAACTGAATCACGATTTGCGTCAATGTACATGTACAAAGAATATCAAATCGTGCCGAGATTCCTGGTATTTGAGTTTGATAGCGGAAATAAACCATTTTGGAAATATATGATACAGGGTCTTGTAAGAATGAATACGTAGCAATGAATTGTGTAGGTTTATTATTGTATACACGTATATTGAATCTTTATACAAAATCATTGAACTCCTTGATTGCCTTACGCACACACACCCGTACGCCGATATCGGCATTTCCCTGTGAATTGGGAATTTAGAAAAATGATCAACAAGAAATTTTTTCTAATACGAATTTGTTATTTCCCGCAATACTAGTTATGAAAAAATTGCTATAATTTTATTCACAATTCCTTTTTCACGATTTAATGGAATAGGGCTACTTTTTATTTAGCGTATGATTTTTTTGTGTGACACATAAAAAATAAAAATAAAACTTAAAATAGGTAGATTTTTCTATGAAATCTACCTAAAACAAAATATGAATACACATTAAATGAGCTTACAATCGATTTGATTGCGCGTCTTTTAGTTAAAAAGTAAAATATTTTCATAAATATTGGGCAGTACATTTGAACATTAGATGTTTACATCGAGTGAGTCAATCCATGCTACTAAATCGGGAGTTGCCAAATGGATGTCTGATATGTCGCCATTGTATCGTTGAATTGGACACACAGTTGCAATGTGTTTTATGGTTTGTTGTGGAGCTCCGCAGTCACATTGAGGGGACTCTGAAATGCCCCACCTGTAAAAAGAAGCACAACGTCCATAATTTGTTCTTATTCGGTTTAGTGTAGTTCAGGTTTGGCGTGGTAGATCGATACCAGGTTGGGTAGAAGTCGGGTTAGTAATAGAAAGGCCAGGTGTGTTGTAATGATTCCAGGAGGTGTCCCAGGCATCCAAGATATTAAATTTAGTTGCCAGCAGGTTGCTGGCAGTTTTGTGTGGAGGCTTTCTTGACTTCAATCGACAACGAGTGTGGTCACCGTAATATTCGTGCAAGGATAACGTGATGTTGGTTATCTTTTTATGTTCGCACATGCGAGCGTCTGAGTGCAGGTGCAGCGATATTGCTTAACACAGGGAGCCAAGGAGTGGACCTGATAGTGCCACTTATAGTACGCATCGTGGCATTCAAGTTTTTGAGTATGTGTACTATTCAACCAGACTGGTGCGCCGTACTCAGCCTCTGAGTACATCAGACTTAGAGCAGTTGTGCGGAGAGTAGCTGGAGTAGTACCCCATGTCGAGCCTGCCAGTTTGTGCAATATATTGTTTCTCGTTTTAAGTTTTTTTGACGTATTCTCTAGGTGGAGTTTAAGAGAGAGAGAGTTCTGTCGAGAGTAATTCCCAGGTACCTTGGCTGTTGATTGTATTTAATGACAATGCCATTTAATTTAATAACACTGACAGTTCGTGTTTTGCCTGTTGTTGTTTAAATGGAAACAAGAACTTTCGGTTTTACTTAGATTAGGAAATAAGCTCCACTTTCGAAAATAGCCATTCATTATCGCCAGGTCAGTTGAGAGCAAATCTTCCAAGACGCCCATGTCTTTGTTTTGAGTGGCCAGGACGGAACCTTGTGGCAAACCATTGTTAAGCATTTTGGGGTTACTACAGGAATTATTTAGATGAACTTTAAATACACGATTACTCAGCATGTTGTTAATTAAACGTGAGATGGTGCTACAAGGTATTGCATTGCAACAGCTTATATATAATCCTAATTTGCCAGAGCGTGTCATATGCTATAGTGAGATCGATGAATACTGCGCCTGTTTTTAATTGTTTTTGATACCCAGCTCCGATATAGGATGTTAAAGCCAGCAGTTGTCCCGTGCAACTGCGATTGGGACGGAAACCAGCTTGTTCGACTGGGATCTGGTCATTCAAAATCAGTGCGATAAGGTTGTATATGAGTCGTTTATGCAATTTATAGCAGGTGCTCAAAAGGGCAATTGGGCGATAGCTTTCTGTTTCATTGGATGGTTTACCTGGCTAAAGTATCGCTATCACTTTCGTAGTCTTAAAATGTTTTAGGGGGCTACTGATCGTAGTTGAAATCATCAACAATATTTGAATCAGAGTAGATGATGAACAAGTCGTTAAAAGGTCATTCAAAAGGGTAAAAAAGGTTAGTGTCTGTCGGATTATAACCACACATATCAGATTGAACACTACTGCGTTGACTAGTTACCTCCAATTCGCATATTTTACACAAAGAGCTCAAAAATTATAACTATAAACATAGTACAAATATATGGTCCTACATCAGGCAATGACGAAACCACATGTGACGAATTCAACAACAAGGAGATCCTCACAATAATGATGGGAAACTTCAATCCTAAAGTTGAACAAGGTACAGACCTAACATTGTAACTGCCTGCCTAATATTTTTAATTTGTTTGTGACAAAAATTTTACAAAATATGTAAGTGGTTAGCTAGCCTACCCTTTTTTTAATCGAGAAAAATGAGCAGTCGCAAAGTTGAATGATCTCCTTCAACGATATTCCTATAGAAAAGTAGGAAGTGCGCCTCAAAATTGAGAAGGAGACTAGATCAGTCCTCAGACACTTTCGAAAACTTAAAGATGACAGCACTGAGAATATCAATTTTACAAATGTAGAAGTTGAGATGGTAATTAGAAAAATCAAACCATCAAAAGCAATTGGACCCGACAGCATATCAGTTATCATGCTTAAACGCATTGGACCCAAGGGAGTGAACTACCCCACTACAACACTAAATAAATGACTTAATACGCTCCAGATACTGAATGTTTGGAAGACGCTTAAAGTAAGCCCTATTCTCCCAGAAAACCTAAAGAAGGAAAGTCATACAGGCCAATCTCCATCCTCTCATCTATCGCAAAACTAATTGAAACACTTCTGCTACCTATGATAACGAGCACTTGCTACCTAGCTCCACACCAGCATGGCTTCTGGAAAGGACACAGCACAACGACCACCCTTCACAAAATTCATAACCAAATCAGCGATCGTCTGAAGCAGAAACAACCATGTTCAAGAACAATCCTAGTCACACTTGATCAATCAAAAACGTCTGACACAGTGTCGCACGCCGCACTACTAATTGACATCCTAAATACCAACTTACCAGGCATAATAAAGCGTTGGTTGAGTAACTACTTAAGAGGCCGCAAAACATATGTGGATTTCAGAAATAAATACAAAATCAAAAATGAGAACACTCAGAAAACACAAGAATAGTTCTCTCTCCGAATAGGAGTTCTCTCTCCATCACTTTTCAGCCTCTGCCTAAGCAGTTTGCCTATTCCACCAGAAGGTATAACCATCATATCATATGCTGACGGTCCTTGCCACAGGAAGCAATCTGGAACAACTCAGAAAAATGTTGAACGAATACCTTAACTCCCTCAATGAATGGTTAGAAGAAAGCTGATACTATCGTCTGGAAAATCCACTACCACACTTTTTACTATTTGGACGAAGGAAGTGAATACAAAACTAAACATCCGCATTAACAACGTGCTCCTTTCTACACTTCAAAATCTGACACTGCTGGGAGTGACCTTCGACCCACTGCTAAGGCTCAATGCACACGCACAACTGGTAAACACGAGACTGAAAAGCAGAAACAATGCATCGAAAGTGCTAGCTGGAAGTTCATGGGGCAAGGACAAAAACACAATTATCACAACTTACAAAGCTATAAGTAGACGCATTCTAAACAACGCAGAACCAATATGGACACTGGAAGAAGATGCAAATCTCACAAAACCCAGCTTTGAGACCCGCTACTGGATGCCACCTTATGGCTCATAGAGACCATCTACGTGAGGAATGTAATATCTTGCCGATCCGTGAACACAATGAGATGCTATCGAAACAATACATATGGGCCTGCCAGAAACTTCCATGCAATTACATCCTGTTAATGGCGTCACCACCTCGTCAACCATAAGGAAAACTGTTATGAATTTTCAAACTGATGTTAGAGAAGATCCAAAAACGTTTAAAATGGCTTCACACCAAGGCTTAAAAGAAACAATAAACAACTACGTACATAATCGAGTTCGGAATGAAAAACCACCACAAGTCGCTGCAAAAGAAAACCAATTGCCTCACAGCACTAGATTCATTCTAACGCAACTAAGATCCGGCTGGTCACGAATATTAAATAATTACTTGAACCGAATCGACCCCCAAATTATTGACAAGTGTCCTGCATTTGAGGGCACTCCACATGATGTTGACCACCTATTTACATGTCCATAGGTTGCGACGGACCTGACGAAGAGGGATCTATGGTACCGCCCAAATGCCGTTGCGGAGCTTCTGAATTTAGAAACGGAATCGAACGAGTAGTACTTTATCAACGTCGCTACAACAACAACAGCATTCGCGAATCTCGGCAAGTGACATATAAACTGAAAGGTGGTACCAAAATATGCACCGTAAAATTTGTGATTGTCGATTCTATGGCCATTTTAGCGTAGCAAGCGTCGTATTTCGGTATACTAAGCCTTCTTTAATGTTTTTATGATTAGAACTACGCGAAATCTATAACATCGGTTAGCCATAAATTGAATTTGTTTGGTGGATATTAGCTCACTTTATATCTAGAACATTTTGTTTTCAGATTTGCAAAACAAAACTAGATTTGAAAAACAAAACTAGAATTAGATTATCAATGATCCAGTTGCAGTTCAGTACTCTTAAATCATGCGACGCATTCACTTTCTCAATGATCAAGTCCACATATAGCTATGGAGGCTCATTTCTTCGAACAAGCCCCTGGGCCCACGCTCAAATTTGTTTTAGAAACAGAAGGCAACTTTGTCCGACAAAAAATTGTCTGCTTTTGTCCGACAACTCAAACACGCCAAGCTAATTTTCACAGGATTGTTTAACAAAAATTAGTGAAATTGAAGGGTCATATTGTCCGACAAATTTTCGACCGCGTTTTTCTAGTTCTAAGAAGACACATGTCGGAAAAAAAATGGAGCATGATAAAAAACCATTTGTTATTATAAAATACCGACTTGTCCGACAAAAATATAGCCGCGGACGGTCAGTCCGACAAGAAAATGAGAAAAATATTTCAGGGGAATGATTATTTTTGTTTCTTTCTTAAAGTTGCTAAAATGTATAAACAAATTTAATCTGTACATTTATGGCGTAACATTTTTTAAAGAAACAACGTTTGCAGATCATGGATTTGTTTCAGAAGACTATCAATAACCAATGTCCCCAACCAGAACCTATACAATTCATAAGGCCGCGTTAGCTATAAATTCGAAACGTATATTATCACACGCGCTAGAAGTGTCCAAAAAGATTCTAATGCGTAAGATTTATAATGTAGAGCTTTTTCAACTGTAGTAATAATATTATGAAATGAAGAGCTGAAGTCTTGACTTTCCACTTCTGTAGGCATATTAGTCGTCAGAAATAGGATGAAATTGGAAATACTTCAAATTAATATTTCGCTCAACTAACCCTTTTAAACATTTGAGTAAAAAGTACGCCAACGAAATCACTCTATACGACTTGGATCGGAGACAAATAAGTTTTTCGGTAATTTAGGAATAAAGTTAATAGACTCTGCCCGCACGTAACGGTCATATACCTGAAGTAATGCAACCTCCAAAGATGTTCAATACGTGAGTTATAATTTTATAATTAATTGTAACAGCTTTTGAGCTAGTGGTTGAGGATTGAATATGATTCATATAAGGATAGCCGGAGTAAGGGCACCTAGAAAACGCGTCTCTAGTAGCAATGAGATGATCTCGTTATCAAATAAGGTGTAATTTGAATATTTTTTCTATAATTTTGGTCCTTTGAGCCGAAGCTAAAGTTTTTTTTTATAATTAAGACATTTTCGTCCTTCGAGCTAATGCTAGAACTAATATAAGAAATATTCAACAATGTATGTTTTAATAGCGCACAACATTTTTGGGAGGCGATTTTTAAATTACTTTAATTCAATTTTCATAAGATATCTTGTTTGGAAAATCGAATGAATATTAAAAATGAAACAATATGAAATACAATCCGTTTGCATTATTCAATCAATCTCCCTATTGTTATTAGTTGGCACAGGATTCGAGTAGAGTTGTGCTTTAACTGTCTAATAAGTGGAAATAGATTATCTCAACTGACGAATTTAAAACTAAAATATTGTTTCTTGAATGATCTTTTTCATTCATATTCATAATTTCAGGTATAGAGATGAAGATTATGATGACGCTCAAATGGAGTCATCCTTCGCACAACAAATGCGTGAAGAAATGATTAGTAAAAAAATAGGTAAACTTCCATAGCTTATATTAATATAGAAATTTCAGTTCTAATTTTTTTTTTTAAATTTCAGGTTTAATGGAAGATTTAGAAGATATGAGGCAAGAAGCATTAGAAAAAGAAAAAAAATCACAAATGAAAAAAAAGAAAAGATAAGCAGTAGTAAATATTACAATAATGAAAAACGTTTTAAAGTTTGTGTTTCTGAGAAATGTTGACATCAATAATGTGTTGTGACATACAAGTATAATTGAAATTATATCTTTTGAAATCAAATAGGTGCTAATTGAAATAATGTTATAAAATAAATGGTTGAACCTCTAACCACCGCCCATCAATGCTAATTGAACCAATGAAATTTAAAATTAATTTGAAAATGTAAATTATTTTATTTTTTTTTAAAATAATAATGGTATTGATAATTTGACATTTCTCAGATGTCTTCGATTTACAGTGAAATCATTTACATGAATTTCTACAATGCATAATTTTTTTTATTTCATACTGATATCTAAAACGACATTTTTCGGATTATTTATGGTACAAAAAGTTGAACTTCAACGTCCTAGGACTTTATAAAATTTTATAAAGTCCGTTAAAGTTCAACTTTTTGAGCAAAATTTAAAACTCATTTCTTGTTATTTTAATAAATTTCCAGTATGAAATAAAATTTTGTATTTACCTCAAACAAAAAGTGTTTTTAAAGGTACTCACTAGTAATTTCAACAACTAGCTTTTCAACAACTTTCAAACAACTAGCTCGTACTTTAAAGTTTCACTTTTCGTTCTAGATAAATAAATAACTATTATTATTTTACAAAAATATTTTCTTTATTATATGTAGTATAAAAATGAAAACTATAACTTTTTTATTTTAAATGTGAGGTACATCATCAATTGTTTTATTATTTAATTGTTAACAATATATTGTATATAAAATAAATCTTACTGTTAATGTCCGGTTGGTTGGTACTCCAAAAAAATATTTATTCTTTCCGAATTTATAGCTGTCTGATCTTTTCCTATTCGATGGTTTAATGTGAAATTGTTTTCCATTCAAACTATCCAGGACAACCCCTTATTTATGATATAACCACACGAACCATTTATTTTTCCAAAATTTTATGCTTATTTGAATTTAATTATAGAAAATCTCCTTTAAAATATTATTTATAAAACACTAAAATAATAACAAGAATTTGTATCATTTAATGAATGTATATATATTTTAAATAAAATAACATTTATAAAATATGAAGAAATTTACATAAAAAATTTGTCAAGCATCAAAAACATTAATTTTAATTATAAATTTACTACCTAATGTCCCAATAAAAAAAGGAACTTTAAGTTGTATTTGTTGAAAATATCAAGTTTCTCGTACATACTACATCATTTGCCCAACAAAAACAAAGTGTTATTGAAATTAAAAAAAAAATATATATGAAAATACATTTGTTAGAAAGAGAAAAAATTAACTAGGTTCCAATTCGCTCGTTGAGTTTTTTTTTTGAAGTGAAACTTCTAATGCGACGTCCAACAAGGTTGCGTTAAACGTTTAACGCTCTTATTTTTATTTCCACATTACGAAGTTTTTCTATTTTGTTTTTGATAATTTCACTTTTTGATTTGTATTTAGATAACCTGATTTACAAAACAAAATTGTTTGTATAAGATGTTTATTTGTTGTAGTGTCTATGCAAATGATTGATCTAAGATTTTTGTTTTAATCATTTGTGTATATATTTATAAGGTAATTCGTTGACCGTGTTTTTTTTTAAATAATTTTAATTAATGACTTTTATTCTCTTCCATTTAATTATATCAGCTTTATTTGTATGTTTTTTCGATAATAATAGTACGTCTTATTGTATTGTTTTCTAACCTATAGCCTAATGAACTTAACCTATTGTCTAATGAAAATTTTCATATAAAAAAATTATCATTATTCAATTGGTTTGATTCCAATTGGTCAAATTGTTTTGATTTCATTAAAATTATTTCCAAATTATAATCACAATTGCTTTGATAAGTTTTGTTCAAAAATCAAATTTTAAGTTAATTCTCTTATTTCGTTTAGTTGAACTTGGTTGATTATATGAGATGGATGTTTTTTATCATCAGGGTTTTTTTAATAAGAAATTGATTTATCAATTAAAACAATAAAGATTTATTGTTTTAATTGAAGAAAAAGTTTTTATTTTTTATAATACACAATTCTTTGTCAGAGAATAAAGTATTGTAATCGATTTGTGAATAATGAATTTTATTCTCTCGCAAATTAAAATTCTCGCTCAAATTTTAAACTTTTGCTTGAGAATAAACTACTTCATTATTCACTCATTGATTAAACTACTATTAAAAGAATGTAATATGTTTTTATTTCCACATTACGAAGTTTCACTTCTTCCGCGCGGAGGAAATTAAATTAAAATTTTTAATTTTTTTAAATTAAGCTAACGCTTAGTTTTTTTTATAATTTTAAATTGTTTTGGTAAAGTTTTGTTTATTTTTTGAAGTAAAACTTCTAATGCGACTTCCAAAAAATGTTGCGTTAAAAACATTTAACGCTTCTTTTTTTCATATAACTTTATGATATTTAAACAATAACCTGACATCTGACAATATCAGGAGTCTTCTATAAAAAAAAACCCATTTGGAACTTATTTTGATAGACGACTCCTGTTAGAAGACTCATTTTCTTATTTCATATAACTTTATGATATTTAAACAATAACCTGACATCTGACAATATCAGGAGTCTTCTATCAAAAAAAACCCATTTGCAACTTATTTTGATAGACGACTTCTGATAGAAAACTCATTTTCTTATCATTTTAAGTTGAAATATTTTAAACGAGAAAAAATGCAGTTTTTGCAAGAAATATTGGAAAAATAGAACTCAAACATTTCGTATCTTACTTTAGTTATCACAATCCCATTGTAAATGTTATAGATTTGGATTTTTCTCCACTCGAAAATGATAATTAAAAGATGCGATCAATTGTGAATTGTAAGCAATGTTAATAAAATTTGTCTTAAAGAATATGAACAGTATGAGTTCACTAATAATTAATGACTTTTAAAAGAATGTAATATGTTTTTATTTCCACATTACGAAGTTTTACTTCTGCCGCTCGGAGGGACTCCTCGCACAACTTTTTTTGATTATGCAACGGTTTGAAGACTAGCCTTTAATAGTGTTAAAATTTGCATTGTGAATGAACGTTTGTCAATTTGACGCCATATTTGAATCGATGTTATTTTTTTTCGCGACATTTCATTGTTTGGATTCTTAAAGCAAATATTAACTAGTGGGATGGTGGTGAGACCTTAGGGGCCACGCCAAGAACTTCCCGTAAGATTTAAAACTAACCAGTTACTGGGTAAGGTATGCTAAAGTACCAAACATAAAAAAAATTGTACAATATAATTTGACTGCAATAAATACAAATAAAAAACGCAAAATTACAAAATAAATATTAAAACAAATTTGAAAAAAAGTCAACAAAAAGTGAATATTAGCTCAATGAAAAAAAATGAAAAATGCAAAATTAAGATTTATTTATTATACGACACATCAATTGCAATAATTTTTTAAATAGAATTTGAATGTGTACGTGCAGTGTGTATCATATTTAAATTTAATAACATACTAACACTCAAACTGCAAACTAAAATAAGTTGTCTAGACCGATTCAGAAGGTATTGAAAGGTGAAGATATCATTTAAATGATCTATATCAAAAATAATCTCCAACACAACAACCTAACCTTATGGTAAGATAAAAGGTCAGCATTTGTTTGATGAACGGTGACCACTATATACAAGACACCTCAAAAGCAAATTTGTTCTATCTCATGTTAAGTAAAAAGTTTTACCAACCATTCGGTAAAAACACTTAATGACTGTGGCTGTTGTTGTGATATATTTAAAAGAATAAGATAAAGTTATTAACCGAAAGTGACAAGTTGCAAAACTACTATAAACATTACAAAAACCTTATGCTCTAAGTTTCAACAAAATTAAATGTCAGGACGGAGTGTTATTGAAGTCTAAAGAAAACAGTTGTTCAACGAACCACAGACATCCTCCCCGACTATTTTGCGAAATTTTGAAAATAGCTCGTTCAAAATAGCATATTTTCCATATTCAAATGAACCGGATGCGTTTGCAGCTCATTTTAATTCAAAAAATTCATCAAGTTCTCATGCGTTTGCGTAAAGAAAATAACAACTATTTTTCAAATTTTCTTAAAAAAAACTCAAAAAGTAAGATAGTAATTGTTAATTCAAATGTCATTATAAATGGCTGATATGATGACAAACAAAATGGGAGGTAAATGATCTTGATAGCATTATTTATTCTCGTATTATTTGCAAGAGATGATTTTCAGTTGTTTGGAAACCCCTAAAAATAAATGATTTCATTAGAAAAGGATTGAGCTGTAAGTTACGCCAAGATGTATCGATTGTGACCATTGAAGTTGAAATCGGATCATCCGTTGTTGAGAAAGCGTTGCACAAATTCTCCTCCACTTACGATGATACTCACGCACATACCCACACAAACATACATACTGGCAGCTAAAAATAGCCTAATCAGCTTCAGGAGGTCTTGAAACGTAAAGATATTATAAAAATTTCGATTTCGAAAATCGACCAAAAAACAATAACTTCTCATATCGGGATTCGGGAAGTTAATAAACAGTTGACCACACAATCTACTCACGAACCTCTGACCTTTTTGTCAAATTTAGAAAATAACTTTTCGATTTTTGATATTCAAGTAAACCCGGAAGCGGTTGCAGCTCATTTACGTACAAAAGTTTCATCCAGATATCATGCGTTTGCATAAAGAAAATAACACGTAGTTTTTTCACATTTTGTTAAAAATTTCAAAAACTAAGATAGCAATTGTTTATACAAACCTCATTATAAATGTCTGACATGATGACAAACAATATGGAAGCTTCATGGCCTTGATACCATTATTTAATCTCATGATATTTGCAAGAGATGATTTTCAGTTTTTTGGAAACCACTAAAAACAAATGATTTAATTTCGCTAGAAAAGGACTGGGCTCTAAGTTACGACAAGATACACCGATTGCAACCATTTTCGTTAAAATTGACCCATCCGTTGTTGAGAAAGCGTTGGGCAAAATTCTCCACACAGCGATATACACACACACACACATACAGACTGCCAGCTAAAAATAGTCTAAACAGCTTCAGGAGGACATGAAACGTAAAGATATCATAAAAATTCCGATTTCGAAATGATTGAAAATCGAAGCCATGTAAATGAACAAAAGTTTGTTGAGTTTGTGTCGCGTGCTAAAATTGCTTACTAAAATTTACTTATTAAAATTTTCAATGTAATTGAAACAAGTGTTGTAAAAAATATTTTATCCACGACTACTAAAGAATATATGCTTTCCATGTCTTCCATTGTAATTGTATTCATTCCACAACTAGTGAATTTGATTAAAATTCTTTAACAGCTCTATAGTTTATTAAGTATTCCCCTAACAAATTAAACAACAAACTTGTTTTGTTTTTCGCTATCTTTGATGTTTTTATTTCAATATGGCGATACAAATTTTTGCATGAAAACTGGAAATTAAACGGAATATTTTACAGTCGTGGATAAAATCGCATATTGTATTCGCTTAGGATGATGGCAATTCTTCACTCGGATGATTCCCTCCACTCGCTACGCTCGTTTCGGGAAACTTCATCCTCGTGAAGAATTGCCTTCGCATTCTAAGCTCATACAAGAATCTACTATTCCCTCCATAATTATAAATAATGAAGTTTTTAATAATAATTAATAATTATTAATAATATTACAGAAGCTCTTAATTGAAATTGTAATTTCTTCTTGCCGATAGGATAATAAAAGTAAAGTTTGAATTTGCCTATTGTGAATTTACATTTTTTTTGTATACAGGGTGAGTTTTTTAAAAAATGCCAGGCTTTTATCTCGAGAACCACACTCAGAAAAATAAATCCTATTAACTAGTTAATAAGACAACTATTGATTTAACTAGACGAGAATTAATATTAAAATACTGTTACATCAACAATTTTATCTTAAATTTAATTATAAATTCAAAATGATTGTTCATATTAATTATTTAATAAGATATATTATTATTCCTCCAGTAAATCGTGTTACATTAATGGTACCGGCATTATTATTCATACATGAATGGGACGAAATTTGAATAATGTGACCATGTTATTTAATAACAGTTCCAATCCCATTACCTTCCTGTTGAAAGTATAATATTTCCTATTTATTTTTTTTTTCCTTATAGGATTTCTATTTTAATTTAAAAGTATGTACATACTTTTTATAGAATACTCTCATACTGTATTTTTAATTCGAATCCTATTTAAAGTATCCCGTTATAATTTCTAATGAATTTTTGAATGTATAAAGTCAAAATAAAATGTTATCTCTTTTTTGCTTTATATTTTGGATAATGATCTATGATTTTGAAAGAGATAGTATTATTCAAAATATATAGATTTTCTTTGAACATCTCTAAAACATTTGAAATATTCTTCATACGGCTGTGAACAAGATATGACATCATATGTATTTAATTTCAAAGTTAATTAAACCATACTGATATTAAAATTAAATAAATAAATAAAGTGGTTTACATAAATGGTGGTTTAGGTGGTGCAGCTTTATATAAATAAATAAAGTGGTTCTAAAACGTGTAAGTGAAAAAGTTATTAAATTGGATACAAGCTTTGTACCAAAGTAAATATTTATAATTTATATTGCCGCATGGTTTGTTTTTCTGTGTATAGTAGAAAATGTTGCATGTGTATATAGATTTTCTTAGAATAACAGGTGTCAATTTATTTTTCAATAGGATTTCCATTTTATTTTAAAAGTAAATACTATTTATATAATATTCTTGTCTTGTATCTTAAATTCAAATCATATTTAAAAAGTTCCGTTATGATTTCTATAATGACTTTTTTAATGTTAAGTCAAAATAAAATGTCATCTCTTTTTTTCTTTTTAGTTTACATTATGATTATTAATTTTGATAGAGAAAGGATTATTCAAAATATATAGATTTTGTTCAATCTCTAGATTCTAAAATAACTGAAACATTCCTTAAACGACTGTGACAATTTATCGCATTGCATTTAATTATTAAGTTGTTAATTGTAGTTAAATTTTAATAAATAACTATAAAAAGTGATGTAGTGAACTAGCTCTAAAACGTGTAAGTAGAAAACTATTAAATTAGATACAAGATTTATGTAGAAGTGTAAAATTTATTACAAAAATTTCCGCATGGCTTGCTTTTCTGTGCATTGTTTTATTTTAGTGGAAAAATGTGATTGCATGTGTGTAGGCTTTTTTTAATTTATTAGTGTTAAATTTTTAAATTTTAATTTCTGTTTATTTATTTATCGAATTATAATATTGGCCGAATTTAATGTTCCAGTTTATAATATCAAAAATGGTTACGGTTGATAGGTTCTCTAGTTTTTATTAACTGTACTGTTGAAGGCATAAGGTTTCCTCTTGATTTATCTGTTTTCTTGCATGATTTCAATTTTATTTTAGAAGCACATATTATTTTTATAATACTCACATCTTATATCTTAAATTCGAATCCTATTTAAAATATTCCGTTATGATTTCTAAAGCATTTTTTAATGTAAAATTAAAATATATCAGATATAAGATTTGTAAATAATAAATTTAATTATTAATTTGTGAAGTAGCAATAATTAATTGAATAATTTTTTATTAGTAAAAAATGGATTCAATTAAAACAGACAATTGTGATATGAGTAGTGATGCTATAGTACAAATGGAAAATAATAATAGCTAATGTCAAGATGAACTAAAATCACTTATTTGTGGGACATTTGGATTTGACCATGCCGTTTTCAACCGAGTAGTTGGTAAATTAATTTCATTTGTATAAATACTATTATTTAAGTTTTAAATTTAAACAAATATTTTATCATCTAAAGATTTCAGAACATGATTTGATGTATATATATAATACTATATTAGTGAATTTATTTGATTTAAATATCTTGTTTATTGCTCTTATTTTGTTAATTTTGATTATAATTCATCAATGGTCTTTTTTAAAGAGCATTAATACGCAAATTTATATAAAATAAAATTTACTTTATAGAGTGCGCATTGGATATAGAAAGTCTATTAGTAATTACCGATGACGATATAAATGAGTTGTTTCCAGTCAGTATGTTAAGGGCACGGGCCAAATTCAAATTCCATTTAAATATTTGGAGACATAAAGTAAATTTGTTGGATTGATTAATAACTTATTCAAGTTTCTAAATTCAATTAAATATTTGTAGGCCGACACAATTTCTGTAAGCACTTCATGCCGAGAGTGGATCGAAAAATGTTCATCAGTTGGCAGTTCGTCTGTATCACAATCTTCATTTCTAGAAAGAAATTTACTTTTGATTTTAAATCAATCGCAAAAAGGCGCAAATATTTTAAATTTTTACAATAGCTTTCAGTATTTGGATGATATCCAAAAAGAAAACCTAACCAATATTGTTGTAGATAACTTCACGAATGCAAATAAAGTCATGACCATGCCGGATATTATAAACTGGACGAATGAAATTAAAAATATATTCCCAAATGAAAATATTGTAAGTTTCATATAGTATGTTTTTGTATTGTATATGCTTATTTTAAAATATAGTCAAAATTTCATTATTGAATCAAAATTTCTATACTATAATATAGAAAAGTTTTTGATTTAATGTTTTCAAATCATTAATAATCAAAAATATATTTTACATAATTAAAATACAGGAATATTACTATAAAAAACGAGGACGCTGCTTAAATCCAATAGGAAAATTACACGATAAAGCCACGAACGCCAGAGTCAAGTTAAGAAAACGAGCAAAAAATATCCCTAATATTAGTTCACAAACAGGTATGCATATCAAAACTAATAAATGTTTGAGTTGCTGTTTAAAAATAATCTTTAAATTTTAGTGGCACCAAATACAAGTCATATCGATCCTATTTCAAATGTAATAACTGAGGAAACAATTATATGGTTAACACATAACAACGAACCCTGGTCGGAGGTGGAAAAAAAGTGGGTAGAAGTTATTACTTGTCGCCAACAGGATATTCAATCGCATAACACGGAAATTTTAAAAAAATGGCCTTTACTTACGCAAAGTATTGGTTATACACTAGTAAAACAAAATTTAAAAACTATTCTATAACATAATTATTATAAAATTATTTATTTGTTTAGATTGACATTGATTATAAGATTTTATACCCCGAAAACCAATCACAACTATTTGATAAGTGGCGAGGTTTTACTATAAAAATTTTACCATACTTAAAAGACCATGTGAAGGATAAACTATCAATTCCTCATCTCCTAAAAATTGACAAAGATGTGGATGAAAGTATTTAAAACATTCATAAATTATTATTCCTGATTTATAAAATACTTTTTTTTCATTTCAGATTCAAAAGATTGTTTAATTTTCTTGCTTCTTCACTCAATTTTAAAATCATCCATCATTTCAAGCACACAAAATAGTAAAACACTTAAATGGAAACCCAGCATTTCAGATGCACAACAATCGACTCTCATACATTGCCAAACGTTAACCCAGCTCGACGATAAAGTTGAAGAACTAAAAAAACGTTACATAGAGAAAGGATTAACCTTCCAACCAGTAATTATAGTAATTGGAGAAAATCTAACATCTTTAAAAAAATTTTATTCTTTTTATGATGGTATCAAATATAAATTCTCTACGTTTTTCAAAACCTTAGATATTACATTTAAACTAATGCATGTGATGCATTTCGAATATCCTATAGAAGGTAAAAACGTGTACCTTTTCCTTGAACATTTTTTTTATAATTTTAAGTCAAACTTAAATCCTAACTTAACAAAATTAGTTCAGTATTTATGCTTAGAAACCAATTAACCGTTTCATATCTTGTTTATTTGTGCTAATTTATTTAAATATTCTTTTATTCAATATTTCAAGATGTTTACGTGTTTCTTGTGTCAAAAATAAATTATTTCTTCCGAAACTTTAATTAAACATCTTAAGTCATTTCATATTATAGAAAGTATTTCACAATTTCAATACCTTCAGCAAAATTGTTTTCAGCAATTTTAATGCCTTCAGCAAAGACAATTTTTTCTAACAAAATCAGATGTTCAAAAAGGTGTGATACTTTACGAAATTGAGGAAATAATTTTGTA
The DNA here is from genome assembly GCA_963693315.1 of Diogma glabrata. Classification (NCBI taxonomy): domain Eukaryota; kingdom Metazoa; phylum Arthropoda; class Insecta; order Diptera; family Cylindrotomidae; genus Diogma; species Diogma glabrata. Next base: position 356,828,248 of record OY856187.1, on the reverse strand, counting down.
TAGATCATTGCCATATTTTATATGTAAACCGTGGCAGATTTTCTATTTCAGTCAACACTATCAGTCTTATATTATCGAGCGAAATATCGAAAAATTTTCTTTTCATAATGTATTTGAGTTTCAGGGGCCACCAATTCATATACATTTGCAAAACAATGGTATAAAAGCCTTTCGTCTCAAAAAGTACTAAAAAGTATTTATTCACTTTTATATTTTATCTTATTTATTATTTTACTAATACATAATGAATTTATCTGAATATAATTAAAATTATATAATTAAAAATGTATATGTTATGAGTTATTTTACGAAATATGTATAAAATAATATTATTTGTCTATATTAATAATTATAAAAGCAGTTTGAATTATAAATTTTGTTTTATTTGCATATGTTCGATATTTTGGGTCTGGTATAAAAAATTTTATTTTAAATTATTGTTCCAAAGTTAAATTAAAAAGTAATACGAGAAGTCATATTTATTTAAATCTGGCTGCTCATAAATCTAAAAACATAAAACAATTTAATTCAACAGTATCAATCTTATTAAATTATTTATTACATATCTCACTTTGAAGTAATGTGCTATATTATTATTTTAAAATTATACTACATCCGCTTACTTTTTTCTGATCAATACTAATTACTATTAATTTAAAGTGACTACATAGCTATTTTTACAGTATACAATCCTGTAGTTCTTAATAGTATTTCTCTTGTAGAACTAATCCATTATACTGTTCACAGTTAATGTGACTCTTTGTCAATTTAAAATTCCCCAAGCGTTGCTATAATAGTAACGATTCACTATTATTTTAGCAGTTTTGAAATAATTTTAACAACAGGACGGATCACATTGACCAATAATTATAGTAAAATATTATTGGATAAACATGAATTCCTGTTGTTATTACAATATATTTTTCTGAGTGCATGCTAGATGGGAGAAAATAACCCAAGGTGATATTTGTTAAGGGTCGAGAGGGACGTCTAGTGGTAATATTGAGCGACCTTGAAACTCATAAGTGTTGGAGATATATGCTAAAGTAGGGTTTTTTTTGATTAGAACCCATATATTTAAGGGTCTTTTTAAATTAAGTAAATCAAACTACACACTTTTTGCTTACAAAATTTTTTTGTAAAGTGTACGATTTTGTAGATATGATGAAAATTGATTTGCACTAAAGCAAACGTGTCTTTGCTAAATTCTTCAGTAAAAAAATAAAATTTCAATAAATTAAAAAAAAACAACGAAAATCAATTTCACGCAGTAGACCACGATGCAATAATATTTAAATTAATGAATGATTTTCATTGTTTTTTTTTTAATTTATCGAAATTTTATTTTTTTCTGAAGACCTTAGCGAAGACACGTTTGCTTTAGAGCAAATCAATGTTAATCATATCTAATAAATCGTACACTTTACAAAAAAATGATGTCACTGCGTTGTACCCTAACGTTCCAGTAGATGTAGCCATCGACTGCCTAGTAAACCATCTTACAATGCAGAATATCGCACAGACAAAAATAAATGCAATCCGCAAAGCCACTACAACCTGCATGGAACAAAACTTTTTCAAATTTCGAGGAAAGGTATATAAGCAACATTTTGGAACAAGTATGGGGAGCAAGATCGCACCATACATAAGCAATGTGTTTTTATGTGATTTTGAGAAAAGGATGGAAGAATCGTCTGGTCTGTTTCCCAGAACATGGAAAAGATACGTAGACAACATATTTGCTGTCATCAAAAGAGATAAAATAACATCAACTTTAGAGTATTTGAACAGTCATTATCCTACCATAAAATTTACAGTAGAAGAAGAAATCGATAAAACTCGTATCTTTCCTCGATTTGAAAGTGATACGAATAGGCGAAAAAGTAAAGTTTGGAATTTACCGTAAACCCACTAACACCAATAGGTTTATAACAACTGATTCATTTCACAATGGAGCCCACAAAAAAGCCGCTTTCAACTCATTGGCACACAGGTTATATAACATCCCAATGGAAACTGCTGAATTCAAAGAAGAAGAGAAATACATAAAAGAAGCAGCAAGAATAAACGGATATACCCCTCATTTCATCAACAAAATCTTAAACAAATTTAAAATTAAAAAACATCAGAAAAGATTTAACAACTCTATTGCCAGAAAAGGATAACTCAGCCATAAGAATATGTTTACCTCATTATCCATCGATCACAAACTCAATTAGCAACTGCTTAAAAGGTCACAATATCCAGTTAATCACAAAGAGAACAACATTAAACCATCTATTAAGTAAATACAAAGACAGAGAAAATCCGGCAGAAAAATCCGGAATATATCAAATTACTTGCAAAGATTGCCCTGACAAATATATTGGTCAGACATCAAGAAAATTTGAAAGCCGATATGAGGAACATCGAAAGGCCGTTCAGCAGAAAGATGTTCATAAATCCAGTGTAGCCAACCACATGGCAGAAAATCCGACACTCAGAATCGATGATCTGAACTCCAAAATTATAAAAACAGTGAGAAACACCTGGAAACTAGATGCATATGAATCAATGTTTATTGAGAAATTTAAACCAAAATTGATGAATAGTGAAGATAGATTAAGTAACATAAATTCAACCCTCTCCAATCTTATTAAAAATAGACTGCAATAAAACAATTAACCAATAAAATAATAAATTTAGCATTTGTACTGTGAACCAAAAACATTAATATTATAATTAATAGATTTTAAGTTTAATTTACTGCACACCCATCATTATATTAATAGAATTTAGGTTTTTCCATAATAGTAATTTTAAGTTGTAAATAAGTTTCCTGTTAACTAAAGGTAATCTTAAGTTTAGTAGCAAAAATTCTTTCGGAAGATGGTTTATACTGAAACTAGTAAAAGAATTTATTTAAAAAAGAAAACGTTTTCTTGGAGCCCGTGGTAAATGTAATTCCCTTTCTTTTAAGTTAAAAACACGAATTTTGGTGCAGGTTGCACAAGTTATTCAGGTTTTTCCAAAAAGGGCAAAACTAAAAATTTGGAAAACAAATTTTTTTACTAAGAATAATTTAAATTCTGCAACATAATTGATTTATATATATATAAGTTGTTATACAGATTTTCGAATAAGAACTGCGAGCCATTTTAAATTTTTCTTATTTCAACCACGTTTTTGTATTTTTTCTTTTCTTTTTGTGCCGCACCGTAGATAATATTTTACAAGTTCAGTCGTTCTCAAACATCAGTTAAGAATTCTTTTAAAATAGTAAAGTGTAAAGTTAAATCTATTTAAATGGCTTCCCAAGAAGTTTCAAGTGTAAAAATAGTCCAAATTCATTTTGTTTTATTTGTGGAATTTGCATAATACATCCTGCTAAAAAAAATCACTCCATATATAAGAATTGCATACTTTCATTACTTTGGCATAAAACTGAATGAAGATACACCGTGGATGCCGAAAGTTATGTTATGTCAAGTCACAAATGCAACTTAACACATTCAAGATGGTACAATAGAGAAAATGTTCATTTAACGTTTTAACGTTGTGTTACGACCAGGTTTTGAAAATAACTCGCAATTTTAACTCAAAAATCTTTATAGCAACTCATATATAAATCAATTATTTTGCAGAATTCAAATTATTCTTAATACAATTTTTTTTTAAACTACTCACACTAACGCAAACTACACACACTAACCTCACAATGTAAACCAAATAATTGTCAAAATAATTTAAAATATTATTACAATTATTACGTATGAATACGAATGAATACGAATCCATCATCGATTTTGCAATCTGAAAAAGACAGTATTCATTCATAACCTCGTATTATCTAATGAGCAAGCATTCGAAATGATAATGATTTATGGTGAGTGTCGCCAAAACGAACGCTTAGCGATTCGATTATATGCTGAACGACATCCCGACCGTCGTCAATTTAGAAGAGGTGTATTCAAACGCCTAGCAGAAAGGCTTCGTACAACCAGAAGCATAATAAAAAAAAGCAGCGTCGTGAGTTTCCTGATGAAGTAGTTGTAGATGTGCTGGCTGCAGTTTCAATGGATCCTCATATTTCAACAAGAAATATTGCACGGGATAGAGGAATTTCGCAAACAACCGTGTCTTCCATTTTAAAAGACAATAAATTTCATCCTAATCACATTTCATTGCTGAAGAGCTATCTACCAATAATTTTATTGCAAGAAGTGAACTTTGTAATCGGACGAGGCAGCAAATGGAAGAAAACTTGATTTTCTTTAATCGTGTCCTTTGGACAGACGAAGCAACATTCAAAAGTGATGGCAATGTAAATAGACATAATTTGCATTATTGGAGTGATGTGAATCCATATTGGATGCGTTCCATTGACCATCAACATCGTTGGAGTGTAAATGTTTGGGCTGGAATAGTTGGCTTTCATCTAATTGGACCTTACTTTTTTGATGGAACACTAACCACCCAAAAATTCGTAAACTTATTAGATGATCTACCCAGTTTATTGGAAGACATTCCATTGGCAGAAAGGCAGGGAATGTGGCTGCAGTTGGATGGTGCTCCGCCTCATTTTGGTACAGCTTCCCGGCGACAACTAGATTTAGTGTTTCCAATAAATGGATTGGAAGAAGTGGCCCTATTTCTTTTCCAGCACGCTCACCCGATTTAACATGCATGGATTTCTATTTATGGGGAAAAGTAAAGGATTTAGCATATTTCAATCGGCCAACCACAGCAAAAAATATGAAACAACGGATTAAAGATATTTTTAGAAATCACGTTACTACAAGTGAATTAGAAGCGCTTCACTTAAATTTTATAGAACGTGTAGAAAAATGTTTGGAATGAAATGGTGAACATTTTGCACATTTAATAAATTATTAAACATTTTTATGCATCACGGCATAAAAATCCTAATCCTTGAAATCCTAACTATCATTTTTTTTAAGAATCGGGCAGAAAAAGTGGTTTTTGGAAATTTTTTTGACTAGATTTTGTGATTTTGGTATCAATCGATCGGGCTTGGCCGTCTCCCGAAATCTTTATGAGATTGGGGTGGTAAGACTTACCCCCCACCCCTTTACATCCTCTGCTAAAACTTAAGCATATAAAAATCTATATAAAATAAATGGGAAGAGATAAAAAAAATTTAATGGCACCATTATCTTTTATTCAAACCGGCGCAACTTTTGAGTCCAAAAGTTGGTTAACTTTTGAGTCCAAAAGTTGGTTTGCCCCGAACTCAGGGTAGTTCAATAAGGGGTGGGGTTGGGGGTGTGGTCATGAATATGTAGTATCAAAATTATCGTCATCATTATCAATTTTAACATAATGTTGGATGCTGCGTTCAATTATGAAAATAAAAATTGGGTCGGACTCAGGGTAGTCTAATAATAGGTGGGGGTTGGGGGGTCGGTTACACAAAGTATCGAAATAATTGTCATTATTATTGATTTTTACATAATGTATTTTTTACCTTGCTACTTGTATTAGGTATTGTGGCTTCTTTGCATGTATTGCGGCTTCTTTGTATGCAAGTATACCTTATTCGGCAGCCCTGGAAACTGGCTAGGATTCGATGGCCCAATCACCCGTTAATCCGAAATTCAAATGATTAAAGAAACGTATACTGGAAAGAAACGAAACAAAAACAAAACAAACCAAAATCGGCAAAAGCAAATATCGACCCTTGGCTACCGTACCCGGACACGAGTAGGAAACTGGAATGTCAGAAATCTGATAGAAACATCGAGGTTAGCACAGGTTGAGAAAGTAAGGGAAGAATGGGGTTTATGATTGAAAACGCACGGAAAACGCATCACACGGTTAAGATTATTCACTTTCACCTAATGTAGGTATGCTTGAAAACGCGTGATAAGAAGCTAGTTCGAATTTTTTTCGAAGTTAAAGAACTGTCAGAATTATCAAAATAATTTTTTGTTATTGTCAAATCTTATATTGATTGTTAAAAATATATAATTGTGTTAAGTTTTAAGTGTAAAAATTGAATTTTTTGGATAAAACAAAAATAATAATTAGCTATATTAGGATTATCTTTCCAATTCCGTTTACTAGCTTTGATTTGTTATTTTTCTCCTCAAATTTAAAAATAATTAATATGCTTAAAATTTAAAGCATTTCCTATATTTTCACTAGAAATTAAAAATAAAATTAAATTAAAAAATTTAATAAATTTACATTTTTCAGTTTTCAAATTATTCTAAACGCTAGCCTAACCTTACGTTTCAATTTTGTACAAGAAAGTGATGCCGCGCGTTTTCAATCATACCAAAAAATGAGTTCGAAATAAAACGTTTGTCACGCGTTTTCAATCATACCAATAGACTACGTTTCACGTTTCATCGACGTTTACGTCATAAGCCCCAATATAAGATCGAGATACTAGGACTCAGTAAAGTAAGATGGAAAAACAGCGGAGAACTAACAACAAGTAAAGGAAACTACATGATATTCTCTGGTAAATCCGACACACATGAACAAGGCGTAGCAATATTAACAACACCTAACGCAAAGAAAGCACTTCTCGAATGGAAACTAATCAGTAGCAGAAAAATAACAGCAAGATTCCAATCGAAAATTAGAAATACAACGATCATACAGTGCTATGCACCTACCGAAGAAGCTGATGATGTGACAAAAGATGAATTCTACGAACAGCTCCAAGCAACACTGGCTAGTGCACACCGAAATCACATCAAAATAATACAAGGTGATTTCAATGCCAAAATTGAAACCGACAACACCGGAGTGGAATCAGTCATGGGCAAATATGCACTAGAATCAGCACGTAACAATAATGGAGACAGACTCATCGATTGTTGTGTCACAAATCAACTATTCATACAAGGCAGCAAGTTCCCACACAAGAACATTGATCACGTACTGGTGAATAAGAAGTTTCTATCCTCATTACAAGACGTCAGAGCAAAACGAGGAGCAGACATACACAGACAGCGACCATTAACTGGTAATTGCAACATTCAAAATTAAACCAGCCGCTGTAAAACAGTGATGATACCTGGATGAAAATTGAAGAGCGTCGTTAGCTCAAGTTGCAATTGTGTCACCAGAACACAAACGAGATCCGAATCAAATATGAAAGTACAGCAAAACAAGTTAAAAAGATGGCAAGGAATGATCGCAGAAGATATACAGAAAGCATTCTCAAGACTGCAGAAACAGCAGCAGCTAATAGAAATATGCGCACACTACACAAATGCGTAAGAAAGGTCACTAACAAACATACAAACACTCCACCAATAAAGGACGAATCTGGTCAAACCCTCACAACGCATGAACAACAGCTAAATAGATGAAAAGAATACTTCGAAGACAACTGCCAGCAACATGAAGACAATTCGCAGTATCCGGATGACAACTATAACGAAACTATCAGCACCCATCCACCAACGGAACGGGAAGTTAGAGATGCCATACAGAAACTCAAGAATAACAAATCTGCTGGTACCGATAATATATCAGCAGAATTACTCAAACCAGATGTAAACACAACAGCAGAAGCTCTAACACCACTATTAGCTGATGTATGGAACAAAGGTAAAATACCAATCAAATGGAAAGAGGGTTTAACCATAACAATTCCAAAGAAAGGTGATCTAAGAGAATGCAAAAATTGGAGAGGTATATCTCTGATTAACACAACAATGAAAATACTAGCGATGATTATTCTCGAAAGAATATCTCCATCAATTACAATGAAATTACTGTACCGAATGTACCGATCATATCAACACAATCCGTATCATCATAGAGCAATCAAACAAATGGAATTCACCACTGTATCTCCTCTTCGTGGACTTCGAACGCGCCTTCGACTCAATCAACAGAAGCGCGATATGGAAGACACTTTGTGAAATGGGCGTCCTGAAGAAAATAGTTGATCTAATCAAAGAAATGTATCAGGATGCTGGAAACAGAATACAATACAAAGGACAGCAAAGTGATAAATACAACATCCACCTAGGAGTGAGACAAGGCTGTGTACTATCCCCGCTACTATTCCTAATAGTACTAGATAGTATCATGAGAAAGCTCGATGATGCAAGTCCAAATGGAATCCAATGGAACACAACAAGACGGCTCAATGATCTAGACCACGCAGATGACATCTGTCTACTTACACACACGCATACGGACATGCAGCAGAAAATACAGAAGCTATCAACCCTTGCACATGAAGTCGGTCTCAACATTAATATCAGAAAAACAAAAGCTATGAGATTGAACACCAAAACGATAACACCAATTACCATCAACAATACACAAGCACTGTAGCAAAAACAGGCGGGACTGAAGAAGATATCAGTCAGCGTATTAACAAAGCCAGAAATACGTTTAATATGCTTCACAAGATCTGGAATGCATCCGTCCTGTCAAGAAAGACAAAGCTACGAATGTTCAAAGCATGTGTCAAGTCAGTACTGCTGTATGGGTGTGAAACGTGGAAACATACAAGAAAGATCACAAATCAACTGCAGGTGTTTGTGAACAAATGCCTGAGAAGACTGATCAAATGCTTCTGGCGGAACACCATCAGTAACCAGGAACTTCTACAGCAGACAGAGCAGTTAGACATTTAGACCGAGATAAAACAAAGGAAATGGAGATGGATAGGACATACACTGAGAAAATCAGCCGAAGATATAACAAGGATGTCCGTAGAGTGGAATCCACAAGGTAAAAGGAGAGTTGGAAGACCACCCATGACATGGAAGAAAACGGTGCTAGCTGAAGCAAAACAAATTGGCAAGACATGAGGTGAACTGAAAGCGATTGCCCCCAACAGAGTTAGATAGTCCAGTCTAGTAGACGCCCTATGCTCCTAAATGGAGATAAAGGAAAAAAATTAAAAATCAGGAATATAAGCCCAAAATAATTATTTTCAATAAAAATAAAATTGTGTAGATATATGAAATATTTTTAAAGTTTTGGCGTTCCATTGCCTTTGGTGATATACTCAAGATCTACTCAAAGCTTTTAGCAGTTATTTTGTTCTAAAGAAATAGATTTTTTTCTAATATCCGAAGTAGTCATTTGCAATGCAATTATCAATGCACAAAACGGCAAGGCAAGTAAATAAATTTTGCGGTAAAAACTTCGTCCTCTGGTTTGAAACACAAAATTCAATCCATGTTTGAAATTGTATTTATTTATTTATACATATGTCCTAATTTTGGAACATAAATATGGTTGTTATAGAGCAGTTCATCTCAACAGATACATGAAAAATTGCTTTGCTTAATTTATCAAAGTGTGGTTTTATATAATTGAAATTCACCACCGGTAAACATAATTGTATATGTTGATTGGTCCTATCGTAACAAAAATCGAGAAATAAAACCACGAAAATCAAGAGACAAATACCTACATAATTTGGAAGTCAGTGATATGCTCTTCTATTTTCTTATTGAAAAACATGTTTATATTTTAAAAGAAAAATGTTTTGGAAACTCTCTTGCAATAATTCTTAATAAATAATACAGCATAATTACTTAATCAAACATATATAATTCAAACCAAAATCCAAGTTCTTATTAGAAATCAGTACTTTGATCTAAATTTCAAAGTAATAAAACTTAGCTGAACCATAACCAAAAACCAAATAAATTTACGATAGTACTACTATGATAGTAGAAACTGTACGCCTCATAGCTTCTACAGTAATGGTTTCTGTTTAATATTTTTCGTTTTTCTTTTCATTAATACAGAGTAAAACAACGTCTTTTTACACTTCAAAAACTTTTTATTGTAACACCAAATATTTTCTGTCTCTAAGAGACCTTCTTCTTGGGTTAATTGTTTTCTAAACTGAAGGTCTCTTAGAGACAGAAAATATTTGGTGTTACAATAAAAAGTTTTTGAAGTGTAAAAAGACGTTGTTTTACTCTGTATTATTGCAATCACTTCAAGTAGTTCACACAACAAAATTATATAATTCTTTTCATTATTTTTTGTGTTTCTTCTTGTTTTTTGCGTACAAAATATATATAATTCAGTACGCTAGAAGTTGTGCAGCTTCTTGTGTATTATTTGGATTCAATAAATATTTTGATGGCGTTGACGTTTTTTTATAAATATGAGGCATTAATGAAATTAAAAATGAAATTAATTTTTTTACGGAATATTCAGTGAATCTGTTGTCGATACCAGAGCTTTATGTAACAATTAAAATTTTTAAAAAAAAAAATTTATTAAAAGAAAAAAAAAATTTTTCCCACACTAACCGCACTTAAGCCTAATTAAATAATAATATATAATTATATGGACATATTTGTATGATTTTACAGAAAATATGAAGATTTATTTTAAATAACTTCTAAAGCAGCGGTGCCCAAACTGCGCCCATCTGGCCGCATGCGGCCAGTTTTATGATTTGGTGCGGCCTGTAAAAATATTATAAAAATAGCAAATACCACAATAATAATAAGTTCCGTTTAAAACAGTACAATATTTTGGTACGTACTAAATTCAAACTTAAATATTCCTAACAAATTCCTATAGAAATAGACTAACTGACATTCATTTGAAAAACGAACTAAGAATTAGTAATACTACACAAGAATATAATGTTCGCGACTTAATTTGAATAAAAAATCTTAACATAATTTATACTGTTTATTTATTTTTTTTCCGTGCGGCCAGTCATTTTTGTTCTTGTAAATTTTTGGCCATCTCTTCCATGATTTCTGGGCATCCCTGTTCTAAAGTATTGAAAATTTAATAAGTTTACTGAATGACGGTTAGTAAAATCTTTATTAAAAAACAATCATTACTTTGAAAGGGGCGCCTGTTTCAAATGGAATCAGTGCTTCCCTAGCATCCAAGGACCCTGCGCCTATGCCTCGACGTGATATTTCATTAATTTTTTATATCAACTTCGAAACTTTTCTCTTTTTCCACCAGGAGCAGAAATATTTGTGTTACGGTGAACTTACAGCGGTAGGAAGATAAAATATGTAAAATGCAATCAATTCCATAAGTAAACTTTCTGCTATTTATTTTTTGTAAGAACTGGAAGTAATCGTCACAGACTAAGTAAATCATCTATAACTTAAAGAAGATATTTGAATTTACCTAGTTTTTACACAGGAATGTAGTTGGTAGACCGTTAATATCACATATTTTTTTATATTTGCTGATTAAACAGCGCAACAATTGTCATTTTCGATATAAGAACTATGTTTGATTTATATTTAATCCAATTTTTATTACCGTCATAAGTCAAATCACATTTGAATAAAAGAGTCAAAAAATTTCATGTTATATTTTCTCATTTATTGTAAATGTTCCTAACTGTGCGGAAAAAAATTGAGAATTCCCTTGATTCTCTTCCTGATTTTCAATCGAAAATTCTAATTCAAACTATATTAGTTTCTTTACCCGATGATCTTGTCATCTTGAATAAATGACCATAATGTAAATATAAACAATTTTGTTTACCAAAACCAACTAATCAAATAAAACAAAATTCGGACTTTTCACTTCTGTACAAATGCATTTTCATATAAATATTTTTTAATTTCACTTACCTTTTGTTTGGCGGCTATATGTACGAGATACTAAAACGTTAATTGTTTAACTTAATCTTTAGAAAGTTTCACTAATTCTGTATAAATTTCTTCGTTTATTTCTTGCATATCTGGTAATTCAGAGAGAACCCATGTATCATCTGTGCTGTTTAGTTTTTCTTGGCATATTGGACAGGTTTTACTATTCATATTCCTGTAAAAATTAAAACAAAATTGTAGCCAGAAATAATCGTAAGCATACACTTTGCCAAAACCTACCATTGCTCAATACAAGGATAACAATACGTATGTGTGCATGGTAATAACATTTCTGGCTTTCTTTCCAAACATATGCAACACTCATTATATTGATCGTTACTGGATGACTGAGACGATTTAACTGAACTATTTAAGGACATTGTTTCCATTTCTTCCATAACTTGTGATGCCGAAAACATTTTGGATTTCTAAATAAAAAAAAATTAATAATTTGTTTAAACAAATGAGTAAAAATTCTACAGTACCGATTGTGTTTCACTAGCATCCATAACCTCTAAATGAGATTGGAATGTTTTAAAAACCTGGATAAATTGCTTCAAGTTTAAGAATTTATAGCTTTCTACTTTTTTAGTAGCTGTATCTACTTTAACACAAGCTACGCGTACGGTGGCTTTCCATAGCAAAGATTCATCTGTTGATTTTTTAACAGCGAATACAAGTTGAGTTCCAGTATGTTGAAAACATTTATTTGATCTACAATTACAAAAAGAAATAGAAATATTATACAAATTCTTAATAATATAAATTTTTCAATTACAATTCATTCAATTCCATTAAACATTTTTGAAATTCATTGTATGTCAAATCATTTAAGTCGGATAAAGTTTTAGCGTGTTTCACTACTTCATATTGAATAGTTTCGGCAGTATCAGGAATGAAATTTTCAGCTATTGAACTCATATTTTGTCCCATTTTGAATATTAATTTATATGTACTTATTTTCTATTAAACGAGGTATTTAACGTTTACCTTATCTCGTTTGTGTTTTAAATCAACCAAAACAAAATTTAAGAGCTGTCAATTATGCATAAAAAATTAAAGTGAAAGTGCGGTTGTCCCGTCACCTGTGGTTTCATCCTACAACTAATATTTGAGATAAATCCGTTAAATTGACATTGCTCTCAAAAAATAAATTTTGTTTATTATTATGAACAGCTGACGGTAGCCAGCCAATTGCTCATAAATCATAACAGATGATGATCACGATCGCTACCCTAGACATTAATGAAATAATTCTACTTTTGATGACTTTTTGAAGTAAAACTTCTAATGCGACTTCCAAAAAATGTTGCGTTAAAAACATTTAACGCTTCTTTTTTTCATATAACTTTATGATATTTAAACAATAACCTGACATCTGACAATATCAGGAGTGTTCTATCATTATTCATAAACCCATTTTCAACTTATTTTGATAGAAGACTCCTGATAGAAGACTCATTTTCTTATCATTTTAAGTTGAAATATTTTAAACAAACATTTCGTATCTTACTTTAGTTATCATAATCCCATTGTAAATGTTATAGATTTGGATTTTTCTCCACTCGAAAATGATAATTAAAAGATGCGATCAATTGTGAATTGCAAGCAATGTTAATAAAGTTTGTCTTAAAGAATATGAACAGTATGAGTTCACTAATAATTAATGACTTTTAAAAGAATGTAATATGTTTTTATTTCCACTTTACGAAGTTTTACTTCTTCCGCGCGGAGGGACTCCACGCACAGCTTTTTTTTATAATCTTTTCATTTTAAAAATTATAATTCTTATTGTGGTCTTGAAAAACTCATAAGAACCAACAAATTGGAACGTTTTTTGAAGTGATCTTTTATGTGGAGTTCTTTTAGGTTTTTGAAGTGGGACTGAAAAAGCGGTATATTGCTCTTAGGCGTGCAAATAAGATTAAAGGATTTTCCAGCTTTCGTAGTCAATTATACATCAAAATAAATGGGGAAAGTGTTACAGTTTCATCTTACGAAAATATAGAAAGAGTATTATGCCAAACGCTTGCTGAGAGCAGCAGAATACAAACCTCTTCAATACTTAATGGAACAACTACAACGCAGAATGCTTGACTGACACGAACTTCAGTGAAGATCGCGTTTATTTCTAGCCACCATTTTAGAATCATACTTGTTAAGTAATATTGGTTTTTTTATTCTCATTTTCTTCTATTAGCTTGAGTTTATTATGATATTTATTTAATTAATATCTTGTATTATTTTCTATTTATATGTTAACAATGAGGGCTGAATTGATTTGAAGGATCGAATGAATCTCACAAATTTCGCGAATGTGTTGCTTGTTTTGTTCCCTGTATGCCAACCCATAGTAGTACTGTTCCACGATAGGGATTGATTGTAATGAACCAGCGGGTAGCGATAATTCCATTCTCAAAAATAATCTTAGTTCTAGGAAGAAACATTTCAATGTTGGACATTTCAATTCCCAAAGCATGAATCCTTCTGCAAATTCATCAAAATTCGAGGATCCAACGAGGATCCAACTCCAGATAACTGGGAAATCTTCTGCAAGTATAGAAACCGTGTTACTCTTCTAATTAGAGATTCTAAGAAGACGTTTGGGTCTGCTTACTATAGTGTCGAACATCCTGTTTAACAATTGTAGAGCAAGCTTAAACGATCAGGTGCTTTAGGTGACCAAACTACTGAATTTAATGGACTCTCGCCTGAGGAATTCAACTCCCATTTTGCTCTCCAACAACCTGGTCTAATCAGTGATAGAGTTGATGAAGCCATTACTGAAAATGAATTATCGTTCTCGTTTCGCAACGTTTCGTTGGTCGAAGTTTGGAAAGCTATTTTCTTTGTAAAATCTAATGCCACTGGGTTGGATAACATACCCATTAAATTCATCAGGCTGGTGATGCCGTTTTTTGCTCGACACATCTTGCATCTGATAAACACAGTAATTACAACCTCATCTGTTCCTTTGGAGTGGAAAGTGGCTAAGGTTCTATCTACCTGTACCGAAGTCATCTTCTCTTACAATACCTACCGACTATAGACCTATTAGTCTTCTTCCAGTTTTATCAAAGGTTTGGGAAATACTTATTAAGCAAAAAATGATTGAATTCTTAACTGCTCGTAACTGTTTGTTTAGTAACCAATCTGAGTTTAGGTCTTGCCATAGCACCACTACTGTGGTTATGGATATCACTGAGTTTGCTAGAGGAAATATTGATAAACGAAAAGCTACCATACTTCTCCTACTTGATTTCAATAAGGCATTTGATTCTATAGACCACGCCATAATGTGTCAGAAACTTCGGTCGGTATTGGGTCCGTTGCTCTTCTCCTTGTACATAAATGATTTGCCTTCCTGCATAAAATCTTGCCTAGTGCATATATTTGCTGATGATGTACAAATAGCATGTTCTGTTGATATTAATAACCTGGAAGAATGCATCTCAAGTATGAACGTTGATCTCGATGCAATTTGTAGTTGGTCTGCTCGAAATCGCATATCTATATTAACCCATTGAAATCTCAAGCGATAACTATTCATCGGATACCTATAAGAAATGTAAGTCCACTCATTATCAATGGGACTGAAATTCCATATGTAGCTAAAGTGAATAGTTTGGGAATGATTATAAACGAAACCAAGACCTGGAATGATAATGTATCCAGGATATCTAGCAAAGTTTGCTTTGCTCTAAGGAAGTTATAGGCAATAAATGATTACCTCTCCCTTAACCTCAAAGCCAAGCTTGTACGTTTATTAGTATTCCCCTTTTTTGTATGGATATGAGGTGTATTTTGGGTGTAGTGCCGGGTGTTTCTATAAGGTTAAGCTCTCTTTAAATTCAACTGTGAGATTTATCCATTCTCTACAAAAATTTAATCATGTCTCGCAATATTTTAGCATTTCTAGGGTGTGATCTTGACAAGTTTTTTGAGGTACGAACTTTAATCATCCTATTCAAGATTATTAAAAATCAGACCCCAGTTTATCTACATGAAAAACTTAATTTTGTTAAATCGGCACGCACTAGACAGTTGGTTATACCTAGACATAGTTCCCTCTCAATGGAGCAGTCATTTATGGTTCGAGCTTGCAAGTTATGGAATCACATTCCCATCGAGATTAAGAACTTGACATCTCTATACGAGTTCAAGCGAAATAGCATGCACTTCCTTGCATAAATGTGGAATGTTATCGCTGCTCTTCCCGCTGATTCGGTCTCTGTTATGGTTCGGTGGAGGTGGAGCAAGTGTGGAGTGTATATGGGAGCAAAACTTGTGCATATTAAATGTAAAAAATTTTGTTTTTCGTAATGTTGTATCGTGTGTCTCTAGGTTGATTCAGCCTAGAATTACAATTATTATTATTGTATCCAATTTAAATCTTTTTCGTTTTGTTTAGTTTTTTTAGGTATGAATGTCTATTAAAACTACCTAGACTCCAATTGTATAAGGCAAATTGCCTTTGATTGCTTGCTTATATGAATAAAATAAATAAATAAATAAATTTTAAGCTTGGCTGAAATAACGGACAAACCGCATGATTTTCATTATTGTTGTATTGGTAACAAAACGTTTTCGATTTAAATTTACATTAAAATAATTGTGTAAACACAAAATATTTATACACTTTAGTCAGAATTTATGTTTAATTTTATAAAATTCACCTTCTTCTTTAAGTTCCTCATACTACAGTAACTGAACATGACATGAAAATAGACCAATACTTCTGAATTCTTTGAACATCCATCGATTTGCATGAAAATTGGGAATTAAGCTCATCTTACTCTTAACTTCAAAGGTGACATAAGTCCGACTTGCGCTTTTATGTTTAAGGGGTGAAAACCACCCCTACGTGAAAATATAGAAAAAAAATGTAGGTTTACTCATTCTTTCGATTCCCTTCTCATTTAGTTATAAGGAATAAATCTTCTTTTATGTTCTCGAACATAGTTTAATAATAAAGAACCCATTTTCACAGGGCATTAAGCGGGATGAAAATAAACTTTTCATATGCTATCATAGCAAAATAATTTTTTTAACCACTAACTTGAGAAATCGTCATTATTTACTCGAATGCCCCAATAAGAAGTAATTTTTCTCAAGCTAGGTCAATAATAATAACAAAACATTACCTAGGTTAATAATGACAAATTTTCCTTTATTTTTAATTGAAATGAACAAAAAAACACAAATAATTAATAATTGCATTCCTTTATTTCGTTTTATTTGTATGAAACTAAACTTCCAGGCTACTTGATATTTTAAGATATTTTAAAAATTCAATGGAAAATGACTAATATCAAAATCTAATCAAAGCAAATATGATAATTAGTGTTAGTAGTTAAAAAAATTCTATATATACCTCGGTTGAGAAGACTAATATAGACCTCGAACATTATATCCCTCAGCGCTACGCGCCTCAGGATCTAAAATTTCTCGGTCAATAATTGTATTTGATAATAGCTTACTTCTCAACCTTGTTATATAATGTACTATTTTCTATGCGAAAAGTAAACTCACTAGTGTAAAACATAACAAATTATAGTTGCCATGGTTTTTCATATAATTTTACAAAGTATTTTAAACAACGTAACCATGAAAAAATAGAATATGAATTTTGAATGTTTTGTTGTCGATTTGTGGCGTATGTTTAAACTAAAAAATTTAAATTTAAATTTCAATCAAGTAGTTGATAAAAAAATGAAAACAAAAAGTTTTTCAGTTTTCTTTTCAGTTAGAATTCTTTTTCATTGTGCATAAGAATAAGAAAAAATTTTCTAATTCATACAAAAAAGTTGAATGTAATTTTTTATTCATTTATATTGCTTTTTACTTAATTAATTAAGTTGCTAAGATGTCAACAATTAAAATCTTATATTAGATCACATATTATTATATGATACAACATAAGTGATCTATGTCACCATTACTAAATATTTATATAAGTTTGTTATAAACTATATGTTTGTTTTCTAAAAACCATTTAAATATAAAAATCAAAAAAACAAATGATTTAAAGAATATTATTTGAAATTATTAAATTGAATTAATGTGGAATTATAATTCAAATTGTTTTTGAATATATGTATATATACATATCATTAATTGTGAGTTTGTAATAAAAATCACATCAGAGCCCGATAGAATAGGCTAAAATAAATTCAACCGTTGTACAGCGTAATTGACTTTTGCTTTTTTGTGAATGTAAAGCAGAGCAGAATATGGTTGGAATTTAGATAGCGTGAAATACTAGCTATCATTGTTTTACACAATTTTAAATGTATATAGCGCGAATGACTAGCTATACGTAATTGATATTATATAGCGCGAACTACAAGCTATATTTTGGTGACCCCGAATTTTAACAGGAACACAACTTCACTGAAGAAACAAGTATTTAAAAAGAAATTTTAATTTTATTATTTGTTTATTTCTTTTATTTTAACTTAACTATTTATTCTTTTAGTTTTAATTTAACTAACAATATTAGTAATAATATTATTACTACAATAAAATTAATACATACTTAATTCAAAATTAAATTTTTAAAAACATATTAACATTTAATTAATTATTTGCTTATCTTGTCTTAAGATATTTTTGATTTGGATATTTTATTTATTGGTTTTCGCTATATTATTTTTGCTTAAATATTTTTTAAATGGTTGACGCGTTTCCTCCAGCACCTGAAGAGACCCCCAAAATGTTTTCGCAACGCGAAGTGAATGACGCAATTGCACGAGCTGTAGCACTAGCTACCAAAAATCCAATTTCTCTGGTTAATGATGATCAAACTCCTTGTAGCAGCAATGCTATATCTAAGCCTAAAAGCGACATCGACATTAATGCCGTAGGTTTTACTCCTGCACCCTTTTGGCATACTCAACCCGATTTGTGGTTTCTTACACTTGAGGCTCAGTTCAGTAACGATCGAGTTACGAGCCAAAAATATAAATTTAGAACATTTTGTCGCGTTCTTACCCCTGAGTTAGCCCAACTTGTTAGCGAT
Organism: Diogma glabrata; assembly: GCA_963693315.1. Taxonomy (NCBI): domain Eukaryota; kingdom Metazoa; phylum Arthropoda; class Insecta; order Diptera; family Cylindrotomidae; genus Diogma; species Diogma glabrata. The sequence goes on along the minus strand of OY856187.1, from coordinate 356,809,648 downwards.
ATCATCGCACATCCCGACCCTGATCATCCTTACGATTCAATTAAACAAGCAATTCTCACTCGGTTAGGAAAATCCAATACTGACCGCATTCGTACCGTGCTCCGTGGGATGGATCTTGGCGATAAACGCCCATCCGAATTGTTGCGAACAATGAGAAGTGAAGCGAAACAAAATTTTTCTGATGACACACTGAGAGTTCTATGGAGCGAAAAACTTCCTCCTCTCATTAAAACCGCTATTGCTCCTAGTAATGACATTCTTGACGCTGTAGCCGTCACTGCAGATGCTGTATTCAGCGCTTTGATGACTCCATCAATTTTCCAAGTTGCACAACCTTCGCAACACATTGAATCTTCCAATGAAAATTCTGCAAAATCAAATTTGGAAATATCTTTATTGCAACAGCAATTTAAAAATTTAGAACTCCAAAATAAAAAGCTGGAAATTCAATTATCGGCAATTAGTCAAAAATTATCTAATTCTTCTAGATCAAGATCTAGAACTCCCTCTAGAGGTAATGATCGCAGATCGCGATCTAGCTCAAGACCTCCACAATTTTTCCAGGGCATTTGTTTCTATCATCATCGATTCGGTGACCTTGCTAAAAAATGCCATCCTGATTGTTCCCGATATTCAACATTTTCTTCTCATTCAAAAAACTAAATGGCTCGCCGCATTTAGCGGAATGCGGTGACTGCCACAATAATTACCGTTTGATGGTTTATGATACCATCACTAATCTATAAATTTCTTATCGATACCGGTGCCGAGGTATCGGTAATTCCAGCTACTTCCGCTCAGAAGCTCAGTGTGAAATCAGACTTCACTCTTATTGCTGCGAATTCTACTACCATGTCTACTTATGGGACGAAAACTTTAACGTTGAGTTTAGGTCTTCGACGTTCATTCGTTCATTTCTTTCATCATCGCCAGTGTCTCTGTTCCGATAATTGGCGCTGACTTTTTGAACAAATACGGTATTCTGGTTGATATTAAACAGAAACGAATTATCGACCCACTGTCTGATATTTTCACATCAGCAGTTACAGCTCCTATCTCTACTCTTTCATTGTCCGTTCTTATTAATGATAAATTTTCTCGTGAAATTAACGAGCTTTTAAACGAGTTCAAAGAATTAACCTTTGACTCGGGTCTCTCTTCAGCTGTGAAACACAATGTGACACATGCGATTATCACTACTGGACCTCCAGTCTCCTGCAAAACTCGCAGACTAGCAGCTGACAAACTTAAAGCTGCAAAGACTGAATTTGACTATATGCTAGAAGAAGGAATCTGTAGACCCTCTAGTAGTCAATGGTCCAGTCCACTTCACTTGGTCGAAAAGAAAACAGGTGGTTTTCGTGTTTGCGGTGATTACCGTGGCTTAAATAAAGTCACAGTCCCCGACTAATACAACATTCCTTTTCTTCAGGATTTTTCGCAACAACTTGCAGGTTGCACTATTTTCTCGACTATCGACCTAGTGCGAGCTTACCACCAAATTCCTATTGAGCCGTCTGATATTCCTAAGACAGCTATCACTACACCATTCGGACTTTTCGAGTTCACACGAATGGGATTCGGTTTAAGAAACGCTGGTCAAACGTTTCAGCGACATATGCACACCATTTTACGTGGTTTAGATTTCTGCTTCGTCTATTTAGACGATCTACTTGTCGCATCTAAGTCCTATGTCGAACACTTAGGACATCTTAAGGTCATCTTTCAAAAATTGCATAATGCTGGTATGATCATCAACCTTAACAAGTGCAACTTCGCACAACACGAAATTAATTTCTTAGGTCATACCATCGATTCTAACGGCATTAGACCAACGAAAGAACGAGTGGATGTTATTTCCGATTTTCCCACTCCTCAAATGGTCAAACAACTACGTCAATTTCTTGGAATGATCAATTTCTATCGACGTTTCATTCCTCACGCTGCTGGTGATCAAGCCATTTTAAATGACTTCTTAAAAGGCTCAAAAAAGAACGACAAACGACCTATTAACTGATCAGAATCTTCTCTTCAAGCTTTTACAAATTGTAAAAAGCAACTCAGCGATGCTACGATGCTCGCTCATCCTTCTTTAGATGCCCAACTTGCTATTATGGTCGACGCTTCCGACAAAGCAGTTGGTGCTGTCGTTCAACAACTGGTCACCGATTCATGGCAGCCTCTCAATTTCTTTTCGGTTAGACTAACCGAAACTCAACAGCGCTACAGCGCTTATGATCGTGAACTTTTGGCAGCTTATTTAGCCATTAAACACTTTCGTTACCTTCTAGAAGGGCGAAATTTTATCCTATTCACGGATCATAAACCTTTAATTTATGCATTGTCGCAAAATCCAGACAAAGATAGTCCTAGACAATTTAGACATCTGGATTTTATCAGCCAGTTTACAACTGACATTCGACATATTTCTGGAATTGACAATGTTGTTGCTGACGCCTTGTCACGCATTGATCAAATCCAACTACCTGAGAGCATCGACTATTCGGCCATTGCTGATGCTCAAACTACTGATTCAGAGTTGAAGGAACTACTTTCGGAAAATAGCACGACGCTTAGATTCCAACAGTTTCCTCTATTCCTTGACTCTAACAAATTTATTTATTGTGACGTTTCAACGAGGAAACTTCGTCCATTTATTCCAAAACAGTTTCGCCAAAGCGTTTTCGTGCAAATGCACAACATTTCTCATCCCGGAATCAATGCTTCTATTAAATTACTGACTGACGCCGTGGTCTGGCCGTCAATAAAAAAAGATGTCCGGGAAATGACTCGAAACTGTTTACAGTGTCAGAAATCAAAAGTTTCAAGACACACTCGATCTCCTCTATCTAATTATTCTTCAACTTCAGAACGATTTTCCGAAGTTCATTTAGATATTATTGGACCGATGCCTTCGTCAGAAGGACAACGGTATTGTGTAACTCTGATCGACAGATACACAAGATGGCCCGAAGCAATCCCGATCTCAGAAATTACGGCTGCAACTGTAGCCACTGCTGTTTATTCTGGGTGGATATCTCGCTTCGGGGTTCCAAACTTCATTGTGACCGATCGAGGGTCACAATTCGAATCACAACTATATTCTGAACTTTCAAAGCTGTTAGGTTTCGAACATCGACGAACCACAGCTTATAATCCTAAATGTAATGGCATGATCGAACGTTTTCATCGAACATTGAAAGCGGCCATAATGTGTCACGATCGACAAGATTGGACACGTACTCTCCCGACTATACTTCTTGGACTGCGTACAGCTTTTCGGGAAGATTTTAAATCTACCTCCGCAGAATTAGTGTATGGATCTACCTTACGCTTGCCGGGACACTTTTTGTCGGAACATACGACATTGGTTCCACAGTCGGATTTTGTAGCTAACCTCAAGCTACAGTTCAACAATCTCCGACCTGTTACTTCTTCTCGTCACTCGAATAATAACGTTTTTGTTTTCAATGATTTGAAAACCTGCTCACACGTTTTCCTCAGAGTAGACACGGTCCGAAGGTCATTGCAACAACCCTACGATGGACCCTATCTCGTCATCAATCGTGATGACAAAACTTTCACTATAGATATTAGAGGAAGAATGGTTAAAGTTAGTATCGACAGATTGAAACCCAGCTATCAGGATAGCACTAAATCTGAACGATCCTTGAATAACCATTCACCGATAATATCTAGTTCTCCTCAGCACTGTACTTCGATACCTGTTTCGAATTCTACGGAACAGGATCACATCTCTAACTCCGATCCTTCTTCAATTTCAATCTCGAGCACTCCGATCAAAATTAAAAAAACAGTGCGATTTAATTTACAACCTCCAACTTCTGTTACCAGGTCTGGTCGAATCACGCGTCCACCTTCCAAATTATTAACTTCAATAATCAAATTTCAAAATTAAAATTTTTTTTGTTTACATAATAAGTTTTTAATGCAAGATCTGCAATTATTTCAAAATTTATATTTTCTTTTATACGTCACCCTGTGTAAACATTTTTTTATCGTGATATTTCTATGCATCAATATCACTGGTAAGGGGGTGTATGTGGCGTATGTTTAAACTAAAAAATTTAAATTTAAATTTCAATCAAGTAGTTGATAAAAAAAATGAAAACAAAAAGTTTTTCAGTTTTCTTTTCAGTTAGAATTCTTTTTCATTGTGCATAAGAATAAGAAAAAATTTTCTAATTCATACAAAAAAGTTGAATGTAATTTTTTATTCATTTATATTGCTTTTTACTTAATTAATTAAGTTGCTAAGATGTCAACAATTAAAATCTTATATTAGATCACATATTATTATATGATACAACATAAGTGATCTATGTCACCATTACTAAATATTTATATAAGTTTGTTATAAACTATATGTTTGTTTTCTAAAAACCATTTAAATATAAAAATCAAAAAAACAAATGATTTAAAGAATATTATTTGAAATTATTAAATTGAATTAATGTGGAATTATAATTCAAATTGTTTTTGAATATATGTATATATACATATCATTAATTGTGAGTTTGTAATAAAAATCACATCAGAGCCCGATAGAATAGGCTAAAATAAATTCAACCGTTGTACAGCGTAATTGACTTTTGCTTTTTTGTGAATGTAAAGCAGAGCAGAATATGGTTGGAATTTAGATAGCGTGAAATACTAGCTATCATTGTTTTACACAATTTTAAATGTATATAGCGCGAATGACTAGCTATACGTAATTGATATTATGTAGCGCGAACTACAAGCTATAGATTTATAACTTTATAGTAAATATCGATTATATTTTAGTATCATAGAAAAAATTGCATTTCCTACGCGAGATAAAAACGTTTTTCATTTGTAAACATGTCTCACTCGATGCTAGCGCGTCTCCTGAACAAATGTTTGCTCACGAAAGAAACAATGTTTTCAAATTTCATCTCTTGTAGGAAAATATACTAATAATTTGTTTAAACGACTGAGAAAAAAATCTAACGTCCCGATGGTGTTTCACTAGCATCCATAACCTCTAAATGAGATTGGAATGTTTTAAGAACCTGGATAAATTGCTTCAAGCTTAAGAATTTATAGTTTTCTACTTTTTTAGTAGCTGTATCTACTTTAACACAAGCTACGCGTACGGTGGCTTTCCATAGCAAAGATTCATCTGTTGATTTTTTATTAACAGCGAATACAAGTTGAGTTCAAGTATGTTGAAAACATTTATTTGATCTACAATTACAAAAAGAAATAGAAATGTTATAAACTATAAACTATATAAATTTTTCATTTACAATTCATTCAAAGTTGTATAGTGTGTTTTACTACTTCATACTGAATAGTTTCCGCTGTATCAATTTATATTTATTTTCTATAAAACGAGGAACTTAACGGTTGCGTTTTAAATCAACCAAAACAAAAGCAAGCTACAGACGTACAATCAATTTGTCAATCAATCGAAAACGAAATAAAATTTAGGGGATTTTTACACTATATTTTATTTCGTTTATTTTCGTTTTCGAATTGATTGTAGGTCTGTAGCATACTAAAAGAACTGTAAATTACTTACAGTCCAGTGTTCCCACTTCCCGAACTTCAAGTAGTATCTTTTCCGAAAAAATAGTAGTAGAAAAGTAGAGGGAGAAATTTTGGCTAAAATGGTAGAAAAATATCAACAGAACAATATTTATTTCCAATTTGTAATTTTCTGGTGGGAATGGGTTTTACAAAATAATCTTAAGATCTTAAAAAATTCGAAGTTAGAAAAAGATAAAATAAATTTTTTAAATTTATTCATTTATTAAGAACAAAATAAATGGTTTAAAGCTTAAGCTCAGTATCCTGCTCGAGCGAAGCTAAACATTTCATATAAATTTGATGTGAAATTTAGCTCTTAAAAAATAAAATAAAAAAATTTGCTAATGAGTTCGCTGATCAGTATGCTGCTCGATGCGGAAATAATTTCAAAATGATAGTTTGCGCATTGTAATATAGATGGCTCTACTACAATGTCTACACAGTTTTCGCAGCAAATTAAATGCACGAGACATATTAAATTGAACTCTAAATTTTGACATTTTTATTGTATTTAGTAATTGTGCGTTTAAAGTAATTGTGTGTTTAAAGTAAATGTGCGTTTGTAAAAAAAATTATCCTTTTTAGTTTTCAAAATGTATTTTGAAGCCGAATATTTAGATGATTCGTATTTTGAAAACGTTTTCGAGAGTGCCAATAACGAAATAAATAATGATGCTCTTGAGGTTGAGCGTGTAGATCAAATTAAAAGGAAAAAAGACAGAAAATGGGTTAATGGCTAAAATGTCAGACAACTGTCAAAACTTATCTCTACACAAATGTCTACATACATTTTTTAGCTTCAGTTTTATCTGTATTTTTGTGGAGACCTTGTTAAAATTTAGCTTCGCTCGAGCAGAATACTGAGCATTATATGAAAAATTTTTATTTTTTGATCATTAACTTGATTTTTTTAGTTTCACCATCTAATTTGCAGAATTTAAAAGATCTTGGTGCGGCTCGAAAATTTCTTGGAGAAGAAAAGAAATTTAAAAAAAGAAGTAGATTTGTTGAAATGTATAAAATAGTAGTAGATTTGGCTTTTTTAAAAAAGTCCGAAGTAGATAATTTTGAAGTCAAATAGTAGTAGATCTACTACCGTACATCTAGTACGGCATCACCGAGTCGCATACTATAGGGCGATTTTTCTGTTCGTATGTTTACCGCAATGGCGCTGCAAAAAGGGGATAAGAGAAAAAATCACAAAAATTTTATATGGAATTCCATACAAAACACAATTTGAATAATTTTAAAAGTTATCTATGAAATTTCTCATTTTACTACAATTAAATAATTTAAATTTGTTTATGAAGTATTATTGACAATATATTAAGCATAATATATAAAATATTTTCTTTTCTTCTGTCCGTAAAACAAATACGAAAATAGGTTAAATTTTTCATACAACTTTGTATGGGAAATTTTGGCAATTTTTATGTTTCTTTTTTGAGCGACTTAAGAATAGTATTTTATTCAATTTGTGTTTTGTATGAAATCCCATATAAAATTTTTGTGATTTTTCCTCTTATCCCCCATTTGCAGCGCCATTGCGGCAAACACCGGAACAGAAAAATCGCCCTATTGAATGAGTGAAAGTGCATTTGTCGCGCCACCTGTGGTTTCGTCCTCGAACTCGAACCTCGAGATAAATCGTTTAATCGACATTTGTCTCGAACATTATTAGTGAATTCTTTTCTACCTGTTCGGTACAAGTTCCAACACAGCATTAACGAAATTTGTATTCTTTTGTAAAAAAAAACAACAAATTTGGATAATTCGGAGTCGGAACTTGTACCGGACAGAAAAGAATTCACTATATATTTTATTTAAAATTATGGATATGGAAAGGTGACAAGTCGATTAATATACTATGAATCAGAACAGATGATAATCACAATCACTACCCCAGACATCAATGAAACAATTCTACTTTTGTTGACTTTTTTTATTATCTTTTCATTTTAAAAATTATAATGCTTATTGTGGTCTAGATCCGCGTCCAAATCCACCACGCTGAAAAGTAAAGAATCGAAATGTATTAACTGGAAATAATTTAAGTTCACTCTTATCTTACGAATTCAACATCTCCAGCTCCAGCACCAACATCACCTTTTTTATCTGGACCACCACTTGGGCCTGGTGCTCGTCTATATGACGTTCTATCTTCGGCTGATTTAGGAGCATCTGATCTTGGTAAAGCTGTTGCTCTTGGACGTGCAGTTTCTGAACGGGCAGCCCGTTTTAATGTCGATGGAACAATTTCTGGAGGTAAATGCAAGTATGTTCGTAAGTATTCAATACCTTCATTTGTCAACGACCTAAAATAACAACAGAACTCATGAAGGAAATCAACGAAAATTGAAAACATGTTAATTAGCTTACCAGTAGTAATGTCTCCATGAAAATTGTTCCTTAACATATCCTCTTGATTTCAATGATTGCATTGTTTTGATAACGTGCAAGTTAGGAATTGTTTCTAATTCTGGATGTTTTGGTGCATTGAAATCTTTTTTGGCTACCATTACACCCTCTTTAAAGAGGTACTCGTAAATAGAGACACGGTGCTGTTTTGGCATAAACATCCTGGAAGGAAAAGAAATACATTAGTTTTTTGTTTCCCTAAAATTTACACTATCGGAGGTTTTTGAAGTTGAATATGTCAGGTTTATTTTTGATCACAATAATAATGACTTTGTTTTAATATAAATTTAAATAACTAATATTCAATAAGTAAATATTTCTTAATTCTGGATTAGTTGACATTATTGCAACATAACCTAATCCCATAGATAAATCTGTTTTTGCTATGCATTAAAATATATCACATATTTAACATTTAAATAAAAATCCTCACTTAAGATAAACAAATAATTTAGAACAATTTATACAACTATTTTCAAGATGATATTAATTATTAAAGAATTTTAATTTAAAATCTACATACTTGATTATTTTGCTATAGCGGACACCGGAAAGAAAGAGAAAAAAAATTTCACAATAAATGTCAAATCAAAGGAAACTAATTTCAGTTCAATGTTTCGTATTTAGTTGTAATGTTCGCTAACAGGTAGAGTGTGTAATTTAAACCAGTGCAGTAGCCAAATTCTGTAACTGTGAAGTCTAAAAAATTTCTTCATTTCGATTTTATCATTAATTTTTTATCATTTTACCATTTTTGCGATTCTATATGCGATTTGAATGTTAAAAACTCTAATAACAATGTTTATTTTAACTTTTGACACAATTAACGTAAATTTTTACAAAATTAAATATATGTATATTAATATTTTAGAAATTAAATTTGAAAAGTTAATCTGTATTTAATTTAGAAATGCAATTTTAAAAAATCAAATCGCATTGACGTTATGGTGTTTTTTGACATAATGTCAATAACAACAAAAAAAACGATTACATTTTATTGCCAACTAAAGAGTCAGTGTTAACTTTATAATTTTAAAATCTTCACTCACTTAGATATTTTTGTGGTGAAGTGATAAAAAACTTATCACTTCACCGCTTCATAGTAACAGAATTTGGCCGCAGTTTCTGAAAAAAAAACAATAAATAAGGTTGACATGGTCTGCACTTCATGATTTAGTATTAAAGTAAATTCAATACTATAGGACTTAATTCTTTTTAATTAATATTTTGACACAATATCAATATAGAAATATAAACTATTTGGACTTTTGTTAATTCGATTATCATGTGTGTTTTAAGGTAAAAATTTAAATCGAGCATTTAAAACGCTATAGGCATGAAACACGTGAAATCAGCCAAAAACATGCAATTTCGGAAATGAGGTTTTAATTTTGTATATTTAGGTATTGGAGTTCGTTAAAATCAAAGAATTAAGAGACTAAGGAAATGAAACTACTGTATATACACAAAAATATTTGAAGTCATTTTTCTCTCTTCTCCTCTCTTTTTTTCGGTGCTAAGTTGTTAGCTTCGGTGCTAAGTTGTTCAAACTTTGTTTATGTTGTTTTTCTATTTGTCGGTTTTCTTTTTGATGTAATGGCGTCTCTGTAATGGCAAAAATACACTTAAATTTGGAATTCAATGCAATAATAGAAATATTTACGGCGCCTCTACTAAAACGTAAGTGTGTTAGTAACAATTTATTGGTGTGCAAAAATTACTTCAAATTTTAACATCAATTTCACTTCCTCTCTTCTCTTAATTCTTTGGTTAAAATTAATCAAAAAAATTTCTGCGTTCTTAGTTTTTTTTTTAACCCTGTCTTAAGATACAGGCTGACGAAAAATCAAGAAATTGCTCAACCCTGGTGTACTGAAATGGCTCTACAGTAAAAATTACTGTTCTGATTTTAATGTTATATAGCTCAATATGTAGGTATTAAACGATTCCATGACATTTGCTCGAAAAACATTTGCTCGAAAAACATTTGCTCGAAAAACATTTGCTCGAAAAACATTTACTCGAAAAACATTTACTCGAAAACATTTACTCGAAAAATAATTACGCGAACGTCATTTTCTGGTAAAATTAATAACCGAAAAAATTCTTCAAAAAATTGCGCAATTTTTTCGGTTATTAATTTTACCAGAAAATGATTTTTGAATATTAATTAAATGTTATTTTTTTTTATTTTATTAGATTTTTTATTAAAGATTTTATTTTTTTGGTTACTTATAAATAATACAGTATTGTATGCAATTGCAGTTAAATAATCGGTGCTTTTCCATAATTGAATATTTCTCGGCAATATTTTTGATTTTTTCATGTAAATCCCGATATTTTTTGTGTTTTGGAGGCATTGGAGTTCCAGCAAGAATTTGCTCGAGAACTATTTCATTTTTCGATTGTTCTAGTTGAAGTTTTTAAAAAAAATCAACAGATGGATGTTCAAAACCAACTAACCGGGCAAATCCATTATGCCAACCTTCAACGCAGTTATTTGTTCGAGCGGAATCTTCTAGTGTTAGAGTATAAACATTCCACGATTCAATACAATACCTGGGATTGCGCCTACCAGTTTTATTTTTAGACCGCACATCAAATCTGCCGATATAATTATCCTCAAAAGAATCCAATATTTCATTAGCTTCTTCTGGGATAAAATTGGTTTCAATTAAAGATTGGAAAGCGTTAATAACATCAGCTGGTGGCAAAAATGCAACTCATAAAAAATCGAATTTTTGTCAAGTTGTCTTACGAGAAAATGTTGTTGGAGTAAATTCTTGTCGATCAAAAGTAGTTTTATACATTTGCGAGGAAGTGTTCTTCGAGTAAATATCTTTCGAGCAAATAATTTTCGATTAAATTGTTTTATAGAATATTTTTTCCGAGTAAGAGTCGAGATACCGTATTGAAACACTTCTATTTTTTTATCTCAGTTTCTTGAAACTTGGACTTGAGTTGTTTCATCATTTCATTGTAATATTTACTTTCTTTATTACATGATGAAGGTAGTGGTACGATATCATGTTATGTAAGCGTTTTACTAATTGTTTGCACTGCAAAATCAATTTTTGTTTGTTCTGATTTTCGATCTAAACGACTTAAATAAACTGGGTTATTAGATATTGTGTTGATCACTTCAACCATCCTTTTCTTCTTAATTTAATTGCTGTCTCTCCTCTACTTTCAGGTGAAGATGATTCGCTTGATTGTGAAAATTCTGTGATCTGGAGATAAGGTGATATAAAACTTGGATCTTATAATGATTGCTTTGGTGGTGACAATAAATTTGATGGTACACTATTTTGGATTGTTGATTCAACAAATTCATTACTACTTTTAAAGTTCATATTTCTATTCACTTTTATAGAGCAGGAGGTACATATTTTAATATTTTTTACCTCATTCTCACTTTTATTAATTAATGCTTGTAAAATTTGTAACTGAAGTGGTTTCACATTTAGTAATTGTTTTGAACATTTATCATTTGGAAATGGTTTAAACACAGTTTTGGTTTTAAACCGATTTTCCATTTTTAAATTTACTTGTATAAGATCAGTTTGTATTATAATTATTAAAAACTGTGAAAACTTTGAATTATTAAAAGAATGTTTATGTTAAGATTGAATTTTAACTAAATTAGAATCTCTAAAATTCTTCCTTTTACACTTTTGAAATGATTTTGTTTCAATAAAATCTAAGTTAAGGGAAGTTCTGATATAGCTAAGAAAAATAAGATACCTGTTCAATTTATAGGGTGTACATTGACAACCCATTTGAAAAAAAAAACATTTAATCAAAGTACTAACAAAACCTAAAATAAAATCCTCAACCATTAAACGCCTTAAGAACTTTTTAACTGTAATGAACATAAACAATAAAATAATTAAAATAACAAAACCGATACTTAGCTTGACAACAAAGAGAAATAAAAAGGTTGGATGTTCTGTTTTCAAGACGCAAGTCGTCGTTTAACCGTTTTTAAATTCTAAAGCACATTACAAGATATTAATTAAAAAAAAAACAAAAATATTCTCCTCCTGAAAATTTTAAAGAATTTTAGTAACATATGCACCTTTCATATGTTAAAAAATCGAAAATTTTAAAAATGTGCATTTCTAGAAAATCGATTTTGGATTTTTACCGTTATTTTTCTAAAAGAAAATGTTTAAGGTCATATAATGTGAATTACTATTTTGATTTTAGCTCTGTTTAATACCTACATTTTGAGCCATATAACATTGAAATCAGTTCAACAGTTTTTACTGTAGAGCCATTTCACCAGGGTGGAGCAATTTCTTGATTTTTCATCCCCCTGTATCTTAAGACAGGGCTAAAAACAACTATAAACGGTGAAAACTTTTTTTTACGCACAAATGAATAGTAAAACACATTTTACACACAAACGAATTGTAAAATACATTTTACAACCTAGTTATCATGGCTGAAAGTTGAACTTAACGCCCGTAAAATAAAAGCCCGTTGCTATATGAAATATTAGTATATTTTTCTACTTTACCGCCCGTAAAATATTCATAAAATTAGAACAAACAATAATGCTTTGTGTATCGAGGTGCACAAAATTGATTTTTTCCGCACGCGTCGTAATTTTGTCCAACGAGGCGAAGCAGAGTTGGACAAATTACGACAAGTGCGGTAAAAATCAATTTGTGCAACGAGTTGCACACAATGTTTTTTTTTAATTCCGAATCACAATGAAACAATTAAACAAATTCATATTCAGTTATAAGTAAACATTTCTTCTATCAACTTAGCATTGAGAAAATTTTCCATACCTTCTTATTTTTCACTTCTACAAAACAAAGCAAAAAGTTAAAAAAGTGCGGAAAAAAAATCAAAAAAACAAGATAAAACAGTGCGGAAAAATCTCACTTTTTGACAGTGTTGACAACATCGAAATACGTCGAATTGTGATTGTGAGAAAATCATGGCATGTTTAGTAATTTTCAAAATGTCTAGCGAGTTTAAAAAACTCAAAAATTTATATATATTCCACAATTAAGTTGTGCAGTTGTGCGTAAAACGTTGTACATACACTCAGGCTGAAAGGAAGATTACGCCCTCGGTTCAATAAAAGCCCTCGCTTCGCGTCGGGCTTCAATATAAACCGCAGGCGTAATCTTCTACTTTCCTCGATATGTAAATAACTATTATTGATGTCAACGAATTCCAATACCTAAATATACAAACTTAAAACCTCATTTCCAGATCTTGCTGATTTCACATGTTTTTCATGTATAGGAAGCTTAACTATAAAACTAAAGCGTTGCAGCAAATCTGCAATATGAAACAAAAAACAAACTTCTACATAGATTTATAGCTAGTTCCTAATATTCGTAACGACGGACTATTTCCAATTTTTACTCTGAAAATAATAGTTTTCAAATTCAATAATAATTTTTTTAATTTTCTCCAATTGCACTAAGCATAGACGTTTATCTATAGTCTATGCCACTGTTTTTTTATGATTGAAATAATTTCAAGTAAATTAAAAACACAAGTTTTGATAAATGATAGAAAATGAAACAGAAGACCGAGGATAATATGCTATATAAAAGACCAAATTGTTTGGATCAAATGAGTTAGTATAATTTTGTAAATCAATTAGGATATAAATTGAAATAGAAGAATTGTGTGTGATCGCAAAATTAATGTTTTAAACTATAATAATGGTTCTTAATAAATTTTGTTTATTTATTTATTTATAAATTGTGAAAAAAATATATCAATTTTAACCAGAATGTTGTGTTTGTATTTTGTGACATTTCAAAACCATAATTCGTTTTAGTGATAATTTGAATTGAGTTTTTAAGCCAAAAATATTATTTATATATAAAAATATGACAGAAACACAAAAGAATCGAAAGTTTGAACTTGCTTAAGTTTTGTCAAGAAAAAATAATGTTATCTGGACGTGTTGTGTTACATGTAGTTATTTACAATTTGAAAACATTAAAATTTTGCAAAGTTAATTAAGTAATAATAGTTGTGAAATGTTGTATAGATTTCCAACCGATACAAAATATTTAAATGCATGGTTAAAATCACTAAATTTAAAACATTGGAAACCGCAGAAAAATGATGTAATTTGTTCGCAGTATTTTGAAGGAAATTGTTTAGAACGAAGTTCACCGATAAGGATACGTATTAAGAAAGCTGCAATACGTATTATTTTTGATCAAATGTCTGGGGAATTCGTTAATAAAGGGAGTTATCACAGAAAATAAAGGAAGACGTAAAATAAAACATGAAAACAACATTCAAGATAAACTAATGTAAGTTTCTTGTTGAATTTTAATTTATATAATTTTTGATTTGTTTTTTTTAATAAATTATTTTTCATGTTAATAAATTAATAGTTATTGTTTAGTGATTCATAAGAGATTTCCAAGTGTAAATTCTGTTTGTTCTAAATTCAGTGTTCCGGCGTAATATTACAGTGTTCATATAGTTTTTTTTAAGCTATCCGGCGTGATATTATTATAAATTTCGCAGAAAAGTTCAATTATTTCATATTTCATAAATTATTGATTTCAGTTCCAAAAAATTTCCAGAAAAATTACATTTTTGTTTTATCTTTCGATAAATTTACAAAACATTACTTTAATCAGAATGATCTATAATCAGTAATATAAAAAATAAATAACTATAATTAATTAGTTAAATAAAACATGTTTTCTTTGAGAAGAAACTAGCATGGAACTTTTTTTAATATACATGAAAATTTAACTAACAGAAAAGAAACGAAATTTTTTAGTTTTAAGATACGCCACATACACCCCCTTATCAGTGATGTTGTGGTATAGCAATATCACGCTAAAGATCTAGATATGTTAACATGTTGTGACGTATTAGAGAACAATTAAATTTTGAAATAAAATTAATAAATTTAAGAGCTTGAAATATTAAGACTTATTGTGTAATAAGGTGAGATGATGGACGTTTGGTTTGACCTGGTAACAAAAATTTGAGGTTGAAGATTAAATCGCACTGTTTTTTTAATTTTTATCGGAGTGCTGGAGATTAATATCGAAGAAGGATTGGAGTTAGTGATGTGACCGTGTTTCGTACGACTTGAAACCGTTATCGAAGAGCAGTGCTGAAGAGTTAGATATTATTGGTGAATGGTTGTTCAGTCGATCAGAGTTAGTGTCGATAGTCGATACTGACTTTGGCCATTCTTCCTCTATAATATCTATAGTGAAAGTTATGCCATCTCGATTGATGATGAGATAGGGTCAATCGTAAGGTTGTTGCAACAGTCTTCGGATCGTATCTATTTTGATCAAAACGTGTGAGCAGGTTTTTAAAACACTGGAAGTAACAGGTCGGAGATTCTTGAACTGTAGTTTGAGGTTTTGGTAACTCGCAGCGGGTTAAAAGGTAGATCTAGGTGATGCGATGGAGATGATAATTTGTAGAATTGAGATGAGTAGTTATCCATATGAGTTAATTCTTAAATTGTCAGTCGATACCATAAGTTTGGGGAGAGTAATCAATAATAATTGTTTCGATAAATTTTGTCGAAATGTAAGTAATCGGAACTGAAATTATCGCCACAAGGTTAGCTACAAAATCCGATTGTGGAACTAATGTCGTTTGTAAGATAGCGTGGAGTGACGGAGTTACCATACGTAGAGTGACCAACAGTCCCGGATTTTCCGGGACAGTCCCGGATTTAAGTCTGCCGTCCCGCATTGAGAATGTCCTGGAAATTGTCCCGGAATATGAAAAAAGTCCCGAATTGTTCTGTTTTTCTAGCATCAAATACCATACAAACTTTTTATAAGATATTTAAAAATGTTGCATTAAAATTTAATTTTTAAATTGCATGTGTTTGACTCGTCGACTACTTGGCGCAAGAAAAACATGATGGTTGGCACTATAATGCTCGCAATAGAAAGGATTTTACAATTATTTCAACTGTTAAAGTCATACTTTTTATCGTGTGAAAAATGTCCAAGAACCATTGAAGTTTTTTTTGAAGATGAGAAGTCTGCGCTTTGGCTTTTCTTTCTACATAATCAAGCCTCCGTTTTTCATAACGGTGTAAAACGTGTTGAATGAGAAAAACACTGCAGTGGAAAAAAAATATATCAATATATCACGTATCTTTTCTTAAACTTCCACTACAGTGGAAGTTTCCGAAGAGATACCTGATCTCATTGTGAAGTGCCAAGCACGAACCGAAAACGAATTCCATTCTCCTACGTTAAGTTTGATACTATCAAATAAAGGTACTGTAACTCGAAAATGGTTTATTGGTCATGTCGTAAATTTTTACTCGAATTGTGTGGAATATTCGGAGTTTTGGAGCACTCATTTTTGAGAGGTTTGTCATTTTAAATACGTCCATACGCTTATTCCGCAGATGTTGATTTAAAACCTAGAACGTTTTCATAGTACAGCGTCGATGAAAACGTTGGATCATGCCGTTGCATTTAGGATTATAAGCTGTGATTCGTCGATGATCACCTAACAGCTTTGAAAGGTCAGAATATAGTTGTGATTCAAATTGTGATCCTCGATTGGAAACAATAAAACTAGGAACCCCCAAGCGATATATCCACCCAGAATAAAAAGCATGTGACTACGGTTACAGCCGTAATTTCTAAAATCGGAATTGCTTCGGATCATCTTGTGTATCTGTAGATCAGAGCTACACAATACTGTTATGCTTCAGATGCAGGCATCGGTCCAATAATATATACATGAACTTCGAAAAATCGTTCCGAAGTTGGAGAATAATTAGATAGGAGAGATAAGGGAGTGTGTTGTAAAATTTTCGATTCCTGACACTGTAAACAGTTTCGAGTCATTGTTGTACATTTATACGAAAACGTTTTGGATTAAATGGACGTTGTTTCCTCGTTGAAACGTCTCAATAAATAAATTTGTCAGAGTGAAAGGATAGAGGAAATTTCAAAATTTAAACGTCGTGCTATTTGCCGAAAATAGTTTCTTCAACTCTGAATCATTTGTTTGAGCATAAAGAATTCCCGAAAAATCGTTGCTCTCAGGTAGCTGGAGTTGATCAATGCGTGACAATGCGTCAGCAATAACATTGTCAATTAAAGAAATATATCGTATGTCAGTATGGTAAACTGGCTGATAAAATCCAGATGCCTAATTTGTCTAGTACGAGCTTTGCCTGGATTTTGCGACAATGCATAAAATAAACGGTAAGGTAATGGAAGTGTTTAATGGCTACATAAGCTACCAAAAGTTAATGATCATAAGCGCCGTAACGCTGTTGAGTTTTGGTTAGTCTTACCGAAAAGGAACTGAGAGGCTGCCAAGAATCGGTGATCATATACGTTTTTGAACGACTGCACTAACTGCTTTGTCGGAATCGTGGACCACAATACCGATTTGTGCATCTAGAGAAGGATGAGGGAGCATCGTTGCATCCCAGAGTTACTTTTTACAGTTTGTATAAGCTTGAAAAGAATATTGCGGCCAGTTATTAATGTTGTCAGCTACCAGTTTTGCAGGAGACTGGAGGGAGTTATTATCGTTAATGGTTAATTCTTTGAACTCGTGTAATCACTCGTTAATTTCACGGGAAAATTTATCATTAATAAGAACTGATAGTGAGTTGAGATAGGAGTTGTGACTACTATTGTGAAAATATCAGAGAGGTCGATAATTTGTTTCCGTTTGACACCAACCAGAATATCGTATTTGTCCAAAAAAGTGAGCGACATTTAACGGAACAGTGACACTTCACACTGGTGATGATAAAAGAATGAACGTCGAAGGGCTAAACTCAACGTTAATGTTTTCGTTCCATAAGTAGACACGGTAGCAGAATTCGCTGCAATTAGAGTAAAGTCTGATTTCACACAGAGCTTCTGAGCGGAAGCAGCTGGAATTACCGATACCTCGGCGACTGTATCGATGAAAAATTTAAGATTTGTGATGGTATATGGTAAATGGTAATTATATTCAACCCATTCCACTATATGCAGCGAGAGATTTAGTTTTTTGAATTGGTAGAGAAAGAAGCATAATGGGAATATTCCTGATAGTATTTTTGAGCGAGTGTGGTCACCGAAATGATGGTGATAGACACAAACGTCCTGAAAGAATTGTGTTGCTCTTGAATTAATTCGTGGTCTGCGATCGTTACCTCGAGAGGGAATTTTAGATTTTGACCTAGTTGGTTTAGATAATTGTTGGCAAATTGCCGATAGTTAGAACTGCAAGCATTTTACTCTGCAGTTCTACGTTTTTAAATTACTGTTGCAACAACGAGATTTCAAGGCTTACTTTTGCTGGGCTAGCAATAGTATTTGCAGCGATAGCGGTTCGCACATGAGAAGGAAGGTTTTTGCTCCATAGAACTCTCAATGTGTCATCAGGAAAATTTTGTTTTGCTTCACTCCGCATTGCTCGCAACAACTCGGATGGTCGTTTATCACCAAGATCCATCCCACGGAGTGCGGTACGAATGCGGTCAGTATTAGATTTTCCTAACCGAGTGAGAATCGCATGTTTAATTAAGTCGCAATGATACCACGAACAAGTTGGGTCAGCTCGGGAGTGAGAGCGCGGCAAACAGTTCTAAATTTGAATAACCATATAGTTTCAGTTGATTTCACAGACGGCGTAATAATATAGTTTAGACACAATTTATTGAAGATCCACTCCAATTTAAATGGCATAGCGGTAAAAAAATGTGACATTTTTGACTTTGAAAATCTAACGCTAATCTAATGCTAGATCATCCGCAATTTCTAACGCTATTCTAGCGTTAGAGAAATGGATGTGGTTTTTTATATTTCAATAAAAATACAATTGTGTTCTATATTTCATAAAAAGCTATAACGAATAGTAGTGGACCTTAAATTTCCAAATGGGAACAGAAATTACATAATTCATTAAAATTGTTAAGTTCGTTATAGTCTACAAATTTTCTTCATCACAAATCGTGGGGACGTCCAATACATTGAAAAAGTTTCAAGCCGGACGAATGGCTAAGACGTTGCTCTGACTTTATGACAATTAGATGATGTAATTGAAGTTACAAAAATAGTGAGAAAAACATTGGATTATGTGAAAGTATCGCATATCCAACGTGTAATCGAAACATACATTTTAACCTTGCAAGTCCTCTACCCTAAAAGTTATCATCCTGGTAGGGATAGGCTAAATTTTTCAAGTACCAACATTTTCGTGAATACCGAAAGTAAATTCTTCATCCCAATTCAACCCATGTCCATTTGAAGCCTAATAAACAGTACAAATACACACCTTTTTTTTCTCCTTTTTAGTTTGTAAATTTCATTCGTCACAAATCGTGGGGACCCTCAGAACCTTGAGTCCGTCTCAAGCCGGGCGAAGTTCTAAGACTATGGACGGAAACTCTTAGACTATTCATTGACTTTGCGAGGATTGGCAATATGTAAATATAGGAATTAAAGTGCAGAAGTTGTACATTGATAGACACACAAATGTTGACCTGGCAGATTCTTTCAATGATTTCCAGACAAATTATTATTACTGTATTATTTTTTAATAGGGTTTAGAATATGTGTCACAACAACACATAAATACCTTTTAAGACCTAGGTCCAGACCTAGGTCACACAGCAACTGGCGTCCCAAGGTGTTGATGAACGCTTTTTTAAAACCTCTGCCGGTTGAAGCCACCTAAGACTAAGGGTTCCGGTAAAATATTCCATTTGTATGTAGTTCGGACAAAGAAGTCTTTCTTCGATTTGCCGATATGACAGCGCGGGATCTCGACCGTTTCACTGGTTGCGGTAGCCGATTGCCGAGTGGAACGGGGGTAAGAATAAGTTTGAGGCATTATGCCGCTGATTTCATCTGAGCACTATTGATGACGATATTTGTAAAAAACAACGAGGTCAGCAACAGTACGACGATGTTGTAGGGAATCAAGTTTTGATGTCAAAGCTGGATCACCCACAATTCGTATAGCCCGCTTTTGAACAGAGTCCAAGAGGGCCAAGATGGAAACAGAAGCAGCACCCCAAACTTGACAATAGTACTCCATACAGGGACGAATATAGTACTTATAAACATGGAGCAATTGGTATGGAGTGAAAAACTTTTTACATCTATTTAGGAGGCCGAGTTTTTTAGACGCGCTTTTCGCCATGGTCATTACATGATCGTTCCAGAGTAGGTCATTTGAAACTGTGACACAGCCAATAAACGAATGCTTTTACATTCACCTATTGGTTCATCACACATACTGAATAAAATATCTTCGGGGAACTCGGTCTTTGATCTGGAAACAATCAACAGCTGTGTTTTGGTAGAGTTGAAATTCACCAGGTTTTGGTCACCCCAATGGCGACTTTTTTTAGGTCTTTATTCACGTTTATGGCAGCGTCTCTCCGAGCGGGATTAATTCGTTCGTGCATTTTACCTTTTGAAGGAAGGGTACTATCATCTGAAAAACTATTTATTGGGTTGCTGGTGATTTTCAACAATTCGTTGATATACATCAATAATAGGGTTGGGGACAATACCGAGCCTTGAGGTACACCAGCGTTAATTAGTTTTGACTCAGAAGAAAATCCGTCTAAGGAGACCGAAATGTATCGGTTGGATAGAAAATTTTGAATTAATTTGCAGTATTATGAATTATTAATATGCACAAGTTTCTTAATCAATTGTGTTTGTGATGAACTAAACAATGTTTTCATAGTTTTCTATATTTGAGTGCAGTTTAAATTTACTTTTCTTTTAAGTCCTTTTCTTTAATTAATTGTTAATGTTTTGTTGTAAATTGATCCAGTGGATTGTATTTAAATAAAGCTCCTTTTCTCAATAGTAAATTATTGAAACAAATAATTGACTTGTAATGCACAAAATTTTTATTTATTTTATGACTTGTTCACATCACGTTTACTAAGGCCGTGTGTCAATACAGCTAAATCTATAAATTTTTTGAAGTCTAAAACTAATTTTTGACGTTTATATTCACCACAAAAAAAATTAGCCTGCCCTAGACCTAGTATAAATTTTGACAAGGGAATCTAAAATAGAAAAAAAACAAAAATGATTTTATTTTGTTTACTTTATTGTAATTTGTAAATTAGTTTATTGTTTTGAATAAATGGAACAAATATATTGGAATATATTGGAAAATACATTTTATTTAATTTGTTCATTTTAATTTCAAAGACATGTTGTTAAAAGCAAAGACAATTATTTCGATATGTCACAATTTAGATTTAGCCATTGACACAGTAAAATTTGGTAATAAATTCAACATATGCTAATTTTTTTTCTATGGTAAGAAAATTTAGTTTTAGATTTAGCTGTATTGACACAGGGCCTAACTAACTAAAAAAAACGTAGAAAAAATTCTCTTTCCTCTTACAAAACAAAATTATTAGTCACCAATACATATAAAAAAAACAACAAACACAATAATTTGATTTGAATGTAAACATATACCCGCCCTTGATAAGCTTCAGCTTTCAACAGGTAAAACGCAAATCTTCGTCACTGGTCGCTTTACCACTCCCGTGGCAGTTTTCACTGCCACGGGAGTGGCACTCCTCACAATATTTTAATTTAAAAGTTCTAAACTGTAACAAGATATTTAAATAATAATACAATAATAAACGCCTTATTCTTGTTAAATTGAGAATCGCTTTACCACTCCCGTGGCAGTTTTCACTGCCACGGCAGTGGCACTCCTCACAATACTATTTCTTCCAGGATATGTGTTCACAATTTTTTCCGATAGGCCAATTGAGAACATTGGTTTTTTCGTCTCTTATTCGTCTCTTAAAATTTCCTTTACCTTTTTGTATGATTTTGTACGTTTTTATAACGTATGGAGGTACTCGTTACTCCAGCGATTCCAAAAATGCTGAGATAATTGTTGCAATAATTGGTATCGATTCAATCGTGTTGTACTGATTTCTGTCACATCAGCTTCAATTACACTCCTTAAAGGTCGTCCAATTATAAAATGACCTATTGTGATAGGACGCAAATCTTCAGGATCGTCGGACTCTGAAAACAGCGGCCTCGAATTTAAAATGGCTTCAATTTTAGCCAAAACAGTGATTACTTCTTCGTAAGTTAATAATACATTCCCAACTATACTTTTAAGATGACATTTCATCGTCTTCACTGACGCTTCCCACAATCCACCGAATTCAGGTGCTCTTGGTGGTATGAAGTGCCAGTTAATCTTCATTTTTAAGCATGCATCAGTGATAAGCCTAGAATTTTCTGCAAATTGTAAATTTTTTACAATTTTTTGTAGTTCGGAATCTGCGCCGATAAAATTTTTTCCGTTGTCGGAATAAATGTCCTTGCACATACATCGTCTAGAAGTAAAACGATGTAGTGCGGCAATAAATGAATTCGTACTCAATTCTCCTACTAGTTTTAAGTGAATAGCCTTTACTGCTGGACACACAAACACAGCGGTATATGATTTGACGGCCTTCGTTGACCGTGGTCTACCTTGTTTAATTATTAAAGGACCCTCGTAATCTACTCCACATTTGACGAAATGATGCAAAAGTTGGATCCTATCTTGCGGTAAATCTCCCATGAACTGTTCACTTTTCGTAGGATTTACTTTGAAAAATTTCACACAATTTCACACATTTCACATCCTTTACTCGAATCGGCCAATGATGTCGTCTTACTACTGCAAGTAAACCTTGTTGCCCAATATGTCCTTCTTCTTCGTGTAAACCTTTTATTAGCAATTTCGTAACGTAGTGGAACTTCGACAAAAGAATTTGATGCTTTCTATCGAAATCCATTTCTAGATGTCTTAAACGACCTTCTACTCGAATGAGTTCATCGTTATCGATAAATGGGTTCAAAGACTTAATCGCCGATTTTGGTGATATAGAAAATTTTAATCTGAACTGTTTGTATTCTCTATGAAGTTCTTCTCTTTGAACAATTTTTAATATAACTTTCATTGCAACGTTCAATTCTACGGTCGTTAAAGTTCCTGTTTTTCGGTGTTGTTTGTTACATCTGGTACTGTATAGAAATCTTTTCATGTATGCTACAATTCGTTGCAGTTTTTTGAATTTACTATATTTCCTTAAAAACTCACATGGTAATATTGTGGTAAATGTTACTTCTGTTATTCTCTTTTCCGGCATTTCAAAGTTCTTAAAAATTATTTGTTTATTTGGCCAGTGTTGTTGTTCATGTTTTAAAAATTCAGGTCAATTCCACCACATCGATTTTTAATTTAGCTCGGCTAGTAATACCCCTCTTGAGATAAGATCAGCTGGATTCATTTCTGATGGCACGTATCGCCACACACAATTTGAACTTAATTCGTTAATTTCGGCAACTCTGTTTCCGACAAATGTTTTTAATTGTTTTTTTGATGGTGTATTTATCCAGCACAACACTATTTCAGATCACCGACCACAAGATTTTCGAATTCAATTCCATTTTCAATACTTTTCTCACTTTCTCTGTTAATTTGCATAGCAACACAGCGGCGCACAGTTCCAAACGCAACAAAGTTACTTTCTTGATTGGCGCCACTCTTGACTTGCTGCACAAACCTTATCTTTGTCAATACACCTTAAATACACAACTGCACCAAACGCTCTCTCAGACGAATCGCTGAAACCATGAAGTTCTACCCTTTCACAGTTTTCAACCATTTCCTTAATCATATCTAGTTGTACTCCAAACTCAGTCCAAATTTCACATAACTTATTTGTTAATGGTTCGTCCCATTCTAGTTTATCTTCCCACAATCTTTGTAAAAATATTTTATATTTTATAGTTACTACACCCAGCACCGATCAATCCTAAAGGGTCAAAGATTGAAGCAATTTTTGATAACACATTTCTTTTGGTAACCATCTCATCTATTTTATTATCTTGAAGATTTATTTTAAAAATGTCTCGTTCTGGGTTCATTGTTTCATTGATTTCGGATGATTCAAAATGGATTGTTATCTCACGGTCTTCGATTGGAACATCGTTTACTATTTCTAGATTATTTGTAGACCATTTTCTTAATTTTAATTTGCCACGACCGAGTAGCTCGATCATTTGATTCTTTTTTAATTTTGCAATTTCTAAGTCGTTGTCCCCCGACATTAAATCATCAACATAGAAGCCTGACATAATATCCTTGGCTGCAGGATATTTGTGACCTCTTCATCGACTTGTAGTTGTTTTAATATTCTGTTCGCTAAATATGGGGCAGAGCTAGTACCATATGTGACGGTATTTAGATCATAATTTCTCAATGTTTCCTCTTTTCTCCAAATAATATTTTGATATTTTCCATCTTCAGTATGTATTTCAATTCGTCTATACATTTGTTGTATATTAGCTGTAAAGACAAATTTGTGTTTTCTACAGCGTAGTACTTCAAATAGCTCGTCCTGAATTACAGGAGCAACCATCAAAATATCATTCAAAGCAATTCAATTTTTCGTCTTGGTAGACGCACCGAATACCATTCTTAAGCTGGTGGTCGGACCTCCTGGTTTCTCGATTCCATGATGTGGCAAATAATAGCCTTCTGATTTGTCACTCATTTGTTCGTTGGTAAGTTTCATGTGATGTTATCCTTGTAGTCCTTCATGAAGTTAAAATAATTATTTTTAAAATTCTCCTTGGTTGACAGTTTTTTCTCAAGAGAAAGATATCTTTTGCATGCCATAAATTTCGACTCAGCCAATTCATCTACGCTAGATTTGAACGGCAATCTCACTATGTACCGTCCGGTTTACGATTATGTGTCAAAACAAAATGTTTCTCGCATTCCTACTCTTCTAATATTTTCCAACTACCAAAGCATTTTCACTTGATTTAATAAGAATAATTGCTCGTTACTTGTACTCAAATTACATCAACTAGTTTGCTGTGGTTGCTTTACTTCACATTGACCACTAATTCAATCCACCCGAGTTTGGTTTCTTGTAATAATGGTAATTTTTGTCCTAATTTTATCTGATTCGGTAATAACAGTTCATAAAAAATTTGAGCACCAATTAACATGTCAATTTGATTTGGTGTGTCAAATTTTGGATCCGCTAACTCAATTGATTCGGGAATTCTTATTAGACTTATTTAATTTTATCACTGGTAGGTAATCAGTTATTTTATTACTTCGGTCTGAAAGACCTAAGTATTACATTCATGAGCTCAAAGTGAAATTCTTACCCCCACTTTTTTTGGCATTTCTCGACGTTTTAGGACCTACTGATTCTAAAAAAGCAAAAAAAAAAAAAATGTGTGTCTGTCTGCCGGCCGTCCGGCCGTCCGTCACAACCGACGAAATCTAGAAAACCGCTGAACGGATTTCAAAATTTTTTTTTTCTAAAAATAGGTTTACTCAATGGGAAGAGCCGAAAGGACGATGTGTTTGATAACTGTACCGGAAGTGTGTCAAAAAAATCGTCAAGTGTGTCAAAACAAGGAAATTTGCATATTTTTTGGTTAAAAAACGTTCATTTTAAGTGATTACGAGTAGAAACATTGAATTTGGAGAAATCTTGATGGTCGGGATTGGTATGTGAGACCAAAATCTAGATTATTGCATTATAAGTTTGTCAAAAAAATGTTGTCAAGTGTGTCAAAAGAAAGATTTTTTTGATTTTTTTACCCAATTTTCTGGGAAAAAATTAAATTAAAATTTTGTTTGAAATGAAATTTTTTTTTATTATTATTGAGAACTATGGCATTATAAGTTTGTCAAAAAATGTTGTCAAGTGTGTCAAAAGAAAGATTTTTATTTATTTTTTTACCCAATTTTTTGGAAAAATAAAATTTATAATATGTATGACATGGATAATTATGGCATTCATTATAAGTTTGTCAAAAAAATAAAGTCAAGCGTGTCAAAAAATGATTTCATTGATTTATTAGTCAATTTTTCGGGAAAAAAAATGTAGCGTAAATGACGTTAATGTAATTTAAAATGAAATTGGACATGGAAATTTTTGAATTTGTTATAGTTTTTGAAATATTTTTTGAATTTTGAAAAAGTTTGTATTAATGATTTTGTAATAATTTTTGCAATATTTTTAGAATTTCGGCAAAAGTTTTAATTTTTGATTTTGTAAGAATTTTTGGAATATTTTTAGAATTTTGAAAAAATTTTTATTTTTGATATTATTATAATTTTTGGAATTCGGAAAAAATTTTCAATATTTGATTTTGTAATAATTTTTGCAATATTTTTAGAATTTTGGAAAAAGTTTGAATTTTTAAGAATTTTTGAAATATTATTGAAATTTAGAAAAAATTTAAATATTTGATTTTAGTCTAATTTTTGGAATTTTGAAAAAGTTTGATTTTATTTAATTTAACAATATTTTTGGAATTTTGATTATAATTTTCCGGCAACGTATTGATGTTTCGTGTTAGTTTTGTAATAAATTTTTAAACAGAGATAAAAAATACTTGTACTTTAACAAAGAGTTATGTTTGATATACATCGCTGCCCAAAACTAAAAACCATGACCTCATAAAAGTTTTTTGCCGAAAACTATATCAAAATCCTTTACCCAGAGTCTTGATATCTCAGAGCTGTGAGATTTCAGCCCCTCCATATTTTAGTATTAAAATATCAAGTTCATAATCAAAATACTAAAGTCGTAATTAGATTATTGCAGAACTCAATGACTCATTGCAATGTTTTGCCATGAATTTATTGCCAAACTTTTCTGCAATGAATATTTTACACACTACCATTGCACGACTATTGCAGAAATATTGCAGAGTTCTGCAATAGTCTAATTGCGGCTTTAGACGTGATTTAATTGATGTTTTAACCTTTTTATTGATTATAATATTATTGGTGGCAATACCACCCACTGAAATGTTTGTCTTATATGGAATTAAATTTAGTTTGTTTATTAGTGCATCAGTTATAAAATTGAATTGTGATCAATTGTCTAATAACGCTCTACATAACACAAAATTACCACTAGCGTTTTGCACTTTAATTAAAACAGTTGATAATAAAATTTCACTAGAATTTGTTTTTGTTAACTGTGAATAATTTGCCAACGGTTTAATATTACCTGAATTTGTATTATCTTTTAATTCAATTTTATTTTGCGATCTTTCTTGTGTCTTTTCTATGTTACTGTTAGTGTAACTGTCTTTAGGCTCACTTGATTTAAATTGGTTATAATGAAGTAAAACATTATGGCGTTTATTGCATTTTCTCCACGAAGACATTCGACAATTACTGGTCCAATGTTCTGAATTTAAACAATTATAGCACAATTTTAATTCCGCCACCTTGTCACAACGTTTCTCCACTGTCATGTTCAAAAATATTTCACACTGTCGAATAACATGGTTTTTTTGGCACAGACTACATCTTACATTTTTTATTGGAGCGACAAAGCTCTTTGATCGTTCATTTGTATGTTTATTATAAACTTTTGAGTTAATATTGGATTTATTATTTTCTAATTAACATCTAATTAACTCTGATTAACATGGTTATCAATTATCATTCATTTGTGATCAAATCTCGCTATTAGTGCGTCTCACGCCTGTTTATACCCCTCTGAAGAGAACGTTATTCTTTCAATTACAATCAATGCGCTTCCTTTTAGACAACCCTTTAAATAATAGAATTTCTTAATGTGTGTAACGTTTTCTCTTTGGTTTATCTGCACCTCAAATGTGTCTCCAAATTGTAACCAATTAGTAGTATCCCCATCGAAAATTGGTAACTTAATTTTCGGAAGTTTTATTGGTTTTATTGATCGCTGAACTTCTTTACTGGTGTCGTTTATGTTATTGTAAGTTATAACGCGGCTTATATTTTTCACTCCCTGTAGAATAACTATTTATTTTTGTTTTTACACTAAGATATTGACATTCAAATTAATCAAAAACTTCATTTTGTGCACATACATTCTCTTCTTCACATATTTCTAGTATCTTCATGTGAATGTCTACAATCTAAAAATTGTTTATTTAACTCTTCAATTAATTTTAGCCTAGCATCTGAATCAATTAAATTTATATTTTCGTCCTCTAGGTTTTCTAAATTCGTTATTTGTTTCGTCACTTTTCCTTTTACAAAACCTCTACCCCTCGAGTAAGTTTCTGGATTTCACCCATTTTGATTTTAAATTGTTTTTCTCATTGACGCATGTACAATGTTACACTATTTATACGATTGTTACACGTTTTGTGGTTTTAGTGTTCTCAATATAATATGACAATTTTTAATTATTACGTGTTTTCTCCACACGAGAAATATATTTACACAAATTAAACACTAATTTATCCGGTTCCAAGATGACCAAATGTTTTGTTGTAAGTGGTTATCCAGTGGACTGTAATTAAATAAAGCTCCTTTTCTCAATGGTAAATTATCGAAACAAATAACTGACTTGTAATGCACAAATTTTTTATTTCTTTTTTTAAGAAGCCATAAATTATTCACATCATGTTTACTAACTACTAAAAAAACGTAGACAAAATTCTATTTTCTCTTCCAAAACAAAATTATTAGTTCACCAATCCATATAAAAAAAACATGAAATAAAATAATTTGATTTGAATGTAAACAGTTAATATTCATCACATATAATCTATTTTCAGAGAAAAAATTGATCTATATCGATTGTAACATTGTGGGGAGAACCCAGATGTGGTGTTATCTCAAAGCCGGGACTTCTATTAACTAGATTTATTCATTTTCATAAACCGGCCGCTAGTTCAACTTTAAAATGTTAGAATTGCCAAAGTCTCCAAATGGATTTAACTTTCTGTGATCTAGGATCCATCACAACATAAATCAAATTATCAATAAACGACAAATTGATGTTTCTATAAATCATGCAATTTTATTATCCATAAAAAAATATAATCATTATCATAAAAATAGAAATAAATTAAATTATTTCTATGTAAAAACTATTTTTAACTATTATTTATAATAAAATTATAAAAAATTGTTAACTTTAATGGCAATTTTATTTTATTGTTTAAAAAGTAAGGAATGATATGTTCTATCTTTTCATCTTTAAGTATATTAAAAAATATTTTGTAATTAATTTTAACTAGATAAATTTATAAAAAAAAATAATTAAAATTAAATCTTTTTCACTCACATATATACGTGTTTACAATAATCGAATAATAAATTTACAATAAACAAGAGTAAAACGGTTCCAGTCTTTTTCTCGTCAATTTGAATTAAAATTAATTTCCTAATAGAAATTTTGAAAACAATCGATTTTTTTTTTTAAAGAATTCCATATTCTATTCAAAATAATTAAAATTAATTTTTATAAAAATATATATATATATATATAAATATTATGTATACGAAAACTACTTAAAGGAAATTAGAATAAAAATAGTATTTTTTTTCAAGCAAGATATTCGAGATTTTTTTTTTGTTTTTGTTGAAACATGAATTTGTTTCTGTTATTGAGTTTTAAACATCGGTTCCATTTCCATATTATTCGCTTTTTTACTTAAATTCTGACATAACGAATTTAAAATTTTACTATATGTCGTGATATTTAAGTTTTGACCAAGCAAATGCAGGAGTAAAAAGTCACCAACCTAAAATTAAACGAACAAAAAATTAAACATGAAAAAAAAATAAGATTTTTTTAATTTTACTTGAATATTTCTGATAAGAAATTGAACATCCCTTGGTAGAGCGTTACGGAATCTTCGTTTTATTACGAATTCTCGAGTTGTAGGCATCATAACTAAAAGTGCGGAATATACAATAGCTAATCCAGATGCAATAGCTAAGATTATTAGCCAGAACCTATGGAGTAAAAAATAAAAAATAAATTTTTACAACTTTGTTTTTATCTTTTTGTAAAACATATATTTGGTAGATGACAGTTGAAAATATTCTTAAACTACGAAAAGCATTATTGTCAATTTTGTTATTATAGCTATTAAGCAAACGACACTTTCCCGACCTAAGTTGGGATAGTGTCGTTTTTGTCGATCTTAGTAAAAGTACTATGTTTTCCTTATTCCCTTATAGTTTTTAGACTAATTGTTAAAAAGTAGATTTTCTTAGACGCCCCCTAAAATTTTGTTTTTAAATAAAAAGAGCACGTGCCGCAAAAACATAGAAGATCATTTTTTGATAAAATCGAGGATTTTTTTAAATATCTCATGAAATAAGCAGATTTATAGAAAAAAATTAAAAAAATTAATTAATACCTTTTTCGTTATTTATGTTGTTGCTAAGAAGAATTTTGAGTTTGTTTTTTCGAAATATCAACAGAAATATACGTTTTAGGCGAAAAAGGTTTTGTACCTTTTTTATAGAGAATTAAATTTGCTACAAAAATGTTTCTATGATTTTTTTTTAAATCTGCATATTTCATCAGATATTTAAAAAAAATCTACGATTTTATCAAAAAATAAACTTCGATGATTTTGCGGCACGTGTTCTTTTATTAAAAAAAAATGCTCGTGTTTTTTTCACAAAACACCAAGTTAATCTGGTATGTAACCATCTTGGCATGAATGTTCGATCGTATGGCAGTTATAAGCTTGGTAAGTATTGACCTGCGAGTAGATCGTTTTTCGATTTGACTGACCGAATTTTAGTGTCTATGTGTAGATGATATTGATGGGTCATTAGGCGACAATTAGTTGCGACACACACTGCAGCATTTTGTGTTGAATGTTCCTTATTCCATGAAGTTTGGCTCAGCTGTGGGGACCAGATAGGTACCGTATATTTTATAATGGAGCGGTCTATACGGATCCGAGAAAACTAAAATTATAAAAACAACCAGGAACGCGTCTACCGAAAATCTAGACACTGGAAACTTTGAAGTCGAAGCGTGTAAAACTTCAAATACCTCGAGTCTGTTATAACATCGATAAATGGTTTGCAGGCAGATATCAAACCTCTTGTCTATGCCGCATCCAGGGTTTCCTAAGCACACAAAACACTTGGATTTATTAAATCCTACCAGATCAGATGTTTTGGTCATGTAGAAAGTTTCCCATTAGAAAAAATGATTGAACAAGCGTCCGAACAACAATCAGCTAGTGTTCGTCAAGAGGTAGACCCAGACAATGTTGGTGTGATAAGATGACTTAAGACTTTTGTGATATAGGATGTCAGAACTGGAGCCAATTAGCGATGGAACGGGATGAATGGAACCTGATTGCACAGACAGCAAAATTCCTCTATGTTATGTAAACACCAGCAAGATAGGTCAAATACTTTATATGTGGTTCTAATGATCTTCTGATCCTTTCTGCAGCTGGTTCCTGCAAGTTATTTTGGCACGTTGTTGCGAATATCGAGTCGCAACAGATCAGTAGATTGCAGTAGATCTGTTTTGCATAAGTGGCAAACTTCAACATATTGTTGAAAAGTACATCCAGAATTTTTAATAGTTCGACTGTACGTATCATGTTTCATGAGACCTCAACATTGAGTGTATTGTATATTTCACGATCTGGTAAAAAAGTCGCTATTGATTTCTCAGATTAGAGTTCGAGTTCTGTTAAACAGTTCAGTGTGTACATGTATTTATTTATACCAAACTTATATCATCAGCATATGAGACTATTGTTATATCAGCCGGTGTTTGGAGTAAACCTGAGCATCTTTTCGGTTGGTACACCTTTCTTAGCTTTTCAATATTTCGACTTTTCGTTGTTGAATTCCAGGTATGTTTCGCGACAACGAATGTAGTTTGAGTCATCTTTTAGTCATGGGGTCGGGTTAAGTAAGTCAAGCATCAGATTACTGTGACTGACAATGTCGAAGGCTCGCAAAAGATCAAAGATCATCACCACTTTGCGATGATATTCAAGCTGTTGATTGAGTGTTTAAATATATACTAGCAGGCTTACGTTCTTCAGCTTGATTGGTGGCAATCTCTCTGGGCAATAGTGTTGAACGTCTTCGTGGACTTAATCGGCTGATATCACCTTCTGTGAACTTCATGAAATCATCTAGTGCTTACTTCTGGATTTGCTGCCGTATGTTTCTATGTGTTTTATTGAATTCTCTGACGCACTTCTTACTGTTACTGGTTGGAATATCGTAAACGATATTGCAACGTTCCTTGTTTTGGACTGTGGGTTTGACAGTCGATTAATGACTCGTTATAAGTTGTTGGTTCCTCTACTTTATCACGTCGGTGGGTTACTTGGTTTGATGTCACGCAGCACTTCTCTTTCACCAGCCAATCGTGCTGCTTCTGTTGGGAAATTAGGTCAAATTTGCGGATAGCTGCCAAATGGAATGAATATCCGTGCAGCTTTTTTCAGAATATTACGCAAAACGCTTTCTTTGGCGTCGATATTGGATCTGCTTTCCTTAAATTAGTGAACACTCTTTGGTTTGACTTACACTTATTGATTTTGAGATCGATAGTACTATTGGGATATAATGTGATGATAGTTCTGTTTTTGTTTCCCTTGAGGTGTTTAGAAGTGATGCACTAACGAATGACATGGAGAACTGATTGATCGATTTTATCAGATAAAGCGATTCTTTGTTGATCATCAAATCAAAGTAAAGTAACATGTTGAATGGTGAGCGTATATGTAATTCAGTCATTGTATGTTAGCAGGTGGGTAATGTTGGCATGATATCCAAAAAGGCAGCAGGTAGCCGTATAGATACGTTTACCAGCATGGTTTCGGTTTTGACTGATGATGTGGCAATAGTTTATTGCTCTAGTGATTTGCCTTTTGTTATGGTTGTTAAATCATTTACGATATTGTATTTCATGTCGCAGTTGATGATGAATGCGAGACCACCACCTCTAGTTTTGTTACGATCCTTGCAGATGGCTGTGTAGTTGTTTGAATTAACATTTATTTTTGAGTTAAGTTTTGTCTCTTGAACAGCTGAATGCTGTATTTTTTCATGAAAATTGGAATTTCGTCAATTTTCTCCGTAGGATCGTTACAGTTTAGCTGTAGTATCCAGATTCCGGAATGGTGCTGCTAATCGCTGTATTGTTGTTATTGACTATGTTAGAGCAGCAAGGTGCAATATAGTTTTGTTCCTATGTTTGTGGTTTGCGAGTTCAGAGTATTTTCTCAAATGACACAATTCGTTACAGTCGTTGCATCTCACGGATGCGGGCGTTTTATATATGATTTTTTCTTGCAAATTGAGCAGTATGAAATTGTATGTGAACCTGAATTCATTTCTATTCCAGCTATTTGGACTAACGTGTTCGCTTAACGAAAAAAGGTCTGAACGATATGGTGTGGCAAAAGTTAAAGATCGCTAGAGGATGGTTTCGAATGATTTCGGTGCTGAGAAGCTATCGTCTTTAGGATCTGCATACCCACCGAAATATGCATATCATACATCGCACTTAGCCAGGCTT
Organism: Diogma glabrata; assembly: GCA_963693315.1. Classification (NCBI taxonomy): domain Eukaryota; kingdom Metazoa; phylum Arthropoda; class Insecta; order Diptera; family Cylindrotomidae; genus Diogma; species Diogma glabrata. The sequence continues at coordinate 356,776,308 of OY856187.1, read as the reverse complement.
TTTTCACTTTGGTGCATTTAATTTCATTTTTGCTATGTTGCCCAAACTCTAGGCAAACAACAATATTAGCCTGTCTTACCCGTTGACCAATGTTTCCTAATTAACCAAAAATATAGTCTACGATTAGCTATAGTCTACGAAGGACTCTAGCGCACTTGGACCTAATAGTCTGGCCCTAATTATGCTAAAGCAAAAATGCGTTATCCTACTCCATTAACAGCTTAAAATTGCCGATCCCATGCAAGGTCAGTTATACCTCTGAGTTATACCTCTATTTAAACCAGTTAATGTGAAAAATGATTCAAAATCATACAAACCGTTAACCGATTTCACTCTGGTCACCAATCGTTTAACTGATGGAGTCCTTCATACTATAACACCGTGGAAACATCTAATGCCAGTCGTTCACAAACATGACGTTAGAAAGAGTAGTGGTCACTGTTGCAAAACGGAAAACAAGGTATATGGTTGCCCAAATAAAGCATCCTCTGTCCAAGGTCCTCACATATGGGACACTTGTCAACAATTTCCTGGTCAATTCTACTCATGTAGTTATTTAAGATGCGTGACCAACCGGATCTTAACTGCGCTAGTATGGTTCTGGTGCTGCGTGGCAGTTTTACCTCTTCGGCAGCGACTTGTGATGGTTTGCTGTTAAGAACTCGATTCGGGGCGTAGTTCTTTATTGTGTCTTCAACGGTTTTGGTATGTAGATTTTTCAACCTCCTCTTATACGTAGGCTCGTCGATGTTATTTATATCTTGATTGCTTTTAACATCTTGTAGGAAGCATTTTACAGTCCTTCTTATGTCTCTAGGTGGTGTTGTCATGGATAAGGTGTCATTGCAGGGATGCTGCTCTCTATGACAGGACCCAAGATATTGTTTGGTAAGCATTTCGTTGTGTTCACGGACCGGCAATATGTTACATTCCTCGTGTAGGTGATCTCGGTGGGCCATCAAGTGACATCCGGTTGCGGTACGCAAGGCTGCGTTCTGTGTTATCTGTAACTTATTCCAGTGGGTGTCAGCGACTTGGGGTGTCCATATGAAAGCAGCGTAATTTATGAAAGGCCTTCCAATAGCTTTATATACCGTTATTATTGTGTCTTTGTCTTTATCTTTAGAACATTGGTGAGTTGTTCCAGGTTGTTTCCTGTTGCAAGCACCGTGCAGTCGTCTGCATATGACGTGATAGTTATTCCTTCCGGTGGTGCCGGTAAACTACTTAAGTAAAGGTTGAATAATGAAGGCGAGAGAACTCCACCTTGTGGAACTCCTTGTCTGAGCACTCTCATCTTAGATCTAGAGTTACGGAACTCAACGTATGTTTGGCGGCCTCTTAGATAGTTGCACAACCAGCGCTTTATTAGACCTGGCAGATTGGTGTTGAATATGTCGTTCAGTAGTGCAGCATGTGACACTGTGTCGAAAGTTTTTGACAGGTCAAGTGCAACTAAAATTGTTCTAACAGGGTTGTTTTTGGTTTAGACCATCGCTGATTTGGTTTTGGATTCTATGTAGCGCGGTGGTTGTACTGTGTGCTTTCCTAAGGCCATGCTGATGAGACGCCAATTTGCAAGATACTGTTAACCGAGGTAGTAGCAGTGCTTCTATCAATTTTGCAACCGATAAGAGGATAGAGATCGGTCGATAGGATTCACCCTTTTCTTCAGGCTTGCCAGGTTTCAGAATGGGACTTATTCTAGCCGTTTTCCAGATATTTGGTATCTGGAGCGTATTTAGAGATGTGTTGAGTATGGTAGTGAGAAAGTTCAATCCTTTGGGTCCAAAGTGTTTTAGCATGATGGCTGAGATGCCGTCTGGTTCAATAGCTTTAGATGGTTTGGATTTCTTAATTGCGTTTCCAACATCTTCTTCGGAAAATATAATATCCTCGAAATTTTCAGTGTTAAGTTTGCGCATATGTCTTAATACTGACCTAGTTTCTTTTTCATGTTTACTTTGCTTTTCTGTAAGCTGCGTGTTGAATTTTTTTGCGCATTTTCTATGGTTTGCGGTTGGGATATCGTCGAAGGAGATCATTCAGTTGTTATGCGTTTGACGCGGATGTGTTAAACCCTTAATCACCTTCCACAGACTTTTATTTGTGCCAAAGTTTGACTTGTTCACTAAATCTTTCCATTTGTTACGTTTGTGTTTCATTACTAGTTTAGTTATCTGCTTGTTCAGGCCCGGAATTCTAGAATCAGTTGGATCTGCCATACGGATGTCATCTCTGAGGAAGGAAGGGAGGAAAGTACACAAGCTTCTTGTGGGAAGTTTGGTTAAAATTTTGTATTCTGCCAGCTGGAATGAAATTGGTAAAATTATCCCAGTCTGCTTTGTTAAAATTGATGTGTCTTCTTCTCGGATTTTATTTCGTTTAAGGAACGGCTTTTTTTTTTTTTTTTTTTTTTTTTTAATAAAATGTGTTGTGTAATAGGGTTTAGAATATGTGTCACAACAACACATAAATACCTTTTAAGACCTAGGTCTAGACCTGGGTCCCACAACAACTGGCGTTCTGAGGTGTAGATTAACGCTTTTTTTAAACATCTGTGGGTTGAAGCCACCTGAGACTAAGTGTTCCGGCAAACTATTCCATTTGTACGCAGTTCGGACAAAGAAGTCTCTCTTAAGGAACGGCTTAAGGTGATTATGATCGACACATGGTCTGATCCCAATGCAATTTCAGTTCTCCATTCAGCGATTGGCATTAGTGACATGCTGGCAAGTAAAACATCTGGAGTATGAGTTATTTGTCACTTTTGTTGGTTGTGGTTCATTGAGGACTCCAAAGTTGGAGCCGTCAATTTGATCAGCAATATTTTCACCTCTTGAGTCAGTGTTCAAGTGTGAGGGCCATAGATCGTGGTGAGCATTCATATCGCCGAGAATTAGACAGTCTTTGGTATAAAACAAATGTCCTATGGACGGTTCATAACCTATATCACAGCTGCTTACTGGTGGAATATAAATATTGACTAGATTTATCTCCGTATTTCCGGATTTTATTGTAATACCTAGTTGTTCTAGGTGTTTATCAGTTCCCGGTACTGCTGGTAATGTGGTTGTACGGTAGATAATGGTTTTTCGTATGATAAAGGCAAGGCCACCACCTTTGTCCTTCCCTCTATCCAGTCTTATAATTCTATAATCACAGATACTATCACTAATCTTAGATCTAACATTTAATTTGGTTTCTTGTAAAACCGCGACTAGAATATTGTTTTTATATATAAAGTTGATGATATCATCGATTTTGTTCAAGAGACCGTTACAATTTAGCTGCATTATTTTCACATCACTTGGGGTTTCCGGATGTGTGCTCATTCGCATTGTGTTCTGTTGCGAGCTCGTATTTGTATGTTGACTTGATGCATAGCAACATAACGCTATGTAGTTTTTGGTCCATTGCTTATGTGTTGCAAGACCTGAGCAGCTCTTGAGATGAAACCATTCTTTACAGCTATTACACTGGACGGATGTAGTGTTTGCCCTTAAAATGTTTTTGCATATTGCACAATGCCATATTTTAGTTGGTCCAGGATTTCTTTCAATACCAGCCATAACGAGGAGGATCTGAAGCAGTGAGGCCAGTGACAACTGCTTCTATATCCAAAAAATGGAGCGTCGTAGTAGCACATTTCGTCGAAAATTTTTGTGATGGTCCCTGGTCGGAACTGGTTGCCGAGTACTTCTGGGCGTAGACCCGTCCATCTTGAGAAGCAAGAGCTATGTTATCATAATGGTGGGTTCTTGGTTGGACTACATTACATCTTATTTACAGAATTGTAGTTTAATCAATTTTGGCGAACAGACCAGCTGGTTGATACGAGCGAACCACTCTTGAGAATGTCACACGGCCTATGATTATTATAGAATCCAAAAATATAGTGTGTCGCATGAACCAAAGATACAGATAAATTTATGCAACCTTGGCACAAGTTATGACAATCCTCCAAACATCCAAAAAAATACAGCAATCTTTCTATTATCCTTTCTTACTTATCACACACACTTTACTGCATGTTGATTTTGGCAGCAATTTATCTCATTTATAAATCAGCAACTAGGCAATTTCAGTAAACCATTAAAACCGTTTCATTAAAACATATTCACTCATAGTGTGAATCACTTTAAAATCATTGTCTTTCTTGAGTAAGAGACTTTGCTTTCATTCCATTTATTTGGTACTTTATTTGCCATCCATCCTGCATAGAATTCAAATAGCAAATTTTATATTCAACATCTGAGTCGTAAGAAAATGCTTTTGTGATAATTCGATAGTTTGAATGAATCAATAAAATTTTACTGAAATTAATAAACTGAGTATTTGAACAAGGAATTTTGCCATACGGCTTTTTAGGACAGAATTAAATTGTTTTAAGGGAAAGTTGCGGGAACTGACGACGACACCTTATTCGTTATTGAAGGCAGACCAATGTTCAAAAACTGTTTATACGTGGAGTTCCTTAACAATTGAGGAAATGTCAGCACAAGCAATACTAATTTTCGTAAAAATCAAATGAATTTTCAAAAAATTTCACCATTTTGTTATGTAGCAACCATTAAAAAAATTCGTACAACAGATTTTATTTGTGTCTAGGTTTTTTTTGTAAATTGTGTTCTGTAAATTGTAAAATAGTGTGTTGACCAACCTAGTATTTAAAATTAACTGGACTGGACCTGGTACGAAGAATCAGCGTTCGGTGGAGTCAGGCCACATTGGTTGCGAGAAATTTTACTAACCCCAACATTCCGATTTTTCAATTCGGCCAACATAGTTCATAAATATGCTTGCTAGGATGTGATACCAAAGATTCGAATATTTCTTTACTGAGTTAAGATCCAGACAGAAATATTATTTGTGAAGTTTTTATTCTAAGGTAGGTGTCCAGATTTGTTTTGATATCGATTAGAACGGTTATAGCAGCCAAATATGCAACAAACATTAATCAGAGTGAGTTAAAAGAAAAGTTCCACTGCTGTAGTGAGTGTACTTTTCAGAGCTCCACCGAAAAGCCGCTAGCGAGGTGTGCATATAGCCAGTATACACCTTTGATCTTGAGTTTTCATAAATCGATACTTATGCGTAGTTTGAGAAATTTCCACCAATCGTCGCAATTCAAACGCGGCAATTCAATTATATTGTAATGGTTCTCGAATTCAAGAGCTAGTTGGTTAACAGAAATCCAAATTTTTCGATATGTGATTATGTTGGAATTTGGAAACAAATAAATTTACACATTTAAATTAATGATTATAACAAATAAAAAACTCACCACAAAAAGATATATATTTTTTCATTTAAAATGTTTAATGCTAAAACGCACATTGCATCATGCTTTTGTATACTTCCAGACGCTCCGTATTTATGAAAAGTACATTTTGTAATACGAGGAAAGATCTAAAAAATTAAAAAAAACTAAAAATAATAAAAAAAAAAAATAAAAACAAATATGTATATCTTACCGCAACCATAGGATCAAATCGACTTTCTTGATTCATATTAGAAAATTTGAGAACTTCTGTTCCGTAAGTTAAAAACGAACCACCCAAAAATTTATCAATAAATATAATATTTATAATTACATTTATAAAATTTAAGAATTCGCAAACGAAATACCCAAACGAGTATGTATTATGAGTATTCATACTATCAATAAGATATTGTTCTAAACGATCGTTACGAGATTGTTGCTCTTCTGTTGGAACATTAACCATAACACCACGCATACCATTGGATATCATTCCAACTTTTCCTTCTTCCCAATTTTTCCATATCCAATGAGGAACATAGAACATTAATCCCTTGAAAATAAACGAAAATATGTGAAAATGTTAATCATATATTTGTAAATCATATAAATCATTTACCTGGAAGAAAAGAACAAATGGAACCCACTGATAATAACTATGAAATTTTTGCGGTTCAATGTCGTTTCCTAAACCAGATTGAGCAACTTGAGTACCAATTGCTCGACCATGTTGACCAGGAAGTGTAAATGTGTATGTAATCCAACAATAAGTATTTATCACATGATTTGGCACTGCTCCATCATTAATACACGAAATTGGATCACCTAAAATTAAATATAAAAAGATTTAATTTTGTTTAATAAGAGATATTATTATGGAACCATTACGATACTAAAAAATTATCACAAGATAGACAGACGATTATAGCTTTAAAACTGCTTTTCATGTGGATAGGGTTTACACAATTTATACCTCCAAAACAATTTTAGCCCTCCCTGTTTGGAAACACGCCAGGATGTACATATTACGATCTAGTGATAGGTAACATCGGCCAAATCCCCACCCAAAAATGTGAATAAAAGGAAAAGGGTTTAGTTAATATTAATAAGTTAAGAAACATATTCTAATTAAAAAGCTACAGTCCCCATGAAATCCAGACAATAGCATCTAAAATTTCACGAAAGTTTATTCAAACCATTTTCGAAAGTGCATGAAAATGCGAAATAAAAAAAATCACTAGCGAGATATCGCTTTCTCATTCACGTAATTTATTTTAAAAAACACAACCAAACTACTATTTTACGTCACCCTGTATATCTCAACAGATTCGACTCAACGGTCATTTTATCATTTTTTCGAAAACGAATTAGATCTATTTTGATCGGCCGTTTGTTCTAAACAAAAAGTTCGTTCTAAACAATTTTTTCCATTATTGCATCGGTCGTTCATTTTTGAACGGATCGTTCGTTTTACAAAACAAGTTTTCTTTCTTCTGTTGTTTGATTTATTTTTTGTTTTGTTTTTATATGAAAGATTTTTGATTTTTTCAATCCATTCAAAATAAATGTTTTTTAACCATTACCTGTGTGAGTTTCTTTTTTCAGTATGTTGTAATGAAAATTTGTTTAGATAGATACATTTAAAAAAAACACATTTCTATGCGAAGTTATTGAAATGCATGAAAAAAGATATATAAAAAACCTTCATTACACATAGAAAGATTTCATTCATACATCATAGACTAATGACCGACGAACAATGTCGTTCAATGAAGTGATCCGTTCAATTAACATCGGTCGTTCACGGCCGACACATCACTATTAATAAGTAAGATTAAATGAAATTGAATTTTAGTTAGAAAATGATAGAAAAAGATTCAAATGAACTGTAAAATGGAATATGAACCTTAAAAAAATGAAAACAGGTCAAATTATCATAAAATGCTTAGGACAGAATTTGTTGACATCACAATTTAATCCATGGAAATGAAAAGTAAGAGTTTAGAATTTTGATAGTCAACATGGGAAGAACTTAAAGAATTTCAAATAATGGTTCAAATTTTCTTTAAGTGAGAATTAAACATTGATAACGTTACAATCGCGGGGATGAGCTACATGACCCGAAAAATAAGAGATCTTGAGCCGGGCTTTGAATAGAACATCATATATGTGGTCTTCAAAGAAGAAGGGGAAGGATTAACTAGCGAATATCTTTGGTTTGATAGACACCAATATATTTACCTTGTGTGTTCCAGATCTTACATCCAACTTTGCTCTCCTTAGAGCTAGCTTTAATGAATTTATTCGCCAGGTTGGCATTTAAATTGCAAGATGTGCAAATTGTTAAAGCACCAATTGTTTTGCTATGCTAAAATGGTTGTTATGTGGTGTAACTTTTATGCCACTTTCATTCAACATATCACGCAGTAAGTTATAACTAGCGCCATCCAAAACCATATGTTGACCAAGTATCAAGTAATGAGGAGAGAAACAAGTTGTTACATGTGTTGCGTTCCCTAATACAGAAGCAATTTTATGAATGTGTTTGTCCCACTCTCAAACTTGGATAGTTAGAATTATAGATCGGTTATAACTCTTCTGAAGCGTTGGCTTGTGGGGAGTATTTAGGTGTGACATATAATGAACAGTATAACGTTGGAGTAGATTTCGAAGTAAGTTTGACTCAAACTGATAACCGTTATCAGAAGACGTTTCGGGAACACCAAACAAAAACTTGCGAAAACTCGATTTTCTAAGTACACAGTAACGCATATAAATGGTTCAACCATGAGTCATGACCAATCGACCGAATTTATCCAGAACAATTAGGAAGTACTTGTTGTCAAGTTTGGATCGCGGATTTGGTTGGAAAAAATCGACAAACACATTTTGCCATCGTCTTTCGAGTTGACAAATGATCCCATTTTAGGACGTAGCCATGTACCAACTTAGGTCTTTACATCATAAGCCATCTTGGATCAACAAACGGTTCGTTGTAAAATGTTCAAGGTTTCCAACTCCAAAACGGACTGTAGCCTAATTCCGATTATTCCCGGGGAATTGGGAATAATTTATTTTATTACAATTATTCCCCAGACCAATTTTTACCTATATTTTATTCCATATTTCTCAAAAGTGTATTCCGACTGGATTCGGAACAAATTTCTTATAGCTAAAGTGTTTATAATTAAATTTTTTCCCAAGCAACATTTTTCCCAAGTGCCGAAATGCGCTTTGGGAAAAAAAATTAAACTGCTATAAAATTTTTATTCCCTATTCCCCGGGAATTGTCGGAGTAAGGCTACTGATTTTGATGAATTACGGGCTTGGAGAAGAAGCTCTGGGATTAAGGGGAAAGGTGTAAATAATTTCCAAAGAGAAAGATCCGTGTTCAATTCTGTGAACATTGGGCAGAAGAAAACTTTACCATCTCGTACTTTGACTCGACTTTAGTTGGGTCATCATGAATGTAACACCCTCACCAATCACGTAACCAAGATATTTGACTTCCTTGAAGAAGAGTTTGCTCTTTTCTACAGTAGTGGTTAAACGAACGTTGTGTAACATTCTGACAGATAATCTGACTTCGATAAGCAGGAACATATGCTTGAAGAAACAACAAAACGTAAGAAATGTTTGAGCGATAGATAATAAAAAATATCAGATACTAGAAAAGCGGGGAAATAGGCACCGAATTCTTGAACACCGACCGAACTATTAAAAAATTTTACATTTTTGAAAATAAGTCGAATACTGGCGGCCGAAAATTAGAAACCAAAATTGCTTTGGATTAAAAAAAAATTACCTTTCATATGATGCCCCAATTTTCAATGTCAAAAATAATTTTTGTTCAAAATTTCTACTTTCAACCCCCGCATTTAAAAAAATTAACCCCAAACGCTTCAATTTTTATTACAACAAAATTTTTATTTTTTCGATTTTACTCCTTTTTTCATTCCATTTGCATTTCTTTCATTTCATTTACAAAAGAAGAAAATTAGTACCTTTCATCGTCCTTTTTATTTATTTTTAACAATACTTTTACATTGGAAAACATCAAATTTGAAGCAAAAATTAAATGTGTGAGTATTTGAAAGAAAAAATTTATTTCGAATTAGGAGTAAGAACGATATTGTTTTATTTTCCCTCTTGTATTTAGGAGGGTTATATTTTTATAAGTTACTCGTTCTGAAAGAACGGCTACGGAGTAAAGGTGTGATATAAGGAGCGTTTTAAACTCTGATTTTTTTTCAACCAAACTAGATTCGTTAAAAAACTTATGTTTTACTATCTCCTTATCTATGTCCATAAAGTTTATAGAAAAATAAATATTTGCATTTTTGTGTTTTCAGTAAGCGTGGACAAACACATTTTATAACTGTAGTAAATTTAAGATTGTAGTTTCACTTAGTTTCTCTTGTAGAAACACTTATAGTTTCTGAGAGCGATAAATGGATTATGTAGAATTTCGAATGGACACCGAAGTCTTAAACAAAGTCTTAACCTTAACGATAAAGTCCGGGTTTAAGCTGGGTTAGAACAGAATAAAGCGACGAATTATCGGTAATGCGTTATATGGATAATCTATCATCCTGGAATTTAAATAAACAATTTCAATCTTCCTAAGCACAACCGAATTTTCACATTAAATCGCACTCGACAGGATAAAAAAAATCGTTGTTTTAATTTACTTATGTTTAACACAGATCAAACTTAGAGAAGTCACAATATCTTGCGCTTAATGTTCACTAAATTTGCTATTATTGTGAATTTTATTAAATTACTTGTTTAGAACCGCGGAACCAAAAATTTTCAATAACTTGTTTTGGACTACCCTACTTCATGGTTATAGGATTTATGGTTATAAGGCAAAAAGATAAACACGGTAGCTTCCCCAATAGCGTTATATTTATAAAAAACGGAGCCCTAAGTAAGATAGAAATCAAAGAGATTAACCCCTTGTGCATCAATCACGAGTCTGACTCGTGGACATTTATTTTGCTTTGTGAAACAATCACGAGTCTGACTCGTAGAAATTTATTTTACTTTCTAAGACAATCACGAGTTAGACTCGTGATAACAAAATAAATTAAATTCATGGAATCACTTGACTTCATTTCAAAACTGTGATCGAACGAATGAACCGATTTTAATGAATTTTTTTTTGTTTAAAAGGTACATAGTGACGCCTTATGAAAATATTACTTTAACAAAAAATATTCATATTTTTAGATGATTTTTTAAAATTTTATTTGTTCAAACATGGTGATTTCAAAAAGTATCGTTTTCTTCTCTTTCAAAAATATATATATATATAAAATGGTGGAATCAATATGGCAGCTACAGGCTTACGGCCTCACTCTGAAAGTATAGAAATTTGGCTACCAACACAAATTTAAAATATCAACAGATGTGTTGTTTTACTTAGAATGTTGATAATTATAAGTAGTTTCAACTTCCGAGTGGTGTTAAATTTTTTATTCAAAATGGCGGCTCGTAAATATAAAAATATAAAATTAAAAAAAAAAACAAATAACAGATCTCCCGTTTTTATATTTTCTTCCATAATTTAGAATATTCATTAACTTTTTACAAAAAACCTGGAAAATTTCACTTTGGAAATGTTTTTTGGAAATTATAGAAGTTTTGTCTATAATTTCCATAACAATCTTTCGGTATATATTAGCCGATTTTTTTAAAAATAATTTTCTACAAAAAACTTCAAAATAAATAAATAAATAAAAAATAAATAAATAAATTAATAAATAAATAAATAAAAATAAATAAAAAAAATAAATATATATAAATAAATAAATAAAAATAAATAAATGAAAAAAAATAAATAAAAATAGATAAAAATTATTAAAATAAATAAAAATAAATAAAATTAAATAAATAAATAAAAATAAATAAATAAATAAATAAAAATAAATAAAAATAAATAAAAACATATAAAAATTAATAAATAAATAAAAAAATAAAAATAAATAAATAAATAAATTAATAAATAAATAAAAATAAATAAAATTAAATAAAAATAAATAAAAAAAATAAAAATAAATAACATAAATGAAAAAAATTAAAATTTATAAATAAATAAATAAAAATAAATAAATGAATAAAAATAAATAAAAATAAATAAAAATTATTAAAATAAATAAAAATAAATAAAAATAAATAAAAATTATTAAAATAAATAAAAATAAATAAAAACAAAAAAAATATATAAAAATAAATAAATAAATAAAAAAATAAAAAATAAATAAATAAATAAATAAATAAAAAAGTAAATAAATTAATTAATAACTAAATAAACAAATAAATAAATCAATAATAAATAAATAAATAAATAAATAAATAAATAAATAAATAAATAAATAATTAAATAAATAAATAAATAGATAAATAAATAACTAAATAAATAAATAAATACGCAAGCAAGTAGGCAAGTAAGTAAATAAATAAATAAATAAATAAATAAATAAATAAATAAAAATAAATAAAAATAAATAAAAATAAATAAATAAAAATAAATAAACTACCAACTACCGTCCAAGAACGCATATGTTGATATTTAAAATTGCTGGCAATTCTAAATTGCTATACTCTCAGAATGAGGCCGTAAGCCTATATTCGCCATATTTATTCCACCATTTTGAATTTTGAAAAGGGGCACACGACATCGGAAACAAGAGACAATAAGTTACAATTTTTGCCCATAAACCTTATGAAAAACCTAAATCATTCTGAAGAGCAGGGGGTCGCCGAGTTGCAAAGAATGCCTCATATATATAGTTATTACTTAATTCAAATAAATAAGTAATCATTTCAAACACATAATTTATTTTAACACATAAAACTATATGTTTTATGTATTAAAATTTAATACCTTTAAAACAAAAAAAGTTCAATAGAATCCCTGCACTAGTTTTTAGTAAATCTAAATTTACAGTAAAATAAATCTTTCAAACATAAAAAAATAAAACAAAAAATTAAGATTTTTTTTTAAATCGCAAGGTTTGAAAACTTAAAACTAATATAAAATATAATTTTTTTTATCAGTATAGTACTTTTTAAAAGTACCTTTCAAACAAGAAAAAAATTATTAAAATCGGTTCACCCGTTCGAGCACAATTTAACTTTTAACTTTCATGTTTCTTAAAAAAGTTCGAGCCACCCTGTAGATTACAAATAGTGAGAAAATAAAAAAATAAAAAACACGTGTTAGTTTTTTTTTATTATACTAACGATCATCAAAGTTTCAAGAAAATCGGAGCATTTTTTTAAAAGAATTATTTTCGGCACAAAATTTTTCAAACAAATAGTTCAACCAAACATTAATTTTTTTAAACAAATAAAACCTTAAGGGGTTAAAAAACAAGAAAGAGGAAAAAAAGAAGAAAAAAAAAGAGGAATTGGAAGAGACAAAAAATAAAGGGAGAGAAAAATAAACAAAATAATACTAATTTTTTGCAAAAAGTTAAATGAAGAAAATGTTGAAATATTTAAAGAAAATTTTTTCGTACATTTAATAAAATAAAACTGAAATTATAATAAAAAAATAAAAAAAAAATGATAAAAAAAAAAATAAAAAAAATTAGCATTCTAAATCTAACAGTTTACAAAAATACGAAATAAATCATAATTAAAATATATTATACATTAATGAATCAATCATCTTTGTTGTATTTACAACAATTAAAGAATTTAAAAACTAAATCTTTCACAGAATGTTGATAAAATTTTCTTTTTTTTGTTCTAATACGATCAACATTTGAATTAAGAATTTCATTTTCGTCATCACTTTTTGAACTCAGGTCACTGTATTCAGAATTCAACTGCCGGTTAAACGTTTTCGCAATGGTACTTCTTTAACTGATGAATCTAATGAAATTGCAGGCGTTTGTAGCAGAGGAAAATTTTTCAAAGTTGCGTAAACATTTGAATAGGTTGGCTCATAATTATATTCAAGATTAAATTGATCATGTTGTTCTTTAATAACATCTAAACATAATATTTTAGATGGTGCTAATCCTCCTGTTTGAGGGATGGATTATCCGAGATGGATATCCTGAATAACAAACGGAATTTAAAATTGTTTTGTGTCTTTAAACAATACAATACATTACTACAAAAGGGGTGGATCTGATAGTACCACTTATAGTACGCATCGTGGCATGCCGGCTGCTACAACTTGCTGGCAACTAATTTTAATGTCTTGGATGCCTGGGACATCTCCTGGCAACATTACAACACAACTGGCCTTTCTATTACTAACCCGACTTCTACCCAACCTGGTTTCGATTTGCCACGTCATACCTGGACTACATTAAACCGAATAAGAACGAATCATGGACGTTGTGCTGATTCCTTCTACAAGTGGGGCATTTCAGAGTCCCCTGAGTGTGACTGCAGCGCTCCACAACAAACTATAAAACACATTGCAACTGTGTGTCCAATTCGACGTTACAATGGCAACATCTCAGACATCCATTTGGCAACTCCCGATGTAGTAGCATGGATAGACTCGCTCGATGTAAACATCTAATGTTCAAATGTACTGCCCAATGTTCAAATATTTTACTTTTTAATTTTTACTTAAAAGACGCGCAATCAAATCGATTGTAAGTTCATTTAATGTGTATCCATGTTTTGTTTTAGGTAGATTTCAAAGAAAAGTCTACCTATTTTTTTAAGTTTAATTTTTAATGTGTCACAAAAAAAACCATACGCTAAATAAAAAACAATACAATTTTAAATTCCGATTGTTATGCAGGATATCCATCTATTGAATTACAAGAGAAATCTATACAAACTGATAAGTAAATATTTTGTTTTAATTGAAATAGTTGTTTTCGAACTAGGTAGCTGTTTCGTTTTTAATTCTCGATTCTCAAGCTCTAACAATATTTGATTTGAATTTTCAAAATCAAAATCATCGCTTTTTAATATTTTTGAATTTTTAGAATCATTTTCACTGTCACTGGAATCAACAAACTCATTCGATGAATTTTCCGTTTCATTTGAACTATTCCTTTCAATAGCTGCATTTGTTTCTGGTAGAGATTGATATCGAAACGGCTTTTTATTTCTAGGTAATGCATTTATATCATCAATATGTTTCCATGTTTACTCCAACTCCATGTTTATAAGTCCTATATTCGTCCCTGTATGGATTACTGTTGTCAAGTTTGGGGTGCTACCTTTGTTTCCATATTGGCCCTCTTGGACTCTGTTCAAAAGCGGACTATACGAATTGTGGGTGATCGAGCTTTGACATCAAAACTTGATTCCCTACAACATCGTCGCACTGTTGCTGACCTCGTTGTTTTTTTACAAATATCGTCATCAACAGTGCTCAGATGAAATCAGCGGCATCATGCCTCAAACTTATTCTTACCCCCGTTCCACTCGGCAATCGGCTGCCGCAACCAGTGAAACGGTAAAGATCCCGTGCTGTCATACCGGCAGATCGCAGAGAGACTTCTTTGTCCGAACTGCGTACAAATGGAATAGTTTGCCGGAACACTTAGTCTTAGGTGGCTTCAACCCGCAGAGGTTTAAAGAAAGCGTTAATCAACACCTTAGAACGCCAGTTGTTGTGGGACCGAGGTCTAGACCTAGGTCTTAAAAGGTATTTATGTGTTGTTGTGACACATATTCTAAACCCTATTACACAACACATTTTATTAAAAAAAAAAATATATTTTTTATTCGCCTGCATATTAAAGTGTTACTTTATTACTGTGATTTGCGGCTTTGAAGTATCACTATTCAACTATTTATTTTGTTGTCATAGCTACGTCCAAAAACGTAAAAGGCATTTGTATTTGTTTAAATTCTATGAAAAATAAAATTTTTTATCAAAGCAACCCTTAAATTCAAAATTTCATTATCCAATTAAAATAGTTGTTATCATTTGATGTCATAGCTACACAATAATTTGGAAAAAATAATAAATATTTTGTCAAAGGTTACTTGTTCCACATATTTTTATTTTAAAATTTATGAAAATTTATAATTTTAATTTAGAATAAACCAATTTTCTTAAAATATTTTGCTTCCGGCGAATAAAAAATAGTATATGATGCACGGACGTAAGCTATTTTGGACTTAATGTGGGTGCAAATCTCGGCTAGCGCCTCGATTTGCAAACTCCACATCCGTCCAAAATCTTTAGCTTTACGTCCTAGCATCATAATGTACTATTTTAGCCATACTTTCGACACGAATATATTTACGATTTTTGTAAATATCATGATACGATTTCGATTTTTCTTTGAATATTTTAATTTTCTCAGCTGGTTTTGTTTCTGGTTTCTCTGCAGATATAGCGGTGCTAGATTTGATGATGGGGTTTAAAAAATCAGCACTACTAGAAGGTTGATTAGTGTCCATGTAAAACTCATCAGGAAAACTTTCCTTTGATATATCCTCCATTTTATTCGTAAGACTGAATCGACACAAATAGAACAAATAATTTCGATTTTATATTGTTCAACACAATTAACGGTGTAATCAAGTTAATGTCAATTTCTTTTTACTAACCCTAGTTGTCATAACCAAAATTAACAAAATTAATGCACGATATACATGTTTAAAAAACTGCTCTTGTAATGCAAATAAGATCGGTCTATTTTCTATTATTGATCTTTTACGAAATCTGTTTTTATTATAATCGTTATTAGTTGTATGGTATCAAATAGCTGAGTATTTTGGTTCATAAACTAATCATTTAGAATTATTTTATTTAAAGGTAATCCGTTACGACTGACAAAAATTCGAAAACTACTGATCTCAAAAAGTTTTGTTTCTAGAAATTTGTTGGCCTAGTCCGAAGTACTCTTGTGCTCGATCACTGAATTGCAAAATACATTTTTCGGAATTTTAAAATATTTATTTTAAGAAACTAATAACTGTTTCAGTTTTTGAGATTGTTTATAGGGAACGTGCGTATCTGATTGCTACGCGCCAAGTGTTGAGTATACAAACTTTTGGCTCTATTTGAAATTAGTTTGTCGTTATATATTAAATCAAATCGTACTTTTTCCTTAATATTACTAAAAATCTCCGTTCCTGCTGCGTAAACTTTAATAAATATTTATCTATTTATTTATATTGCAAAAAATATGGCATACTTAGTACCTAATTTGCGTTGTTTTCTTTTAAATATTGTGACAAACAATAAAACAATCGAATAATTTGAACGGAATACTAGATCATAAAATTTGTTTAACTTGTAATTGGTTAAAAACAAGAGCCAATATTTACAGACCAGAACACTTAAAGGGCGACGGTCAAATCAAATAGCAATGCACAATCCCTATAGAAAACTTGAAAATATAAAATTTGCTATAATTGTAAAAACGATGATCACGTAAATTAATGTTTTCTTTTTCGTTCTAATTCATAAATATCAATGGTGGAACATTTAACCAGCTAACTTAAGCTGTCCAAAAACACAAATTTTCAATAAATTGTTTTGGACTAACCTACTTCATTATTATAGGATTTATGGTTATACGAGAAACAGATAAACACGATAACGTCACCAATGGTACTATGTTTATAAAAAACGCAGTTCTAAACATAAGCATAGACAAACAATAATTAATAACAAATACTGGAGTCTATTCAGTAAAATCTTCTATCGAAATTTTCTGTTATTCTTTTATTTTTTGTATGCAATTTTATAACGGGAAAATAAAATTTCATATAAAAAATAAAAGAATAGCAGAAATTTTCAATAGAAGATTTTACTGAATAGACCCCAATAATATTATTATTTGTCTACATAAGATAGAATTCAAAAAGAGTTAAAAAATAGGAAAGGGAAAAACAAAAAGAAGAAAATACAAAACAAAGAGGAATTGGAAAGGAGACAAAAAAATAAAGTGAAAGAAAAATAAAAAATAAACAAAACAAGAAAGTCTAATTTTTTGGTGAAAGTAAAATGAAGAAAATTTTTTCGTACATTTAATAAAATAAAACTTTGAAATTAGCATTCTAAATCTAACAGTTTACAAAAATACAAAATAAATCATAATTAAAATATACATACATTAATGAATCAATCATCTTTGTTGTATTTACAACAATTAAAGAATTTAAAAACTAAATCTTTCACAGAATGTTGATAAAATTTTCTTTTTTTTGTTCTGATACAATCAATATTTGAATTAAGAATTTCATTTTCTTCATCACTATTTGAACTCAGGTCACTGTATTCATAATTCAACTGTCTGGTTAAACGTTTTCGCAATGGTACTTCTTTATCTGATGAATCTAATGAAATTGCAGGCGTTTGTACCAGAGGAACATTTTTTAAAGTTGCGTAAACATTTGCATCGGTTGGCTCATAATTATATTCAAGATTAAATTGATCATGTTGTTCCTTAATATCATCTTTTAAACACAATATTGTAGATGGTGCTAATCCTCTTGGTGATATATCCGTTTGTATAGATTTCTCTTGTAATTCAAGAGATGGATTTCCTGCATAACAATAGGAATTTAAAATTGTACTGTTTAAAGACATAAGTGAATATTTTTGTTTTAATTGAAATAGTTGTTTTCGAACTAGCTCATGTTTCGTTTTTAAATCTCGATTCTCAAGCTCTAACAATATTTGATTTGAATTTTCAAAATTAACTTTAGAATCAATTTCACTGTCACTGGAGTCATCAAACTCTTTAGATGAATTTTCCGTTTCATTTGAACTATTTTTTTCAATAGCTGTATTTGTTTCTGGTAGAGATTGATATCGAAACGGCTTTTTATTTCTAGGTAATGCATTTATATCATCAATATATTTTTTAACCTTACTTTCGATGTGAATATATTTACGATTTTTGTAAATATCATGATACGATTTCGATTTTCCTTTGAATATTTTTTTCTCAGCTGGTTTTGTTTCTGGTTTCTCTGCAGATATATAGTTGTTGGAGTTGATGATTGGATTTAAAAAATCAGCACTACTAGAAGGTTGATTAGTGTCCAAGTAAAATTCATCAGGAAAACTTTCCTTTGATATATCCTCCATTTTATTCGTAAGACTGACTCGACACAAATAGAACAAATAATTTCGATTTTATCTTGTTCAACACAATTAACGGTGTAATCAAGTTAATGTTAATTTCTTTTTATTAACCCTTGTTGTCTGACTCGTATTTAACACTATCAAATATATTGGTCAAATAAAAAAATTTGACATGAAATTGGACAGTTAATACCTATAAAATAAACTTCGCCATTTCTTGGTCAAAAATAGGCTTTTCATCCAATTTGGATGACAGTTTTATTTTTACTTCTAGCGGAAACGATGTATTTTAATAATCGATACAAATTCGAGTATTTTTCAATTTTATATTGATTTTTGTTAGTTAAAATTAAGATGAAAGAAAAATTAATAATTAATCTAATTAATATTAGAACCAGAAAATTAGAAAATTATTTTAATTAATATTAGAACCACTAGATTATCAAAAATATTTGATAGATAAGGCGCATATGAGACGCATATTAGACTTTCAAATATGTTGGACAAATATTTTCGATCCAAGTTTTAGTCAAGTAATTTTTTTTATTATTTGATGACTGTGAAAAAGCATATTACACAATGTCAAATATGCTACCAAATACTTTTGATAACTTAGTGGTTCTTATATTAATTAGAACTGTTAAATAGTATAGAAAACCTGTAAACAAATAAATACATTTGCTTTTTATAAAGTTTGAATAAAAATAAAAAACAAAAATTAAAAAAAATTACTTTAAACTTATCTATTTATTTTTTGAAATTTAAATTTTTCTTTCATCTTCACTTTAATTAACAAAAATCAATATAAAATTGAAAAAAACTCTAACTTCAATCAATTATTAAAATAGATCGTTTCCCGCTATTCCCGCTAGAAGTAAAAAAAAGTTGTTATTCAAATTGGATGAAAATACTATTTTTGACCAAGAAAATGGCGGAGTTTATTTTATAGGTATTACACTGTCCAATTTCATATTTCAAAAAACTTCGTCGTGGATAGACGTGAATACAAAATTGACCGATTAAAAATTAATTTAAATCAGACAAATTGTTGCACAAAGTTGTCCTGTTTGTTTTTCTGTTTTAAAGTTATAATTTTATTACTATAATTTATTTATTGATACGATACTAGTTTAAATGGTTAACCAATGAAAATTGTTCGTTTAGTTAATGTGATTAAGTTTAAACGAAATTTTCATATATTTTTTATAATTAATAACATTTTAAATTGATAACAGTAAGTTTTATCATTTTGTGATAAGCCGTTTTAATAATATGACTGGTTCATCAAATTTAAATTGTGTGGAATGTAACAAAAAAGTAACAGCAGTCAGAGCACCATGCCTACAGTGTAGTGGTCAATGTAACAAATATTTCCATGATAAATGTCCTGATATTTCAAGCGATCTTTTAAACACAATTGCGAAATGATCTACGCTGGGCATGCAAAAATTGTCGAAAACAGGTGCGCAAATCATTAGTTATACCTGCAAAAGATTGCGAAAGTATAGACAGCCCTAATTTAAATCATATTATACCAATTACCAACATCATCCTCAGCCCAAATTCAATTAATTCCTCCTGAACGTGATACAATATCGAAATCAAGTAAAAACTGTAGTTATTGAAACAAATGATCTTGTTTCCATAAAAAATTCATTAATTTGTTTGGAAGAACAACATAAACAAGATTCGCATGTGACAAACGACCTTAAAAACAGAGTTTTCTCTTTAGAAAAACAGTTTGAAAATTACGAAGTGTTAATAAACGACAATACCTAAAAAGTAAAATTTTAGGACTTGAAACAACACTGGCTGACTACGATAAACAATTAAGGTCAAATAATTTAGAGGTTGTTGGCATTCCAAACTTGATAAACGAAAATCTCAAGGAAGTTGTTAAATCTATTGCTTTAGCTTTAAATTTCCCCATATCAGAGGACCAAATAGAAAGTTGTCACAGAGTCAAAACCTTCGGCAGCTTAAGTGATAATGACGGAAATATCTGTCCAAGAAATATAATAATTAAGTTCACAAATAAATCTTCAAGGAACAATTTTCTTCGGTCACATCGAAAGAAAAAACCATTTTTAGTAAATAGTTTGAAATTAAATGGAATTGATGCAGAGGGGCTGACTACAAATTTCTTTATTAACGAACATTTAATACCCAAAAATTAATTATTATTTATTAATGCTAAGAAGATGGGTAAACAAAACAATATAAAATATACGTGGACATCAAACGGCAGTATCTTGATAAGGAACGAAGACAGCTCTATAATACATAAAATTAATAACGTCAACGAAAGTTATTATAAATTTGAACTTGAAAACATACAACAGTAAAGCCGCAATTAGACTATTGCAGATCTTTGCAATATTTCTGCAATAGTCGTGCAATGGCAGTGTGTAAAGTATTCATTGCAGAAAAGTTTGGCAATGAGTCATTGCAATGTTTTGCAATGAGTTCATTGCCAAACTTTTCTGCAATGAATTTAACACACTACCATTGCAGAAATATTGCAGAGTTCTGTAATAGTCTAATTGCGGCTTAAGTAATAAAATTGTTTTCTTCACCGTTAATATCACGAATACCATTAAATTAATTCATATCGAAATCATATAAAAATTATCATCCATAACATAAACATAATTAAAATAATGGAGGTTTCAATTCTTTATCAAAACTGTCGTGGATTACGAAGCAAAACGCACGAGTTCTACATGAATATTTTAGCCCAAGATAATGATATTATATGTATAACTGAAACTTGTTTAAATGAATCGGTTTTGACTACAGAGCTTTTTGACTCTAGATACATCGTTTTTCGAAAGGATAGAGACTATGCAGCTTGTCATCAACAAAGAGGAGGTGGCGTTCTACTAGCTGTTAAAAATAAATCTTTCACTAGCATAAAATGTTCTGGAGATTGGAATTCTATAACTGAGGATATTTGGATAACTGTGCAAATAAATTCCAACATTATTCATATTTGTGGCTGTTACTTACAACCAAATATTCTTTTAAACGAATTTGAAAATCACCTTCAGCATGTTGAAGCTGTTTTAGACCAAAATCCTGAAGACATACCGATCGTCTTAGGCGACTACAATATTTCAAATCATTGATGAAAATGGCATCTCGTCGAACGCAGGCAATGTAAAAACTGTTAAATTTTTAAGTTCTTTCAATTACTGTGGGTTCTATCAACATTCAAAAATTATCAATAAAGGGTCGCGAATTTTAGATCTGGCATTAAGTAATTTCGATTCAATAATTGTAAATAAAACTACAAATTACTTAGTCTTAGAAGATAATCATCATCCTGGCTTAGATGTCATCATAGTTTTGCCTTGTGACACCATGAAAATTAGGTCTAATTTTGTTGATATAATTTTGTTATATTGTTTAGAAGTCTAAACAATATAATTTAAGAACTTTAATTTTAATTTAACCTTTGAAGATTTTAATCTTTGAAAATATTGACTTTGATTCAATTTTTGTTTGTTCGAGTGATAAAAACTGGAACATTGATATTAGCAATCTCTTAGAGAATAAAACTTTGCTAGGTGAATTGAATTTGACTAAGTCTTTATCAAATTTTTATAAATTGATCTTTACCGTTTTAGATATGCATGTTCCTATAAAGAAAAAAAAAGAAAATTTTCGTTTTCCGATATGGTTTTCAAAAGTAGCAATTAAATTATATGTATAAGAAAAAGATGAAATTTAACCTGGAATACAAAAAACATGGCCGGCCTACCGATTTATCAAGCTTTAAAAATTTAAGATCTCGTCTGAAATTAAAAATGAAGCAAGACCTACAGTAAATATATTAATAAAATTCAACAAGACATTTGTTCAAATTCCAAACATCTCTGGAAGCATGTCAACAATAAAAAGAAATCTAAATCTCAATATCCTCCGACCATGGGGTATACAACGGTATTAACTTCCAAACTGTACCTGATGTAAATGGGTTTGCAGATTTTTTTCAACAGAACTTAACAGACAATGCTACTACCAAAATTTCGTTTTCAAATTATTCTACATCTGAATTTTCGAACCTCGAAATATCAGCAAATGATGTTTACGAGTCACTTATAAATTTGGATTTAAACAAAAATCCTGGTCTTGACAATATTCAATTAATTTTTCTGAGAAGATGTGCTTCATACTTAACGTATCCGTTAACAGTCCTTTTTAATTCTTCGTTGTATCAAGGTTGTTTCCCCGACTTGTGGAAACATGGATATGTCACACATATCTTCAAAAGTGGGAAGAGAAATTTAATATCAAATTAGCGGCCTATATCGATCATTCATATCACCTATTCCCAAATTGTTGAAAAAATTGTAATAAGCAAGCTTAGTAGTGTATTTAAAAACAATTTTCTAGGACAACATAGTTTCATTCAAGGAAAGTCAATCGAAACAAATTTGTATGTATTCTCCGAATACATACGTGGTGCTCTTGATAGAAGAGCACCGGTTGATGTGATTTTCACTGACTTTGCGAACGCTTTTGACCGAGTATGTCACGATACACTTATTCGTAAACTGGGCAGCTTGGGAATTGGTGGTACTTTGTTAAAATGGCTCGATAGTTATCTTAGAAGAAGAACCCAGCGAGTTTGTATAAATTAATTTAAGTCAAATCCTATTATAGCCACTTCAGGTGTGTCGCAGGGGTCTCATTTGGGACCGCTTTTGTTTTTGCTGTTTCTAAATGACATTGATAAATGCTTTCTGAATACTTCGTTCTTACTTTTTGCTGATGATCTGAAACTATTCCGACAAGTTGGATGTGATGACGATCGCAAACTTCTACATGAAAACTTGAATCGTTTACAGAACTATTGTAATCTTAACAATTTGAAGTTTGAACCTTAACATCAACAAATGCCACTCAATGTCATTCTTTGGTAGGAAATGAAATGTTCATAAATTTGATTACTTTCTAAATAACGAGAAACTTTTGGCTATTATCAATGTAAAGGGTGTTGGTGTTATATTTACGTCCAATTTTTCCTTTGCGCCACACGTTGAATACATATGCGCATGCATATATAGAATGTTGGGTTTTGCATTGCGTGCGTGCAAGGATTTTAATTCAATTAGTTGCGGACAGCTCTGCTCTTGAGTGTCAGACAGCCCTCCAATAATTGTAGAGCTTGAAATTTTCAGATAATATTTTCAAGACATTATATACTTTGAGAAAATGCAAAAATAAATCGATTTTTTGAAAATTCAGACAGTCCCTAACCTCTTTAGTCCAAAATATAGCAACAATTGTCTAGATATCGAGTTTCAGAGTTCAACATATCACTGGTATGAATACCAGGGCAGAGTGTAAATCTCAGAAACAAAAAAGTTAATGTGAAGGCCGCAAGTTTTTAACTTACTCCAACTATAAGCCACAATACCACTAGGGTTTGCAATCTTTGTATACGGGTACCCGGCTACCCGAGTTTTCAAGTATTTAATACCCAGATATTTTGGTCATACATCACCACCGGTCTAATCAACATCTTGTATAACTTGAGTTTGGTGTTAGTGGATACATACGGTGATCCAAGAAGAGGTGTAATTGAGTAGAAAGTTCGATTATCTGCAGCGATTCGAGCTTTAATATCTGTAAGTATGCTGTTGTTTGAGTCAAGCATTGATTCCAAATATTTAAAAGATTCAAGTCCCTCAATTCGTTCATCACCGCACATCAAATCTTTCTTCTCTGCCTCTCTTGAAACATTCATATGTTTGGTTTTATCGTAGTTGATTTGAAGACCAATTTTTCTAGCACCACTCTCAAGCGACTTGAAATTCTCACTCATAACAGCTTCACTTCGGCCGAGGATGACAACATCATCAGCGTACGCGATCATCTGTATTGAGTTATTGACAAGATATTGTTTTTGTTCTGTAGTTTCTTTTGACGGCACACATATTCCAAGGCTAGATTAAAAAGTATAGGAGAGATAGCATCACCTAGTCTTAACCCGGTGTCGACTTTAAAGAACTTCGATGTTTCGTTCCCCACTCGTACACAGCAATGAGAGTTCTGTACTGCCATTTTGCATAGTGAAACCAGTTTACCAGGGATTCCCATTGACACCAGATCAGGCCATAGAGTCTCTCGTTCGAGAGAGTCATAGGCCTGCCTGAAATCAATGAAGAGTTGGTACACAGGTATGCTGAACTCTTGACACTTTTCCAAAATTATCCTTATCGAGAAAAGTGCATCGGTGGTACCTCGGCCTTGCCGGAAGCCACACTGATATTCTACAAACAGTTGTTCAGCAAAAGGATTGGTTTTGGCTAGCAAAATGTGTGAAAAGATCTTATATGCTGTGCAGAGTAGAGCGATTCCCCTGTAGTTTGCACATTTTAAGCGATTAGCTATTTTATGAATTGGTATCAGCATAGCTGAGTTCCAGTCCTGTGGCATGGTTTCAGTCCGCCAGATCATTTGAACAAGTTCAAACAATCTTAAGGATAGAGTTTCACTACCATGTACAATCATTTCGGATGTTATATCGTCGATACCAGGTGCTTTATTGCATTTTAATTTTGACAGCGCCGCATCGCATTCCTCTTTGGTGGGTTCGTCTTCATGTATACCTTTGACGAACGAATAAGCTTTGCTCGTCGTCCGACTTGTTGCTGGTCATTTAAGTTGAGATGTTTCTCAAAATAAGCGGCCGAAGTATCTTAAATATTTTTAAGGTCTACTTGTAGCTCCCCATCTTCGTTTTGAATAGCTGCCGATCTAGCTTGAGGTCCCTTCTTTTAGGTTTTAACCTGTTGAAAGAAGTTACGCGATTGATGTTCCTTATGAAAGCTTTCAATCTCCTCACACTGTCTCTTCCACCATTTTCTCTTCGTTCGTCTACATAGCTTTGTAACGGCTTGTTTTGCCTGTTTATAGTTCTCTTCGTGGACCTGGTGTTGTGTCCTTGTAGACATTTTAGATAGCGATCTCTTTTGTATTGAATAGCGTCAAGACATGCTTGATCCATCCATGGCTTCTGGGAGTGGTTTTGTGGTCGTCCAAGTATTCCCTCAGCAGCGCTTAAAACAGCATCCCTGAGTAAATACCATGACTAATTGACGTCTTCATTAATGGTTTCTGATTTCTCCAATGTTTCAGCAATATGGTTTTGATTTCTCTCTTCTGTTTCAGCATTCTGTAGTGATGAGATGTTAAAACGTTTCCGTTGATTGAATTTTGGAATGGTTGGATTTGGAAATTGGAACCTTATTTTAGCACATACAAGAAAGTGATCACTACCAAGGTATGCTCCTCTAAAGGATCGCACATCCAGAACACTCGAAAAGAATCGTGCTGTTACTAGTAAGTAATCAATTTGATTTCGAGTGTTTCCATTCGATGAGACCCAAATCTGCTTATGAATCGATCGATGCGGAAAGAAAGTACTGGCAATTCTCAAATTATTTGATAATGCGAACTCAGTCATTCTTTCACCATTATCATTCGAATTTCATTTGCAGGCTGTTGGGGCCACCACACTTCCATAAGAGATATCTCTTCCAACCTGCCCATTAAAGTCACCAAGAACCATAATGAAGTCGCGTGATGGTGTTTGTTTCATAACCTCATCCAGTGCTATGTAGAAATTATCCTTCTCGTCGATGGTTTTAGCTTTAGTAGGTGCATTCACGGCAATAAGAGAAATATTGTTGTACGTACCGTCTACCCTTAGGTAGCAGATCCTCTCATTGACCGGGATGAATTTCATTACGGATTCTTGTATGCGTGCACCCATAAGAAAACCAGTTCCACATTCTCTTCGAGAAGGATGACCACTACAGTATAAAGAATGACTATTCAGATCTTGTTTTCCGATTATTGGCTGTCTGATTTCTTACAGAGCTATGATATCTATCCTATACCTCTCAGCCTCTGTTTCTAGGCTTATAAGAGCATCAGGAGCGCTCAGGCTGCGCACATTCCACGTTCCGATTCGGTAATCTGGTTCTTTTTCACGTCCAGGTAAAATTCTGTTGTTTTTTCCGGTTCTGTTATTCTTTTTCTGATTTCCAAATTTAATAAAATAGTTTTTTCCCGGGGTTAGGGTGTTAACCTTAGGCCCAACCCGAATTGTCGTGAATGGGTCCATTCAACATCTTAAGGTTACCAGAAACAACCTTTTTACACGTTTATATAGCGAGCTGCTTAAAAGACAGACGTCCGCTCCCAGCCGCCCCTAACATGGAGAACAGACGCTTAGGTCGCATTGGTTTAAAGGCACCAATTCGCCATGATGTAGCGTTATTGACTAAGCAGTCTTTGCCCTGCTTGTCTCATACATCACCCTAATTCTGTCGGCATTACCCAGGCAGCACGGCGTGGACGTCGAATTTCGGATTTCGCTACCGTTAAATTGTAAATAATCAATATAAAAATTGAAGTATTTCATACATTTTCTTTTTCTCAAAGCTTTCCGTCATTTATTCATGCTATAATTCATCTATTAGTTAATAGTATGCGCTGGAAGTTATTCAAAATTAATTTTGTATTGTTTGCACATAAAATAAAACAAAAATTGTCGACATTTCATTACAACTTTGTATTGAAATTTTAGACAATTTTTAAATCGCTTTTGTAACATTTAATATTTAATTATGTATTTGCATAATCGCAATTCAGGATTTAAATATTAATAAAAGTACACAAACTTGATCAAATATAATATAAAAAATATATGGATATATAGGCGCGCCATCTTATATATGACAATAGAACTTAAAATTAAAACAATAAGTAAAGCAAACGTGCTAAAATTTTACACTGGATGTTTAATTAACATAATTACAATTGTAATAGTGCAATCAATTACTACATTCAGCTATTGCCTTTAAATTTCAAAAGAATATTAAATTCTTGATAAGCGATTAAATTACTGGTTATACTTGTGATGTATTTTCTGTGAAATAGAGTGGTTAACTTATTTTTAGGTAAAAACTCTTAAATAAATAAATAAAATTTAAGAAACAAAAAAACGAGCTAAAAAACAAAAAATAAATTTTGCATGGACACAACGTTATCTTGCAAAGAAACAAACGAACAAACTTTATGTCTTTTATAATTATATTCTCTTTGAAATTTGTTACATGAAATAGAAGTGGGTGGCGCACTCAATGTAGAAAGAGAATAAACGTTTGTAGTCTCTTGAGTCTTATTAGAGATGAATATTTAGTAATATTCACACATTTTGCATACATTTGTCGCTTTTCTATATTGAATGCGACGCGCCACCCACGCAAAATGTAATTTTTACTTTTTAATTCGTTTTCCAAAAAGTGTGTTTTTAAATTTGGTTTGGTTTTAAAATATCGTCAATTCATCAAACTATGTGATGTTTTTGGATCACAGCATTCAACACATTCCATATAAGAAAAGAAAAACTGCAAATGTGACTTCCAAAATTTATACTTTTTTGGTGGTTTGAGGAATTTTTTAGCGTATGCAATATAGAATCTAATTAGATTCTATAGGTAAAAAAGGATTATTTTCTAGTTTTCTAGTTACAATTAAAACTTTTTGGGTTTCATCTGTCTTATCCAGTTCAAATGTTTATAGTATTTATAGAAAAAGATTATCAGATGCTTATTTATTTCATATAAAAATAATTAAGACTTACCTATTAAATTATTCGCTGTTACAATAATACAGCATACAAATAAAATTGCACTAGTAACTCTATAATGGAACCTAAACACCATATTATCTATAATAGCTTTATCAACTAAATATCGTACTTTTATAAAACCCGATAAAGCGGATACCATCCCCAGCACAGCCATTTTTAGCGTTTATTTGTTACAATAAGCAGTCCTGAAAAAAGAAAAGAAATACATACAAACATTAATTATGGTTATAAAAAGATGTAATAAAATTTATCAAAAGTTTTTATTTTACATGAGTTAACATAAAACAACACAATTAAATGTTAAATCATAAAAAATAAAAAAAACAACAAATAATTCGTGTTACTGATTTTCTTTATTGTCAAGACGGTTGCTAGAGCTTTATTCTCTTGAAATAAGTTGAGACAACAAAGTTATTTGTCTTTCTAAAAGTCGAAACTATATTTATTTATAAAAAAAATAATATACGTGGAGATATTAATTTTGATTCAACAAAGATAAATCATTTTCAAAATTAAGTTATATTGTTTGCTGAACCAAGTCATTTTGAGACAAAAGAACGCTTCATAATTATTATCAAGTTGTAATCTATCTTTGTCGAAATTTTACAAGAATAAAATTTAAAATAAATTAATTTTTATTATAAAAAAGATTTACAAGAAATGAATTCGGTTTTGATTTTTTCAAAGGAGTTAATAAAAGTTTACTGTAAGTAAAAGACCTTGTCATATGCATGCGCATGGTTCGAATGCAGGTTATATAGAAATCTTTAGAGGTGGTCCTAAGGTTCAAACCAAGATTGAAATTTACATTCGAGTTTTATATTTTTGTATATGAAATGTGGTAACATTGAGTAAAACCATTTTTTTCATTAATATTAAAATTATGGCTCTATTGTGAGATGTTATACGGTGCTCCGAGAATAAGACATTTTTAACGATATTTTAAAAACCACTCGTATGATTTTAATGAAATGTGACGCATTCATGAAATGTATTCTTATTAATCAGAATGGGTAGCTTTAAGAAGGAAAACTTTATTTCCAATCAAACGACTTCTAATTGAACTGGTTGATGAAGACTTGGAAGGAGTAAGGTTTTCAGTAATGAAGTTTGTGATCATCCTTAAATTCATCTGACCAAAAGCTGAATCCTAGGTGATAGACAATCTGAGACGGCCTCGATGAGTGGTCTCGGACCTCAAAATGGCTTGGACACTTCCAAATGTATGATTCGGGCATACTGGGGGATAAATTGGTTAACGACAAAACCTCAGTCGACAGCCACCTCTTGTATATTCTTTTCAATGGGATAATGCGAAAACAGTAGGTTGTAAAGTTTATTGAATCGGACCTGAAGACATAAGCGAATAACACTGTTATGATGGCACTGGGTAAGCTTGAGTTAAATAGTCATATAATTTCATGGCCTAGCAATTGCTAAAAAGTTGCATACAAAAGTATCAATTATAAAAGTATCCGGTCTTTCCGTGAACGCCAATAGACATGGGTTTTGGTGACCAGTGATATACCCAGCAAACACACTGCAAAAATTGGCTACCGATATGCGAAAGTTGTGCTACCGTTATTATGCTACCAAATGATGCCCTAACCTACCGGTACCTATAATATGCGACCGCTGTTGCGCTACTGTTATGCTACTATTGTGCTGCCCTACCACAACACTTAGTCTCAGGTGGCTTCAACCCACAGATGTTTAAAAAAAGCGTTAATCTACACCTCAGAACGCCAGTTGTTGTGGGACCCAGGTCTAGACCTAGGTCTTAAAAGGTATTTATGTGTTGTTGTGACACATATTCTAAACCCTATTACACAACACATTTTATTAAAAAAAAAAAAAAAAAAAATGTTGTCCCACCAAAAAAATGAAAACAAATGAATCTTTTTGCAGTTATTGATCGGTTTTTTATCAATTCAGGAGGGATATTATATACACGGTAATGATAACAGCGGTTATGAAGGGCATTGTAAAGATAAAATGCTATTATTATTATTATTTTGTTTTTGGACTTAAACCGGATTCCATCCCCAGACCTCTGTGTACAAGGCAGCAAAATTAACCATTCGTCTATCTATAATGATTATTTAAAATTTTTTTATTTATGAATTTATGTTGATGCTTAAGTTGATTTTTTGCCCTAAAAAGATTTTTTTGAATCTAGATTTTTAGCTATAGAGCAAAGCATAAAATACAAAAATATGGAGGGCTGAAATTCAAGCTCTGAAGACTAGGTTCTTCGGTTTTGGTTAAGGATTTTGATATAGTTTTAAGCAAAAATCTTTTATGAAGACATTGTTTTAAGTTTTGGGCAGCGATGTATATCAAACATAACTCTTTGTTAAAGTACATGTATTTTTTTATCTCTGTTTAGAAATTTATTACAAAACTAACACAAACATCTACACGTTGCCGAAAAATCATAACAGATTATAAATTAACATAATTTAGTGAGAAGATTATACAATCAGCAAACTACTCAAAAACCTCTCCATTTGGCGTTTCGTGTTTCGAGAAAATATTACAAAATCACAAATTCATATTTCTTTCAAAATTCCAAAAATATTGTAAAAATTAAATAAAATAAAACTTTTTTCAAAATTCTAAAAATATTGCAAAAATTATAACAAAATCAGAAATTGAAACTTTTTTCAAAATTCCAAAAATATTCCAAAAATTAGAATAAAATCAAATATTTAAACTTTTTCTAATAATATTCCAAAAACTCTTAAAAATTCAAAAATTCAAACTTTTTCCAAAATTCTAAAAATATTGCAAAAATTATAACAAAATCAAAAATTAAAACTTTTTCCAAAATTCTAAATATATTGCAAAAATTATTACAAAATCAAAAATACTAATTTTTTTCAAAATTCCAAAAATATTTCAAAAACTATAACAAATTCAAAAGTTTCCATGTCACATTTACGTCATACGCAAGCTAATTTTTTTCCAAAAAATTGGCTAAAAAAATAATTGAAATAATTTTTTTGACACACTTGGCAACATGTTTTTGACAAACTTATAATGCAATAATCTAGTTTTTGGTCTCACATACCAATCCCGACCATCAAGATTTCTTCTTATCAATGTTTCTATTCGTAATCACTTGAAATGAACGTTTCTTAAGCAAAAAATATGCAAATTTCCTTGTTTTGCCACACTTGACGATTTTTTGACACACTTCCGGTACAGTTATCGAACACATCGTCCTTTCGGCTCTTCCCATTGAGTAAACCTATTTTTAGAAAAAAATTTTTTTGAAATCCGTTCAGCGGTTTTCTAGATTTCGATTGTGACGGCTTGCCGTACGGCCGTCAGACAGAATGTGTGTTTTTGGTTTTTTAAAATCAGTAGGTCCTAAAACAACGAGAAATGCCAAAAATAGTGGTGGTAAAAATTTCACTTATGGCTCATGAATGCAATACTTAGGTTTTTTCAAAACCGAAGTAAAAGAAAAGAAATATGTACATAAATATCTCTAAAATAATTAGTAAACAAACAAAACGCCACGCCATTTACTTATTATTTTTTTTAAAGTGAAATAGTTATACGCTTATCATTGAATAAATATATAAGGAAGAATAATTACGTGTGGCTACACGAATATTAACAAAAACCTTGATAAACTAAGACAAAACCCAAGACGCTTCGAACAAAAGCTTTGAAAACTCGTCATGAAGCCGATTGGGCTCTGTACAGTCAAACAAGGAAGCTTTTCAACAGGGTTATTCGTAAATCAAAAAGAAGTTTTTACGAAAAGTACTGTAAGTCAATCGATACAATCAGAGGTTAATGCACTGATAAGGCGTTGAAAAAGGATCCCTTAGCGATACTGGGTAATCTAAGATTATCCAACGACAATAACACTTTTTCTTAGGCAAAAACCTATTTAGCACTCCTTCAAACCCATTTGCCTGGCTGTGTATTTGGGACAAGTCCTTAGAAGACAACCACGGAAAGAAATGTATCAGCAGAACATCTCTTTCTAGATATCAGGTCCTTCGGGCCGTACCACTCGTCAGGCTCTGACGTGTTTTGGTCTATTGCTATACACCGTTGCTTGGACATAGCCGGCAATACTCTCAAGGATCTTCCTAACCTACATAGCTTTGGGCTATGTGCCACAGGGATAACTATGTACTGCGAGGCGAAAAACTACAAACTAGCTAGTATTTTCTCATACTTTCTTGTCTTTAGAGAGGTTGATCGACTGGCATATTAGAAATGTCTGTTTAAAGGAATGATATTGCCGATTAGGCAATATTCAACATGCTTATCAAGCGGGCAATTCTACGAACACAATCCTTCTAAATGTGATCTCTGACATTAAAAAGCCTATTTCCAAAAAAGCAATCGCTCGTGGCGCTTTTCTTGAGATAGAACGGGGTTTTGACAAAGACACAATGGGCGTTGGAAGACCGATGTCCGTTTATTCACACGACGGACAACACCACAATCCAGGGAGTTGTGAAGCGAGGATGTTCATAAGGGAGCGTTTTTTGCTGTCGAACATGATGGTGGACAAGCTCCTAATTGAATTAAATGATTAAAGACTAAACTCATGCGGCTATGCCGATGATGTTAGTACTCTTTTAAAAGGACATAATATGGGGCAAATCTGCAAGAAAATGCAGAATGCTCTGGAAATTATCAGGAGAAAATGTTGTCGAACGAATCTAACGATCAATACGTCTAAGACACAACTCGTTGCGTTTACCAACAGAGACGAAATTAAACAATTCCACTCTTTCCTCAGTTGGTAATAACACATTAATATTTCAAGATAGTATGTTTTGTGAAGTATCTTGATGGCATTCTCAAGCGGCTTAACTGGGTAACTGTGCTGCTTTTGTTGTTGTTGAGACCAAATGCGTAATGCAATTCGAGTTCTGTGGCAGTGTAGGAGGGCCTTTGGCAGCAAATGGGGACGAACTCCGGGAATTGTCTACCTACCGGCTGTATAAAGGTGGTCAGACCCATTCTCAGCTAAGGGTCTAATGGATAGTTCTCGAGAATGTTTGTTAAGAATGCGATTAAAAAACGGTATTCAGTGAGTCTAGAGATCTTATTAGTGCTTTCCCCCGCATGCATTTGTGTCTCTTAAAACTATAAAGAGGTTCGAACTCCTGGAAAATTTTACATGTCGAGTGATGGTACGGTACTGTATTGTGAAAAGAAGTCCAGTAAATAACGATTTTCTGCTCCGAATTTTTTGAATTTGCAGAATTTGCTTCAAATTTTGAGAGTATGTTGGGAATAGCTCAAAGACATAAATGTACAATTTGCCAATTGCGCTTCCACCTGGGGTTGGTTACGGCCCTGTCTCGAGGGTGGAAATTTTTATGCAAAAAATAATGACGGGAATCGATAGAAGGGTGAATTTCAAGGATTTAAAGTTCTATAAGTTTTTTTCAAAAAGTCCATATTTTTTGAGTTATTTGTGACTGAAAATGTCTATTTTTCAACAAAAAAACGAATGTTTTTCACAGCTTTTCCCGAATAACTCAAAAGATTACATTTTCAAAAAAAGTCCAAGCGGCACGTATATCCGCTAGAAATAGGTAGATTTCGAGATCAGACAGTTTTGTGTGCCAGTAGAATCTGATGTATCAGATTAGTTTAAACAAAACAAACTAATTTCAAACAGATATCGAACAAATTTTAAAAAGAAAATTAGCTACCTACCAGCAAAATTATATCTATCCAATTTTCCAACAAACAAATATCAAATCTACCATAGAACATGTGTGTAACAATTTATGACACAAACCTACTCTATATCATATGTCGTGCAATTGCTGCAAAATATCAAAATAGTTTATTTCTAAGAAAAAAAAATTAATTTCTTCTATTCAAATCTTTTATTTTTTTGACTGTTATAAGGTTGACATTGACTGTTATAAGGTTTTTGGAAATTGTAGTTGGGGATTGTTGCAAGTTTTTTTTGTTGAAGCCAACAAGTCAAAAACCTCTAACTGCAGAGGTTTATATTTATAAGAAACGAATTAAAATGTTTCCACAGATTCTAAATTTATGAAGATTTTAAAAATATTAGTATCCAAACGGCCGTAATAACGGATTAAAAAAACCACTTTTTTTTCTAGTATAAAGCCTATAGTTCCTTAACCATGTGTCAGATTTTTCTAATTTACGAACCTGTCCAAGATATTAATAAAACACACATTTTTAAGAAAGGTTTCTTGATCTGGCTCCACAAATGCAACCATGAGAGCGCCGGTTGATTCAAACGCATTTTGTGTTTTACAAGCTTTTTTGTTGGAGCCGCTCACTCAGAAACCTCCAACTGCAGAGGTCTTTTTTTTTAAATAAACTGATTAAAAAGGTTTCAAAGATTCTAAATTTATGAAGTTTTTAAAAATATTAGAATCCAAACGGCCGTTATAACGGATCTAAAAAACAGAGTTTTTTTCTAGTATAAAGCTTCTAGTTTCTTAACCATGTGTTGGATTGGGCTGATTTACGAACTTGTCCAAGATATTAATAAAACGCACATTTTTAGAAAAGGTTTTTTGATCTGGCCTTATAAATGCGACCGTGAGAGTGGCGGTTGTTTCAAAAAAAAATTTTTTTTTGCAAACTTTTTTGTTGGAGCCGCTCACTCAGGAACCTCTAACTGCAGAGATCTATTTTTAAAACAAATTGATAAAAAAGATTCCAAAGATTTTAAATTTGTTAAATTTTTTGAAATATTAGTATCCAAACGGCCGTTATAACGGTTTTAAAAATCAATTTTTTTCAGAAAAAAGCCTCTAGTTTCTTAACCACGTGTCGGATTTTGCTGATTCACGAACTTGTCCAAGATATTATTAGAACACACAAGTACAGAAAATTTTTTTGATCTACCTCAACAAATGCGACCGTGAGAGTGCCGGTCGTTTTCGTTATATCTCATATCGTTTATATATATATATATATATATATATATATATATATATATATATATATATATATATATATATATATATATATATATATATATATATATATATATATATATATATATATATATATATATATATATATATATATATATATATATATATATATATATATATATATATATATATATATATATATATATATATAAATTTTTTTTTTTTTTTGTTTTTTCGTCTCCGCTTATCATATATAGTCGTTTGGCACAAAAATGTTTCCGAAATTCCGAGATGAAGCCCATTGCAATAGGTAGATTTTTATATGAAATCTACCTAAAAATCATCATAAACAAAAACATTTCATACAAAATGGTTTTTTGGGCACCCGTTAGCTTTCAATTTTGAATTTTTTTCAATTTTGAAGTCTTTTCTATTTTTTTAAAGATTTTGAAATTTAGCTTTCAATTTTGAATTTTTTTCAATTTTGAAATCTTTTCTATTTTTTTAAAGATTTTGAAATTTTTTATATTTTTTAAATTTTTGATATTTTTTTTGTGAAAATTTTGAAATGTATTTCTTTTGAAAATTTAATATTTGCATTTTTTTTTGGAATTTTAGAATTTTGTTTTTGAAATTTTCAATTTGTTTTTAAATTTTTTGATTTTAAAATCATTTTGGCTACTCGATTAAACAGCGCGATCCAACTCGACGACTGCCAAACGCCAGCTACTACATCCAACTCCAACTATCTTTTACTGTAGAGGTTAGGGTTCAGACTTTAGAGATTTATTTTAGTTAACTTAGTAAATTTTATTTTTTTTAATTTTAAAATTTTGTACAACTGCCAACCTACAAATTGTTAGCATTTTTTCAAGATTGTTAGCATAAGTTTAAGACGTTTTTAGTTTTGAAATTTGTTAATAAATTTTGAATTTTTCCTTTTCTCCCTCTAAAATTTAATTGTTTGAATAATTTGTAATTATTTTTATTTTGTAAATTCTTAGTTTTTTTCTCAATCCAATTGCATTCTTTGTGCATTTGAAATTTTTTTCGAAATTTTGATCTTTTTTGTTTTGGGTTCGACTTTTTGTTTTTGAAAATTTTGTTTTTATTAGTTTTTAATTTTGTTTTAGAATTATTTTGTTTAAAGATTTTGATTTGATGTGTGAAGTTTTTGTACGAATTTGAGTTGTTTTAGTATGCGTGTTGTTCTGTGGGCGGAGAGCAAGATGTCCTGTAAGTCCTGACGCGCAGACAACATTTGTGTTTCGAGTTTTTTTTGATTTGTTCAGTTTTTTGCTGTAGGCTGTAAGTTTTGACGCGCCGACAATTCTGTTAGGTTTGTTTTGATGTATTTGTTTGGTTAAGTTTTGTTCTGTGGCAAAAGGCAAGACTGTGTGTGTGTTTGTTGTTGAGTTGTTGTTCTGGGGGTGAAAGGCAGAATACGTAAGTAATTGACTCATCGAGAATATATATGTTTGAGTTTTTTGTGTTTTTAATTTACAACCGCAAAGGTAGGAAAGGTTCTTCAGACTTATTCCTATCGAGGTTTACGATCCCATGTACCTTAACTTGGTAGCAATTCTTGACTGACTTGACGTTTATCATCTTGACTTGACGTTTACCACCTAAGTCATCCCATCATGCTTATTTCACCACTTTCACGGGTTCTCAATGGGATCAGGACCTCCAAGTGTTACGCTCAAGTAATTTAACTGCCATAGTTTTCAACAAATTCTATTCGTTAGAACGTAGATCATTGGACAATAACAGGGATAAGGATCGCCTGTCGTTCGGGCCAATGTGACTGATCTCTCTACGCCTACACTAACCTCATATTCTCATCACCGAGTATTCCGGTGATTTCTTTAGCTTCTTGCCAGGGCATAGTGAGAAGGAGAATGCCAGCCTTTGGCTTTCTGAGGCATAGTTAGACCACCTCTGTTTTCTGGTCATCCATCGATTTCACCGAAGCACTCTTCCAAAACTTCATTTTTGTTTATTACCTGAGAGTCTTTATCTCGGGGTTTGAGCCCGACTCTCATTTCGTTGTTTTTTATGATTCTCAGAACGAATGTAGTCAGCCGGACTTTCTCCTTTCGTCCTGTCCTGTAATGGCCATCAAACATTATGACAAATGTACTGTAACTTTCTGCCTCGTAGATAGTAATATAGTATACGCAATATTTGAAATTCTTAAGTACATTTGTCATTTTAAACCTCTTTGTCTGTTAATAAATAACAAAATTTGTTCATGTTTATTTCGACATTCCTTTTATGCTATAAAACAAAAATACAACGAACTAATTTTTTCGTGTTAATGAAGAAGTTGTGACACTATTCTATTGAGGGTGCGAAATATGAGGGTTTAATAAAACAAGATTGTGAAAAGAAAATGAAAGTAAGAATAAAGGAAATTGGAAATAAAAGTAGATTAAATGAAATATTGAAACGCAGACGTATCGGAATCAACAACAGGAGGTGCGAGAACCAATAAACTGAGAAGGGACACGGGTGAGTTATGTTTTTTTGTGGTTGTTTATTTTTTATGTAAAATCTTAAAAGTTATAATGTTTATTGTCAAATGAAGTGTTAACGTAGTTGAGATAGGGAGAGTGGTGGCATGGCAGCTTTCTTTCCTAGAGATCCTGGGTGGCAACTATTGCACGCTTCAGATTGTGTTATTTTATTCTAAATTTTATTGTAAAAAGGTTTGTATAGAGGAAGGGTGACTATAAATATTAGTGGCCACGACGAACTGGTGGACCTGCAAGGTCTACCACACCTCATACTACTTTGTGGCTTAGAAACAGCAGAATTAGACGAGATTTGGGATGGATTAATTCTGAAGGATCTTTGCAACCTATCAGAATGCAAAAATAACTGCACCGGAAAACCTTTAATGGTTGATGATTTTTTGTAATTGCAAAAAATGAAGTGGCGCATTATGTAGCTCCCGAAAAATTGGCCTTCCTTGCAACGAATCTTGTAATGGATATTCCGGCGAAAACTACTACAATAGTGCTGCGATTTTAGATCATGATATAGTGACGATAGTTTTCATGAGGATTCAATGATCTAAATATTAATGAAAAACATTTAAATTTTAATTTAATATTAAAAAAAGAAAAAAAATTATTTGCATATTAATATCTTTTTTAATGTAATGATAATTACATTACATGGAGTGGTTTTTAAGGGTTGAGATATTATGAAAGATCATAAATAATATTTCAGAATATCTAACAACGTTTATACAACTCATAAACTCAACTTTTATACAACTAATATCTAACAACTTTTATACAACTCATAAAGTTAATTTATTTCGATCTGTTAAGATTTAATTTGTAGTTGAATAAGTTTCGAGTTTCAGGGGTAGCTTTCTCCCTGAACTATTTTGCAAATTTATTTAATTTTTAAAAATTTTACTAAAAGTCATTACTCATTAGATTTGGATCATGATTTGTCTGGCTGATTTTTGTCACCTCAAAAAGCAATCTTAGTTGAATTGTAAATGTGTGTTATTCTGGCTTTAGATATTTTCTACATTTCTAAAAGTGAATCACCTGGATTCAGCAACAAATTTATATGTGTTTATATGTAATGTTTTAGACGGGTCGGTTTGTAGGAGTGTTGTGTAGGATACTATCAGAAAGATACACAGATACATACGTATTATTCTTAAATTTGTACTGATTTGTTATTATTGTCTTTAAATAAAGTTATTATAAAATTTCTTGAATCAGATCAAACCAACTTCATAACACCTCTACAGTAACAGTCTACATACATCAGTTTTTCCCAAAAATGCACGTATGATGTTCTGGAACCTTGATCTGAAGTATTAGCGATTTTCAGTTATTGTTGTTTTATATACTCGTTATGGGTTTTATTTTTCATTAACGTAAATTTGTTTGTTATTTAATATTATTTACATAATTAAATAAAAGTATTGAATTGCATGATTGATTATATTTTTTTTTTTTTGTGATACATGAATTTGCGATGGAGAGAACTTAGGTAATTCGTAAAAAAAACGCGTTTAAAAATGTTAATGAATTTAACAAGAAAAAAATCTGGAATGAACCGGTTTCTATAATAATGAACCAATACTCCAAAAATTTGGGAGAGGCCTGGTTTTACTTCAATTTAACATATTCGATATTAAATAAATTAGATTATAAAATAAAATCTGTTAAAGCAAAACACATGACATGCATCATATCGTTGTAGGTCAATATCACTTTGCTTTGAAAGCAAAATTCTTATGTATCTCATTTGAGTGGTTTGCTAATTTTAACTACGTTTAACATTTTTCATGCACTTCTGTCGTTTCTTATTATTCATAATATTTTAATTTTTATTAAGAAAACCAGTTTCTTACTTAAGAAGATAAAAAACAATAAAAAAACCAAGTCTGCAAAAAACAAGTGTTTTTATTTACTTCATTATAATATTATATTAATTCAATTTAATGTTAATTGTAAATTTGTAATGAAGATCTAAAATTATTGATGGGTGAAAAATAAATAAAAAATTATATTATGTTGACATTGTTCAACAAAATTATGAATTTAATAATTGATACAAATAACAATACAGTTGATACTTGATTATGATATGCTTCTTTCATTATTTTCCATTGTAATGAAATGTTACACGTTAATTTACTTGTTATGATTTATATATGTAAAGTGATATGACACAATTTAAATGTTATAACATTGAATAAATAAATAAGTTAGATTTATTCAGGTAATAGAATTCATTTGAATTGATTTAAACTTTAAATGGCTCTTTTGATAAGGAGGAACAGGAAGAACGAATTAGCTGAATGAGATTTAATAAAAGAACCCACGGTTTATACATATTTACATATTAACTTCAAAAAATATAATGCATTACAAACGGTAGTTGAAAGGTTATGTTGAGTGAATGTATATCTTGTTATTAGATTATATATGTAAATTTTTAGCGTTAGAGAACATTTTTCCATAATACTACATAGGACTTTTGAGCGTAATAGGATTTATTTAAAGGGTTTTTATAAGGGGTTTAGTTTATATCTGGCGCTCTCAAAACAGCAACCCATCGATTGTTGAGAAATTTTTCGGAGACTTACAACTTAACTAAAAAACCACATCTTCAATTTAAAATATTTTTTGGACCAAGAAGTGCAACAGTTATTTGTTTTAATCCAATGTAATGTCTAATTTGATCGAGTTTAAAAAGACTCGATTAAATTAGAAACAAATACATAATACAACAATAATATGTACAAAATGTTTTTATTTTTTTAACTTACACACAACTCGATGAAAATCGGCATATTAAATAAATTGGTTGCACCAACCTGTGGGGTCCGTACAGTCACTAAGCAAAAAGAAAATTGATGTGAAAAAAGTCAGAGGTCCAGAATATTCGCTAGAAATAGGTAGATATGTTTATCAAACAGATATGCATACAAGTAGAATTTGATGTATCAAATTAATTTAAATAAAAAAGTCAGGCAAGTGAGAATATAATTCGCTCGCTGAGGGTTCCGTGTATATAATATTTGAGAAAACAACAGTTTTTGTTCGCATAGTTTCACGTTGGGTTGCATTTTACCCAAAGCTGTTTATGGTGACTAAAGAAAACTTTAATAACGCCAGCTTATAAATTATTTATATTGGAAAATATATTATCAATTGTTGTAGCTTCAACTGTTGTTGGTTCATGAATTTTTCTTTATAAATTTTTTTGTAGAAAATACTTTTAGAGCCAGTTTTGAGGATTTTTATTGAAACCAACGGAAAAAAACGGAGGAAAAAGTGTCATCAAACTATTGCCAACGAGTGCATTGTTAACACACTCGAGTTATTTGTCTACTGAAGAACATTGGGGAGATCGGTATAGGAGGAACAGGATTTGAGCTAAAATCGAAGTGATGGTGGCTACTATTTTTCTGCACTAGTGGTACTGTATCAGACCTAACGTAAAGAACAGATCCCCAAACCTCGATTTACTTGACTGTAACAATTGGAAATTTTTTTCACATTTTGTAACCTAACTCAAAAACTGCGCTTTCGAAAATTATAAAAAAAGGAAAAACAACACTTTCGACAGGAAAAACAACACTCGTTTTCTGCAATATCAAAAAAACTAAGCAGTCGAAAAATCATTGAAATTTTTTTTTGAAATATTTTGATCTTTTTCGATTTTTCTAAACCAAACTCGATTCCCTACAAAAAACTTTTGTTTTACTATCTCCTTATCTATGTTCCTAAAATATAGATGAAAACAAATATTTGATTTTTTTTTGTTATCAGTAGGCGTGGGAATAGTAATTTCGGAATAGTTTTGTTTAATTTGGTTAAAATTAGTTATTACATATTAAATCCA
The DNA here is from genome assembly GCA_963693315.1 of Diogma glabrata. Lineage (NCBI taxonomy): Eukaryota > Metazoa > Arthropoda > Insecta > Diptera > Cylindrotomidae > Diogma > Diogma glabrata. The sequence goes on along the minus strand of OY856187.1, from coordinate 356,735,032 downwards.
CCAAAGAACAAATGAACGTTCTAACTACACCACAACTACAATACCCCCACACATTTCTTGCACCAAAAACATTTTCAAATTTCCAACGAAAATATTTTTTTAATTCAAAATCAGCTTTGTTTTTGTATTTTTTTGTTTTTACTTAATTTTTTTTCCGAAAGGAAAACACAAACAAAAGAGAATTTAATAATTTTCTTATTGGTATTCAATGGCTTGAGATTTTTCGTGCATTGGGTTTAGACTTTAGTATAATGCTTATAAAATTGGAACCTCTTGGTTTAGAAATCTGAAAATCTCTGAGACTTTAGTTTAAAAGTTTGCCTAAATTTAAGATGGATATGAACAAAATAAACTCAAAAATGGTGATAGCATTGCCTTTCGGGTTTGTTTTCATTTCAACAGCCCCAGGGTCTCAATCTCTACACTTGAACTATTTTTTTTTAATTTTGGAAAGATTTATATTGTATCTACGTATGCAAAAGTTTCACATGTGAGTTTGGCCATTTTCATCCAGATCAAAGACGTAAGATCAAATCCAGATCAAAATTTATTAAATTTGTAAAACAACTGATTTTTCAGGAACCTTAAACACGGCGGTTGTCATTTTTAAAAAAATGACACAAAATGGTCAAATATTCAATATTTATAAATTTTATTTAAATATTAAGATTCAAATGGTTGTTATAACGCCCTTAAACAAGAGCTAACCTACAAAAATGAATATATGAGATTCGTGTTCAGCAGGTCAAAATCCATAAGAAAAAAATTGGGTTTTATTTAGGATGATTTGTCTTGTAAAGTTGTTTTCGGTGTTTAATTTCGGCTTATCTGTTCTCATGGCATAATTTTGTAAAATATTCTCATGCAATATAAGAAGAAAATATAAAGGTGCTCGATCTCAAGGCTATGAGATATCAAAACATCGGCCTTTGTTAAGGTTTTTTTTATAATTTTCAGCAGAAGTTCCAATACATTTTTCTCTATTTAGAATGTCAATGCAATGCTTTCAAATTACAACAGATCATAAATTAACATAATAAAATCAATGAAGCGAAACGATAAATCGTTCAGCAAACTTCTGAAAAATCACTCCCATTTACGGTTTGACAGTTTCAGCTTTTCTAAAAAAAAAACTACATTTTATCTATCAATCACTAATATTTTCTATTAGTCCAAAAAACATTTCAAAGATCACCTTCATTTAGCTAAACTTCTTTTCAATAACACAACTGAGACGAACTGATATTTTTCAATCCAACTGCTCCTATCAGCCCAGAACACTGCATTTAACAATTTAACGAAAATTCAATAATTACAACTTAAGAAAAAAATTTACTCTAACAGTATATGACATTTCGCCATTTAACTGTTCCTATAACCCTTACGCTCACTTTGCCCAAAACCTTTTAAAATTATGGTAACTCCACCAAAATCTTAAGTACCGAATTCCATCAAAATCAAATGACATGACCTCAAAAAGTTATTGATGTTTTAAATATACAGGAGGGTCGGGAGCCCTTTTCGTCGTTTGTTCAAGTTTTTCCCCCAAAAGTAATCAAAATTATGGGAAACTGGGTTAAAAGCTTATGTGCCAACGTTAATCAAGATCGACCAACAAGACTTATGAGTTACTGAAGGTTCAAATAAACAGTAACATTCCCTCTTAGAAAAATCCCGAAGAGGTGGCAAAATCCGAAATTCGACGTCCACGCCGTGCTGCGCAATGCTCACAGAATTAGGTTGATGCATCGGAGATAGGCAGTGTAAAATCTGCTTATTCAATGACGCTACATCATGGTGAATTGGCGCTTTAAAACCAATGAGACTCAATGTTCTCCATGTTAGGGGCGGCATGGTGCGGGCGTCTGTCTTGGATCAAGTGGCTCGCTATATAAACGTGCAAAAAGGTTATTCTTATAACGTTAACAGCAGTACGGACGCATTCACGAATATTAACACTATCACCTCGGAAAAAAATCGTTGAATTTGGAAATAAGAAAGAGAATAACAGACCCGGAACTGAAAATATAATTTTACCTGGACGTGAAAAAGGACCAGACCAGCGAATCGGAACGTGCGCAGCCTGCCTGCTCCTTATGCTCTAATTAGACAGACGATGGAGAGTACAGAACCCGATATAACTTTAATATAAGAGACCTTCTTGAGGGTACGGATATAATAGGTTGTATCCGTTCCAATAGGATTGCTTGGTTTGGCATGCTTTAAGATTTTATTCACAGTCTGGAATGATTAAAATAAAATATACAATAGTACGAAGGGAGTGTGCGACCGCGTGATAGACCAGGACTGTAATGGTAGACGGAGTAATAAACGACCTTAAAAAATAAGTCCCTGTCCCTCTCCCCACCTTGTCCAATTTGGCAATAAACATTTGGAAACTATGGGAAATCACACCAAAAGCTAATATCCCGAGTTCTATCAAAATCAAATGACATGACTTAAAATGATTGAAGTGTGATATAAACAGACGCTCGTGAACCCCATTCTCTTTTGTCAAATTTTGTCCGAAATCACTTAGAACTATAAAAAAACCGCACAAAAGATTTATATACCAATTTTCATAAAAAGTTAGAACTAGAAAAAAACACTACCAAGCTTATGTACTAAGTTTCATTTAAAATCGAATGACGGGCGTTATAGAGTTATTGAAGTTTCAAATAAACATTTGTCAGTCTTGGTCAGTCAGACCAAACATTGGTCAGTCTTTTTGTCTAATTATGCCCAAAATTTTCAAAACTATGATGAACTATACTTAAAGCTTATGGACCAAAAAATTGAAATCAGTAGTTTTTACGTTTTCGTCGCACAAGACGACTGGCCGACAAACAGAAGGACATTTGTTTTGCATACTTAAGACTCCTTATACTCCAAAACATCGAGAAATGCCAAAATTAGGGTGATATAAGATTTTCAAGAGTTTCTCGAAACTGTTATACTTTGGTCTTTCAGATTCTACTATGTAAAATTGCCCAGTTTTAGAGCCATATACACAAATATTTTGGTGTTCTTTGCTTGGGTTTTTATTTTAAAATGTCATTATCTTGGCATTAGAATATCACTACACAATCACATTTCTAACCAAATATAAAAGCACTTGGATCACTTTAGTTTCTTAGCAAAGAAATTCATTTTTGCATCATATCAGTTTATTCTAACAACTGTTAAGTATTGTGAGTCCCGCCGAGGCCAGGTTTTATCTCCAAGGCTCTGAACATAAACGAAAACCATGTTTACACCCAAAAAGTTATATTCAGTCAAATAGATTATTTTCGACGCCGACTCTGGTTTGGTCCAATGAGTTAGGGTGTGACTTAATATTTTAAAAGTCATCCGGAAAAATATTTCGAATGATCTAAATTTGAATAAAATTCCAACCTAGAATTTTTATAGAAAACTTTATCAAAATGCAGTCTTAAAACAAAAGACGTTAGTTAACTAACATGTATTTCACTCCTTTAAACTGCTTTTTTTTTATAGAGATAAAAACTTATTTTTTGTAATAAGTGTTAACGACAAGTTTATAAAAACAATGACAAACTTCGGTGTCAGGGTTGGTATTTGACCCTGGATTAAGTCATACAAACTATAACCATTCAAGGATATAAGTTTTATCACAATTGTTTTGAATAGAAATGTTTAACATTTTTTATACAAAACATTCTTAAATGTAATAAAACAATCTCCTTAACGATTGTGATTGATGTTTACAACGAAAACACGTGTAAACGACTAAAGTGATACTCAGTCGATCTTGAATCACATACATATATTAAACCCTTAATTGGAAATTTGTTAATATATCAAGAAGATTTGATGGATAAAATCGGATGACATCCAAACACTTTCTATTGAAAATGAAATATAAACATAAAAATGCAATTCATCACATATTCGACCTCAAACCAAATAAAACAACTTATGTAAAGTATAGAAACTGCACTTGAAAAAAAAAAATAAAAGATAAGAAAATACAATAAAAAATCTATTTGCAATATGTAATTGTTTGTTGTCTTTGTCAAAACAATATCAAATTTGTAACACAATTAGTTTATAAAACTACTTACAGTTTAATAGATTTGTACTACAAATAATATTAGATTGTCTTGTGATACATATCTAATTTCTTTAAGTTAATCTAAGAATTAATTATCTTTAAATGGAATTATGTTTAAAATGCAATTTCAGCTGGGTAAAATTTCTATGAATTTCTTTTAAACATTGTTTAGAAATAAACTGACTTGGGAATTATCACGTATAGGATTATAGCAAGTACATATAGATGTATGAATTATATTTTGTTATAATTTTAACTTGTATTACGACGTTAGAAAAAGTTTAACCTTTGCAGATTTTAAGATCACATTGGCCAAAACTGTTTAGATTTTTATTCGATGTTTAGGTTCTAAAGTTTTTCAATGGTTGGATTTTTATCAGAAAAAAAAAACATTTTTCTCCTTAACGCTTAACGTGTTTCGGTTGGGATTCGAACATATAACATGATTCTAATCCTTTGACAGACACGGTATCCACCATGCGAATGCCACCAACAAGGCGATGATATTTCGAAGTGGAAACTTCATCATCAGTTATTTATGTATACTTAAGTTTGTATTTAATGCAACAAAATTCAAATTCGAATTAACAGCATTTGCATAAAAAATTATGTCTTAAATGACGATTGGGAATCCCAACCGAAACACGCAAAGGAGAAAAATGCATTTTTCTTCAGAGAAATATCAACCATATACCTTTGAACAGAAAAAATTAAAATTATTTCCTTGGTTAATTGAGTTTAATTGATCACAAATCCTGAATAAATAAATTTATGTTATGAGCCCAATGAATTGATAATTGATCCATCTGACTAGGTAGCATTCTGTTAGGGTTCAGATCCGTGCCGTATCCGGCTTTCCGTACCACTGATAGGGAGTGGACCAGGAACGTGACGTCTTAATCTATCGAAGCAGAAACAGACAGCCTTGCCAGAGCCTGCCGAAACAGTTATAATAGGATATTTAATACTAAGGATGGAAAAATGGATATATTTCTAGTAAATTTTAACCAAAAAAAATTTGATTAAATGAAATAAGGCTTAGATAGGGACCGGATCTAAATGCCCTATTACGATTTGTTCCTACTGATCTGGCGTTTTAGATTAGGGTTGGGATCAGTGTTGCCAGATCGCGGGATTTTTTCCCGTTTGCGGGATATTTCATATAAAACGGGAAAGCGGGAAAAAACTTGGAAAGTGCGGGATTTTTCACATTTAATAATAGAATCGTTTTAAATTAAACTTATTTTGAAATGGTTGCACCAACCAATTTTTTACCAGGCTTCAGAAAGATGTCGATCACCCGATAATTTTACTTAAATGCATCTGCCATCTACCGGCTTTAGTATTGTCAAATCTGCGATGGAATTTAAGCTTTCTGATGTTTAAATATTTCTTAGGGAGGTAGGTTGGTTTTGAAAACCCCAACGGACCACCATGTTATCTGAATTTACGGAATATTTTGATGTTGCGAAACGAGAAATGAAATCACCTGGAACTAAAAGTTGGCTCTCTATGCATCCATCCATTTTAAACATTGGGATGTTGGGTATCACTATTTTATTTCTGAGCAGTTGTTTACGTTTCGAAAAAGAGCTATTACAATTTTAAAATTTCTTGAAAATCACGAAATCAAGACATATTTACTTCTTTTAAAAATTGTCCTTCTTTGTAGCAGTTCTTTCTTATTCCACAAGTTGTATGGAGAATCGAAACAATAGTAATATATTGTGTAAGTGTTTAATGCAATATTTTTTTTTCAAGGAAAAGTTTACGATGTGAGCGAGGCACAAGCGAGCATTACAAATTTTCGAGAGAATAAAATTCACTAAAAACGAACCCAATACCCCTTTATCCTTCCGATTGAGTAACATTTATTAATTTAAATTGAATTATTTTAAAATTTGTTGATAAAACAAGTAAAACGAATAAAGAAAAGCAATGAATTTTATTGTATTTTTTTGAATAATTAATTCCAAACAATTAAATAAATTTGATTCAATTTCGATATCTATTTAATTATTTGGTATTTTGAAATTGAAAACTCTATGAAAAGCCTAATGAAGGCCCTACCTGATGAAAGACATACAATTTTATACTAATGAGAAACCTAAAAACAATCTTTTGGAAATTTAATTCAATTTAATCATAGTAGTCTTTACCTTTTTTAATATTCGAGAGAGGGACATGCGCTTCAGTTTAAATTGACGTTTATTCCGGCATTTCTCTGGGAATTAAGAATTGAGAAAAAAGTGCAATAAATGAAATAACGAAATATTTTCAAATACGAATTTGTTATTTCCCGCGGCACGGAATACTACCTAGTTATGAAAAATTGCTACAATTTATTTCTCAATTACTATTTCGCAATGTACCGAAATAGGGCTACAGGTCATGCATTCAAATTTTTATAAAATAAAATTAATAGCTTACACTTTTTGCCGTAGGCTCTTGGCGTAATTCGTTGAATAACATATTTGTTTGACACTTGTTTTTTACGCACGTTAATATAAATTTTTAAAAAAATAAAAGATTAAATTTTATTTTTATGATTACTCTATATATTTCGTCTTTTTAGGACATCCTCAGGAGTAATTACTCCTGAGGATGTCCTAAAAAAACGAAATATATAGAGTAATCATAAAAATAAAATTTAATCTTTTATTTTTTTAAAAATTTATATTAACGTGCGTAAAAAACAAGTGTCAAACAAATATGTTAAATAAAATTAAGTTTATTTTAGCATTCAATACAATCAAATAAATTGTTTTATTGTGTTCCGCCACATTCGCGGTACAGAATAAAATTAACAGCTGTTTGTTTTATTCTATATTAAGACTAATAACGTACACAAATATAGTCGTAAAAACAGATATAAACCTATATTTATAGTTGTAGGAAGGATAAATATTGTTATAATTGTGGTGGTTTTTGAACTTTTTTCAATAAATAATTGAATTTATATGTATATTTTTATTGAAAACTTGATGGGAATTTCTGAGGGATTTTTTCCTTAAAAAAACGGGAAAATCGGGTATTTTTGATACGTCAACAGGAAATTCATTTTTGAAAATCTGGCATCACTGGTTGGGATATGTTTTTGCTATCTGGGCTAGATCAGTTCAAATACGGAGTGTTCTAATAGGGTTTAAGTAGCGCAGCCATATTTATATCTGATTAAATGAAATAGGGCTCAGATCAGGACATCGGGACATAGAACTCACCAGCATATCATTTTGAGCCCGAAATGACGCTTAAACAAGACAGTAGATTAAAAACGAAATCAAAAGCTAATTAGATTGTCGACGATGATTCCACTTTTTTCAATAGTCTTGATATTAGCAATGCTGCACATAATTCGAGCCTAGGAAGTGATGTGCTATTTATGGGTGCTACCCTGGACCTATCACATGTTAATCGTACAAGGATATTTCTTTGCATATTAATGCTATACGCGCATAAAAACAAGCACCGTATGCTTGCTCCGATGAGTCAGCAAACCCATATAATTCGATTGATTTAGGATTGTCACACAAAATTCGCCGTTCAACCCTGATGTTGTTAACTGTAGATAATTTGTCTATATTAATGGTATATAAACTCGCGGAATACCTTTTTTAAAAACCAGCAGTGTTTGATGTTTCCTGTAAGACTTTCTAAATGCATTTTTGACGATATCACTCTTCATTTCCTTACCTACAAAATAGCCTTTTCATTTTTCTATTCCATTAGAAAAAATCGTTAATACGAGATGACCAACCATTAACAACGTTACTAGTTTAATTGACAAACTACTACAATCAATGGCAGTATTTTACTGATGCTGAAAGTAAATATTTAGTTTATCTAGCGATTAAATATTTTCGCCATCAAAACCGATACTTAATACGCAAGCAATATGTATGTTTTCCATGTTCAAAAACTTTCCAGCGTAAATAATGTGATATAGAATTGTTTTGTTTCCTTACACACCTTCCTTGAACCTTGATCGACTATTATTTAACAGAAAGACAGAGGTTCACACCGGATTTCTTTCTGGAATAAATATTTCAAAAAGTCAACTACGACATTGGGATTGGGAATTATTTATATTTAAGAGTTTAAAACTCTCCGTTCTTGCAGAGTGAGTGACTTAAAAAAAATAAAGTATTCACAAATACAGGAGTGAAAATAAATAAATTATCGTTCTTTTTCAAACATCGAAATAAATATTTAGTTTCAAATGCTCACACACTTAATTTTTTTTTAAATTGATGCTTTTCTTCTATAAAAATAAAAATAAATTATTTGTCTCAATGTTTTGTTCAACTATTCAAGTATTATTATAAAAATAAATAAAATGGATGAAGAAAAAGACTTTTTGGATATGGAATGAAATAAATAATAAAATGGAGTGAAATTAAACAAAAAAAATTACTCTTACGAATAAAAACGATATTAAAAATATAAAAATTTTGATTCGTGAATATTGTGAATATTCGTGAATAATAATAATTTAAGTATAGTAAAGATGAATTAATATTATATTTCATATTTATAAACAATTTACACTTATAGCTAATACAAATATATATAGCTATACAGCGTGACGGTGACGCGTATACATAAAATTCCCATCCCAAAATAAAAAACGCAGTAGGTGTATTTATTATATATATTTAGCTAGATTTTAGCTTCTTCTTTCATGTTTCAAAATCGTTTACCGTCATTTTATTAATTATTTCATAAAAAAATAATAAAACTAATTAAATGGATTTGCATTTTTTTTATTAAAAAGTATAAAGAAAAAAAACAATGTTTATGCTTACAAATATAGTAAAATCTTTACTATACGACACTTACATACTGTTATAAATAGATAAAAACATCGCATTCAATAAAGAAGAAAAATTATGAATCAAGAAAATAAGAACAAAAAAATAACAAGCGGATTACAATTTATCTCAATCTCCCTTTTAATAAGAGTTTGAAACGCTTCTAGAATCGCTTCTAGAAGTTTGAAACGCTTCTAGTAAAGGAGTACTCTGCTCTTTCAGAGCGAGTGACTTAAAAAAAATATAACACTCACAAATACACCCGGGTAAGAAAGAGCTGAGATAACCAACCTGAGCCAAGCCCGCGCCACAGCTTTTGGAGTTTGGGTCAGGCTTAACGTTTTTAAACAGCCCGACCAAGTCTGGCAAATCAGACTTGGACTAGGTCTACCAAACCAATTTTTTCCCCAGCCCTCCTTTAAATGTGTCAAATGAGGTTGTGGAAAGAGTGATATATGTATACATATATAAAAATAAATATAATATGGCCTGCACATGTTTACAATGTATTACCCCGGTAAATAACGCGTAATATAATAAAATGAATCTTGGTTCAGTCTAGGCATTTACAACTGGCCATTAGTTTACATCTTTTGCAATTCGAATGAAAGAAAAGAAAAATATAGTCTACCCTAAAGGAGTGAAATCGAAGGAGTGAAATGAGTACTCGAATAAAATAAAATTTTAAACTCTGCTTTGCTGCTAAACTTGTAAACTCGCCATTCTAAAACCGGAAAAAATTAAATTTGTATTGATTTGGAACCAACCATCTGTGCGTGTGTAAAACTTGGCGTAATCATTTGACGCACGAGTCAGATTGAGCAATGCGTTCAGTGAACGAAAAAATACTGAAAATTTTTTTTTTGGTTTTGGATATTGAATTCTATTCATTGCATTCGATATGTGGTAAATAATTCGCTTGGCCAATTTGTATTTGTAAAACTTTTATGAAACATGATTTGGATTTATCGGTGCTCTTTAAAGTTGACATTCAAATTTTTTTCGCAACAGAGAAATTTTGGAAGGATTCAGAACCATCAAGAATTTCGATATGAATATTTTATACTCCGCTATAGTAAGTATGGAAGAATTTGGAATCATCTATGCCTTTGTTCATGAACTGATTACACAGTTGGGTGGTTTCACTTGAACTTCTTGTAGTGTGTAATCATCTAGAGTCTAGCTAGACTCTAGCCTTTTATCAGTTTTATGGCGCAATCCGTTATATGAGCAGCAACAGTCGGATTAAAAAAAGCTTTGTAAAGTAGAATTGGAAAATTTATTTTGTTTTTTTTTATTCACTTAAAGTACAAACAACCTGATGACCAGTCATCCTTTTGTAAATATCTTCGTAAACTTAGCTCGATCCATTGGACTTGAAATAGGATTTAGTTTGAAAGAAGCTTAGTGAACGGTAGAAAAAATTTAGTTGTTACTTTTTAGTTAGTTAGAATTCTCAAGTTAAAATGCTGACAATTGAGAACATGGAAAATAACGCTACACCAACAACTAGAACATTTAGCACCTGTTTCGAACAGATAAAATGTTTCTTGCTTAAAAAATCAGAAAATGACAAACGCATTTGAAAACCTTATCATTTAGAGTATTACCCATTACAAAAGTTAAAATAAAATTAAAACTTTGCCTATTTGTTGAAAGTTTTAGACTTTTTATTTTAAGACTTTTACGTTTATGTTTATTCTACTATTAGCTTCTATACTATAGGCTCCAGGTATCTCATATTTGCCAACTGATCCTATCGGTTGGAAGTCGTTGAAGTTGGATTCAGTTAGAAAATTTCTTAGAAATGCTCTCCATTTAAATTCAGAAAATATTTTTGAATCAATCACTTCAACCATATTCGACTAATAGGAACAGTTGCAACTAAATAGTGGCAGATTAAGTGTCATTATTTAGAACTGTTAATTTAACAAAAAAAAATGCAATTCAATGTTCCTTTCAACCTTGGTGTTTTAAGGAATTTTTTAGTCAATCAATACTAAACTAGCTTTATTGTAATTTTAGTTATTTTAATTTGTTATTGTTGTTATAGTTGTTATTTTAATTTGTTTACTAAAAGAAAGAATTTAATGTGTTTTATCAGTGGGACGAAATTTGTTTCATATAAAATGGCATCATTTTTTAGTTTCGGATAATGATATCATAGAACATTTCAAAGTTCATTCAACAACTTTTAAGCAACTTTTTTACTGACTGCAAAAATGTGTGTAGAAAGACGAATCCATGCAAACTAACTCTGAAGAGTAAAATGAACAGCCCCCTTCTGAAGTGGTTGCCTTTGAAACAGTTGAGTTGGTATAATACACAAAATTCGGATATCGCATAAAATATTTAACAAAAGAATTCCATTTTGTAATCAGTTAGATATTTCATCATTTTATGGTTACGAAGAATCACGTCATAGCACACATATTTTTTTGTTTCAAAGTTCATTTCATGATTTATGAAACTTATATTTTTTCACATACTTGAAACGAGCTTTGCTTTTCACATTTACTCTTTTGGCGGTAGTTTTTTTTGTTTTAATTGTTTCTTTGTTCAAAATATAAATTAAGCTGTACCGAAACATACCCAGAAGTATTATGTCAATGCACATATGGAGAGAAAACCAGTTGATTTGCAACTTTGCCAGTTGTCACCATGTTTTGTGCATAACCTATGCTAGATTACTGTTTAATAAGATTGGCATCGTTTCAACTTTCAAGATAATCGTTTAGGTTCATTAAGCTATAATAGTTTTCTATTGTAGTGTAAAAGTACAAATTATGTATATTACTTCGGTCTGAAGGACCTAAGTACTACATTCATTCACTTTTGAAATTCTTACCCCCACTTTTTTTGGCATTTCTCGACGTTTTAGGACCTACTGATTCTAAAAAAGCAAAAAAAAAATGTATGTCTGTCTGCCTGCCGGCCGGCCGGCCGTCCGTCCGTCATTACCTACGAAATCTAGAAAACTGCTTGAGGGATTTCAAATCAAATTTTTTTTTCTAAAAATAGGAATACTCAAGGGACAGGTCCGAAAGGACGCTGTGTTCGATAACTGTACCGGAAGTGTGTCAAAAAAATCATTGTGTGTCAAAAATAGCAAATTTTCATATTTTTTTGCTTAAAAAACGTTCATTTTAAGTGATTACGAGTAGGAACAATGAATTTGGAGAAATCTTGATGGTAGGTTGGTAGATTGGTAGATTGGTATGTGAGATCAAAAACTAGATTATTGCATTTTAAGTTTGTCAAAAAAAATGTTGTCAAGTTTGTCAAAAGAAAGATTTTTATTTATTTTTTTACCCAATTTTTTGGAAAAACAAAACAATTATTTATATGACATGAAATTTTATTATTATTATTGAGAATTATGGCATAACAATTTTGTCAAAAAAATGTTGTCAAGTGTGTCAAAAGAAAGATTTTTATTTATTTTTTTACCTAGTTTTTTGGAAAAACATAAAACTAATTATTTGTATGACATGAAATTTTATTATTATTATAGAGAATTATGGCATTATAAGTTTGTCAAAAAAATAATGTCAAGTGTGTAAAAAAATGGTTTCATTTATATTTTTAGCCAGTTTTTTGGAAAAAAAAATTTTGTTGTTTTTATGACGTAAATGTAATTGAAAATGAAATTGGACATAGAAAATTTTGAATTTTTTATAGTTTTTGAAATATTTTTGGAATTTTGAAAAAAGTTTGTATTTTCGATTTTGTAATAATTTTTGCAATATTTTTAGAATTTTGAAAAAAGTTTTAATATTTGATTTTGTAAAAATTTTTGGAATATTTTTAGAATTTTGAAAAATTTTAAATTTTTGATTTTATTATAATTTTTGGAATTTTGAAAAAAGTTTCAATTGTTGATTTTGTAATAATTTTTTGAATATTTTTAGAATTTTGAAAAAAGTTTGATTTTATTATAATTTTTACAATATTTTTGGAATTTTGAAAGAAACATGAATTTGTGATTTTGTAATATTTTCTCGAATCGCTAAATAGAAGGTTTTTGAGTAGTTTGCTGAAAATGTAATTGAAAATGAAATTGGACATGGAAATTTTTGAATTTGTTATAGTTTTTGAAATATTTTTGAAATTTTGAAAAAAGTTTGTAGTTTTGATTTTGTAATAATTTTTGCAATATTTTTAGAATTTTGGAAAAAGTTTTAATTTTTGATTTTGTAAGAATTTTTGGAATATTTTTAGAATTTTGAAAAATTTCAAATTTTTGATTTTATTATAATTTTTAAAATTTTGGAAAAAGTTTCAATTTTTGATATTGTTATAACTTTTGCAATATTTTTAGAGTTTTGGAAAAAGTTTGAATTTTTAAGAATTTTTGGAATATTATTAGAATTTAGAAAAAGTTTAAATATTTGATATTATTTTAATTTTTAGAATTTTTTAGAATTTTGAAAAAAAAATAGAATTTTATATATATTTTTAGAATTTTGAAAAAAGTTTCAATTTTGTAAGAATTGTTGAAATATTTTTAGAATTTTGAAAAATTTTAAATTTTTGATTTTATTATAATTTTTATAATTTTGAAAAAAGTTACGAAGTTGCTAAAAAGTTACTGAAAAAAGTTAAAAGTTTTGTTAAAAGTTGAAAAAATTTTTGATTTTGTTATAATTTATGCAATATTTTCAGAGTTTTTGAAAAAAGTTTTAATCTTTGATTTTGTAATAATTTTTGAAATATTTTTAGTATTTTGTTTGAAAAAAGTTTGAATTTTTGATTTTAGTTAATATTTACAATATTTTTGGAATTTTGAAAGAAATATGAATTTTTGATCTTGTAATATTTTCTCGAAACGCTAAATGGAGAGGTTTTGAGTAGTTTGCTGACTGTATAATCTTTTCACTAAATTATGTTAATTTATGATCTGTTATAATTTTCCGACAACGTATTGATGTTTCGTGTTAGTTTTGTAATACATATCTAAACAGAGATAAAAAATACATGTACTCTAACAAAAAAACATGTTTGATATACATCACAGCCCAAAACTAAAAACCATATCCTCAAAAAAGTTTTTTGCCGAAAACTATATCAAAATCCTTAACCCAGACTGAAGTCTTGATATCTCAGAGCTGTGAGATTTCAGCCCCTCCATATTTTTCTTGATTGATTCTTGATTTTTTCAATTAAAAAAAATATTTATGAAAAGTGAACAAACTATACCTCTATGGAAATGTATGCAACTTTTATTTGAAATAAATTTTATCTGCATTTTCTATTCTCTCCATTGCAATTTTTTTATATGTTCATACAATAGAAATTGTTCACAATCAATTATTTAAATTATTTAACCGAATAAAAATTCTAATAACTAATCCACATTTCATATTTAAAGTGAAAGTTCGATACTATCTATGAAAAGAAAGTGTGAATTTTATGAGTATGTAACAACGATTTCGTTTATAGTCAAATTAACTTATACTTTTAATTGAATCACACTCATGAATCAACATATATTTGGTACGTCGTGGTTATCAAACAATCTACGATCACGCCAAGTTCTAGCAGCAATAGGCCGGCTCAGAGTATATAAACCTTTTCAACAGTCTGCGAAAGATAAAATATCGTTAAGAGAATAGGCGGGGTCGGTACGTAGGAGCAAAAGCGCAGCAAAACTCCAACTTTAAACTCCATTCTCATCCATTACGGGCGATAAAACTAAGTTTTATTTAAAATTCTTACGAATGGGTTGACAGCAGAACGAAAAGCGAACACAGCTTATTCATGCAAAGCTTATTCATGCATCAAAGGTACATGTAGACGAACCAACCAAAGAGGAATTCGAAGCGACGCTGTCAAAATTAAAACGTAATAAAGCACCTGGTATCGACGATATAACATCCGAAATGATTGTACATGGTGGCGAAACTCTATCCTTAAGATTGTTTGAACTTATTTAAATGATCTGGAGGACTGAAACCGTGCCACAGGACTGGAACACAGCTATGCTGATACCAATCCATAAAAAAGGAAATCGCCTACAATGTGCAAACTACAGAGAAATCTGCACAGCATATAAGATTTTTTCTTACATTTTGCTATCAAAAATCAATCCTTTGCCTGAACAACTGTTTGGAGAATATCAGTGTGGCTTCCGGAGGGGCCGAGGTACCACTGATGCGATTTCTCGATAAGGATGATTTTGGAAAAGTGCCGAGAGTTCAACATACCTGTGCACCAACTCAACATTGATTTCAAGCAGGATTCTATGGTCTGCTCTGGTATCAATGGGAATTCTTGGTAAACTGGTACCACTATGCAAAATGACAGTACAGAACTTTCAATGCTGTGTACGAGTAGAGAACGAAATATCAAAGTTTTTTAAAGTTGACTTCGGTTTAAGACAAGGTGATGCTATCTCTCCTATACTTTTTAATCTAGCCTTGGAATATGTGTGCCGTCAAAAGAAACTTCCGACTAATAACAATATCTTGTCAATAAACTCAGTACAGATGATTGCTTACGCTGATTATGTTGTCATCCTCGGCCGAAGTGAAGCTGTTATGAGTGAGAATTTCAAGTCGCTTGAGAGTGGTGCTAGAAAAATTGGTCTTCAAGTTAACTACAATAAAACCAAACATATGAATGTTTCAAGAGAGGCTGAGAAGAAAGATTTGATGTGCGGCGATGAACGAATTGAGGCAGTTGAATCTTTTAAATATTTGAGATCAATGCTTGACTCAAACAACAGCATACTTACAGATATGAAAGCTAGAATCGCTGCAGGTAATCGAACTTTCTACTCAATTAAACCTCTCCTTGGATCTCCGTATGTATCAACTAACACCAAACTCAAGTTATACAAGACGTTGATTAGATGTATGTGTTGTGATGTATGGGTCACAAACGTGGACCCTTACACAAAATGAAGAATCGCATTTATCTGTATTTGAGAGTAAGATCATACGCTATATTTTTGGTCCACTTAAGACAGACGATGGAGAGTATAGAACCCGATATAACTTTGAGATCAGAGAACTTCTTGAGAGTCCTGATATAATAGGTTGTAACCGTTCTAATAGGATTGCTTAGTTTCGGCATGTTCTACGAGCCGATTCACAGTCTGGAATGATTAGAAAAATGTACGTTAGTACCTCAGGGAATGGGCGACCGCGAGGTAGACCACGACTATAATGGGAGACTGACGTAATAAACGACCTTAAAAAAATCGGCTGTCATGGTAATTATGTCGCTGTTGCGAATGACCGTGGTGAATATTCAAAGCTGATTAGCCTGGCAACGCTCCTACATGGAGTATGAACGCCGTTAAAAAATAAAAAAAAAACATCTATTATTTGAGAAGGAATTTCGGTAATAATATTACTGTAGTATTCGATAGTTGTTATGAACAAAGTATGAAGGTGGTAGAAACAAACCCATCGTTCACAAAAATTTACCTCATAAGAATACATAAGAGTTATCTTTCCAGCCCATCAGAACGCAAAAAAATCCTGCGGAAAACCTTTTAGAAATGATTTCTGTGATTGCAAAAAAAAAAGACGCATTATGTATCTGTCGAAAAGTTGGACTTTTTTGCAACGCAACTTGTAGTGGATGGAGCGGCAATATCTGTCATGATAGTGCTCCGATTTTAGATCTCCTCAAGAAAAGGAGGAGATTGGCAGTGATAGCCCAAATAGCAAACTTACTTCTCAATTTTGAGTTATACAAGCTTAAGCTTCAATAAAGCTTCGTTAAAGTTTCCAAGTGGAAGCTAGTTATATTTTACTTCTATAAAGTTTCGATAGAACTTCCACAAAGAAGTTTTCCCCACCACCGGAGTGAAAGCTTCTAAAATACTTCTATATTTAATATTAGAAGCTTTACCGAAACTTATCTACACAACACTAAATAAAGCTTCCGAAAAAAGATTATAGAAGTTATAGCTGTCATTAGGATTGAAGTTGTTTCGGTTGTAACTGTTTAAAGATCGTATAGAAGCACAGCTGTCATAGTCTAAAAATTGCTTCATTATTCAACCTTTAGAAGTTTTACGAAGACTGTTTTGCAAAAATGAAATATGCCAAACTGACGGAAGCTATTGCTTCTATTATTTCAACTAGAGGAGCTTATACGAAGTGCAAATCGTTTCGTTTTTGTCAGAAAAGTATTGTATATAATATTTATTGTTTATAATATTTTTTTAATGTATTATTTAGACATATTTTGCACAATATAAAATATTCTTTATTTAGAGTCTTGAAATAGACAAAAAAATCAATCAAAATCGTAATCAGCTAAAGAATCAGAACCAAAAATCAGCTAGAGTGGAATAGAGAAAATTTAAAGATTATTTGGATAAGTTTTATAAATAATGGTAAATGAATGTTTTTTACATTTCTGAGAGCGAAACTCATCAGGAAGAACTGAGTCGATAAAAAGTTTCATAATTTAGTCACTCTGTTAAAATAATTAACAGTAAATGGATGGTGTGATATGCGTTGCTTGTATTGTTATTGTTTTATATTAATGTAACATTTTTAAAAATTAACTGCATCCATCAGCACCTTAGTACGCATGTTGTTGTGACACGTATTAAAAATCCAATTACAAAACTTTTTATTTAAAAAAAAAATTGTTCAAATAAAGGTGTAAGTACGCTAAAAGTTAATGATTGAAAAAATATAGCCCCTTAATATTGCTATTCCCAAAATCTTTGAATTAGTAAAACAAATAGAAAAAAGATTTGTCAATATTCTTTTACGTTTATTAAAAAGAAACAAAATCTTTTAACAACTTAAATCTCAGATTATGATTTCATTGTTAAAAAATCCATTTAAGTTACATGCCACATACCTTGTTCCATAAAAAGTAAGCCCCTAAATTATACTATATTTTCTACATCTAAATTAAAAAACTAAATTCTATGGAAGTCTTATAGAAGCCATTATTATTGCCATTATATTGCAGCTTGCATAACTGCAAAAGACCATACCGAAGTTATTTCCAAAGTCTTTTTCAAATCATAGCTTCGTTAAAGGCGGGGATATTTCTCCAAATGGCCTTTATCGAAGCCGCAAAGAAGTTTTAAAGAAACTATGAAGGTGGGGAAGCTAGTTTCGGTAAGACTGTTTAGTGTTTTTAAAGAAGTTAAAATGCTAATTGGGAGATCTCATTAGGAATATTAATAAAAAAACATTTAAATTTAATGTAGTTAAATTAAAAAAAGAAAATAAATTTGTCGTCTGTAATAACTTTTTTAATGTAATCATAATAGTGGGTGGTTTATAAGGGTTGAGATATGTGATTGAGATCTTTATTTCGATCTGTTAAGATTTAATTTGTAGTTTAATAAGTTTTGACAATAAGGGGTAGTTTTTGCCCCTAAAAAATAAAGAGCGCATAGGGTAGATTTTGAAATGGAGGGTGTGTTGAGCTTAATTCCAAATTTTCAGGCAAATCGATGCTGATTCAAAGAATTCGGAGGTTCCCTACTATTTATATCGTCTTTTACTGGACTAACACTAACATTTAACGTATTACAAAATATCTGAAAAAATCTTTTCTTGATTATGATTCCTAAAACGCAGATTTAAGGACAATTTTAGACACAAATAAAATTGTAAAAAGACGGGATGAAAAGTCTTTGAAAACATGTATAAACATATTTTGTGGAATATATATTACTGTCTACGAGGAAGAAAGTTACATAAATTTGTCATGAAATTGGATGGCCATTACAGGACAGAACGAAATGAGGAAGTTCGGCTGCAACATTCAAACAGAACATTCGTCCTGAAAATCATAAAAAAATTAAGAAACGAAATGGGAGTCGGGCTCGAACACAAACCCCGAGATAGACCCTTAGGCTCTACCGACTAAACATACCGGGTCAGACAAAAAAATATTCAAGGCCTAGGAGTGAACAAAGGTGGGAGATCCACTATATAAGAAAAATGGGAAGAACTTTTCGGACAATAGTAAGTGCAGAAAGATCTAGCGGGAAGCATTATCTACTGACGTATGTTTTTGGAATGGTATATTGCGCGTCGTCGGGAAATAACGTCCTCCAGTATGAGGCGTCACTCAAAACAAAGTTTCGAAGACGACGTCACCGGGGACAATAGCACGGGTTTGGGCATTGAGTAGCAATTGTAGCGAACAGCGTTGCCCACGAAGGCTTCAGCAATCAGCTCTTTAGTTCAGGAGCGAATCTTGGATAATTGATCTGGACGATCAAGGGTTTTCCCACTCTTGTCCAGACAATTCAAGCATCGGAGCAAGGAGTAGGACGTACCATGAGTGATCATGGGTAGTCAAAGGAGGCATAATAGGAAGAACATCCTAAAGTTTGATGCACGAAACATCGAAGAGCACAAGCAATTTCGCTAAGATGCACGTCCCACCGATTATGGTCTTCCGCCAGGTACGCACGTAGTCCAGCGATGACCATTCTGTTCACTCGCTCGGGCGCGTTAGCTTGTGCGGAGTATAAAGCTGTCAAGGTATGGTTAGCAACCTACCTTGAAAGAAAGGTTTTCAAATAATTCAGGGACGTTGTCATAGGAACACGTAATACGGTGTTAAGTGCTTTGACAGTCTTACAGATGCCACATTGAGAAATATGGCTTTAATTTGCGTGCCCGTCAGGGTCGGAAGTAAAATCGATGTAAGTGATATAAGGTTTTCGCAACTCCACCGTGGGCAGAGTTAGGAGGACCATGGGCCTCGAAAATCAACACGATCGTTAACTCTTTTGGGATCACAGCTTCCAAGTTTCCCGAGTTCAGTTTCTTGGATATATATGCTATAGGATGCTCAACATTGATCGTCAAGTTAGCATGTCTTAGATACTTGGCGACTTCTTTCAATATATCGATATGGTTTATTTTAACATAGTCTAAGGTGGATTGCACAGCTCGTAGGGCATCCTTACGAACTGGTACAATGGTCATAAGATATAGATAAAAACAGTTTTATAATTTTTGAGACTGTCGATTATGTAGAAATTCGAACGGACACCGAAGTCTCAGCAATTGGTTCCGTTTTCATTTTTAAAACACTGAAAAAAAAACAATAAAATTGTTCGCAAAATTAAAAGAAGAAAATTAATTATCTTTCGTTCAATAAACCATTTATTAATATTACGAATGATTTCATTTTATTAATAAATTGTTTCTTGGTCCAACGAAAACAAGTTTATTAATTGTTGTTTATTAATACAACGAAAAAGTTTATTGGATTTTGGTACATGTTTTTCGGTGTAGTACAGAACCGTAAAAATTGGTTTAAATTTGAAAATACAAATAGTAATCCAGCAATAATTGACTATAATTGACTATAATTCAAAAACTGTGCACCGCAAAATTCTAAAAATATTGCGATGTTTCTTATATTAGGTGCTCTTCCATATGGCATCCCACTTTAATAAATTTTAAATGGTGTTTTACCCCCTTAACCCCTGGTGTTTAAACCCCCTCCTTCCCTTAAAACTTATTTTTCTATCATTCCAAATACTTTTTAAGATTTTCTATCAGTTCGGAGCGAGCTAAACGAGGAAAGAAAATGCTATTATTCAAAATTATACAAAAAACGGTAACTTATAAAATTTCAAAATAAATTTTTAATTTTTTAAAGAATATTAAAGTGGAGCCCTTTCATATGATACCCAACTTGACTCGATAACAAAATGTATTTTCTCGAAGGCCTCACATCGTAGCCCTGTAAAACAAACGAAAAAAACTTTACATATTTTTTAACCCGTCATCTTGTGTGGATAGGTTAGTTTTATACGCATCTGAAATTTCAGGTTCATACGTAAGAAACACGTATTATATACTCTCACCAATTGGGTTCGTTATAAAAAACGGAACCCTAAAAACCACGAAAATTTAAAATAAAAACTCAAATTTTAAAATTACAAAAAAATTAAGTGCGTAATCTTTACACGCTGTTGAAGTAAAACTTCTTTGGCCACTGCAGCAGGTATTACTAAAAATATTAAATTTAAAATAAAATAGATATGTCATATTGAAATTTAGAGTTTCTTTCTAATATTCTTGATAATATAATTTGCAACAATGTGTAATAAAAAGCCATATTTACATGTTTTTCAAAGTCTTACAACGTATTACAAATTAAATTTCACGATGAATACATGTCCACTTAATTAATTGGTACAACAATTGATGCATTTTTCAAAAAATTTAGCAAATTTGTCATAAACCTCTAATTTCATATTTCAATTATGTTAATGATTGAATTGGCTTTGTAATACATTATGTAAATATTACTTTTTATTACACATGCTGCAAATTATATTATTAAGAAATGCAACTCTAAATTGCAATATGACATATTTATTTTATATTTCATCTTTTTATTAATACCTGCCACAGTAGCCAAAGAAATTTATTTCAACCGCGTGCAAAGATTACACCATTCATTTTTCTATTTAACAAAACAAATTTAATCAACACAAATATTTTTTCCCGCCCGGGAAAGCCCGGGATGAGAACTCTAAACACCATGACCACCATGACCACCATTACCACCATGACCGCCACGAACAATAAGACCATCATGACCACCGTGACCATCATGACCACCGTGAACACCATGACCACCATAACCACCATGACCACTATGACCACCATGACCACCGTGACCACCATGACCACCGTGACCACCATAACCAACATGACCACCATAACCACCGTGACCACCATTACCACCATGACCACCATAACCACTATGACCACCATGACCAACATGACCACCGTGAACACCATGACCACCACGACCACCGTAACCACCATGACCATCGTGACCACCATAGCCACCATGACCACTATGACCACCATGACCACAATGTAAACAATGACCAACATGACCACCGTGACCACCATGACCGCCATAACCACCGTGAACACCGTGATCACCATTACCACTATGACCACCATGACCACTATTACCAACATGACTACCATGACCACCATGACCACAATGACTACTATAACCAGCCCTAAAGAAGTTTTACTTCAAAAAACTAAAACAATTCAAAATATAAATTTAAAAAATTACGAAACTCAATAAAATATTACGAATATTATATTATTAGATATTTAAATCTAAGATCGACACGTCCAACTCATATAACATTTAATACGATACTGAATAGTGAATAAGCGTATAAAAAATACAATCGAACCTAATCGAATTGTCGCATACTTGCCGAACATAATATTCGTTTGCCATTTTTACTTCTAATTTCTTTTTTATTTTATTGTGTTTAAATTTCTACTTAAGTTTTTTTGGAATTGTGTGCATGTATATGTTTAAAATTCAAAATCAGACTGTAGTATGATAGAGATGAATATATATGGTTATATATCTGTTCAAATGACTACTTCCGGTGGTTTTCCCTGCAGCGTAGGTAATGACGGCCGGCCGGACGGCCGGCCGACAGACAGACATACATTTTTTTTTTTGCTTTTTTAGTATCAGGAGGTCCTAAAACGTCGAGAAATGTCAAAAAAAGTGGGGGTAAGAATTTCACTTTGAGCTCATGAATGTAATACTTAGGTCTTTCAGACCGAAGTAATAAATTATTCACATACTGCTTCTGTTGAAAAGTTTTACAAAACCTTAGTGTATCTCAAAGGTCAATTTAATGATTCGACGTACTCTATAGCTAATTTTAATTCGTGAGCCATGGTAAAAGTTGGTGTAGGAAATATGATGGAAATCTAGAATTGAAAATAACGTGGTCTGCTTTGTCAATACACGCCACGAAATCGAAAACTGATAGGATGTAAATTACTTGACCAGGTTTATCACGAAGACAAACCCAAATTATCTGTAATGTTATCTAACAACAAACAACACGTTCCACTCGCTTTGGCGTTTGTTGGATGCTCAAATATAAACAACCAAACTATTGTTTGTGTTTAACAAGTTATACAAAGACACTTACTTAAATATTTTAAAAGTCATTATGCGCAATAAGCATGATTCAAGACAACTGGCAGATCCGCTCTTATACTTCAGAGTAAGTTCGATGGAATACAAACTGCGATTCTCTTAATTCGTATCTGGCAAATCGGTCAATTCTTGCAAAAGTATCAGAAGGAAAAAGAGACAAAAGTATTGGACAAATTATCATGTATTTCGTCGTTAAACGGCAAGCTGAAGACATTAAAAATGCGATTAAGCCCGTTGCAAGTCAAAACAATAAATCAAAATTAGCGGACTGTGTTTTACATATCTTAATTAGGAAAATTTAATTAGGGAATATTAATTAGGAAAAATTTAATTGATGATGAAGACAGAAACACATTTTTGAAAAGATATAAGTTTTGTTAGACACCATATCATGCTGCCTTTCTGCTTAGTCAAAAAATGAGGATTCATCAAGAAATTGCGTTGTCATCAGAGGAAAATAAAATTGTAATCAAATTTATAGAGGGCATTAATTTAATTTTCATGCCATTTTATATAATTATATGAGCAATATAGGCTTTTACAATCGAACAGAAGCCGGGCTGAGAAAATCAGTATATTTAACTAAATTTTATTGACGAAAACATATATTTAAATAAAAAAGTCAAAAAAGTCTGATTTAAATCAAAAAAATCTGATTTAAATCAAAAAAGTCCGACCTCATTGACTTTTTTAAAAAAGTCATGATTTTTTCCAACCCTGCCAGTAGGCCAGACGTATAATTATTTGTTATTAGAATAATTCAAATGTTATTGGTGAAATTGAATGATGTCAAAACATTTTAAAGAATTTCATTGGGTTAAATTAAAATAAAACTAAGGCAAAAAAATTTCCCCCAAAAAACCCGAAAATTCTATTTTTTCAAATAATTGGAGTTAATAATATTCATCCAATTTTTCCATTTACAGTGTACGTCGGGGAGCAACATTTAGAATAGAAGATGACAACATTTATCAATCAATTAAAATTCATTTTGCATGTTGGAACAATTTCTGAAAAACGATCATCGAAAAGAGAAGTTACTTGGTTTGGTCTAAGGATGTTTTGTTGAAATTTAATTCAGTAAAATTTGCGACTAAAATTTTAACTTTTAAAATAGAGCAATAATTTCCACTTGCTATATAGTTTATGATTTATCAACTTAATAATCACGAAAAATACATAAACGCCTTTAGTACTATTCAATATAAATTAAGCTCATCCTATTATCATTAATATAAAATGATTAATCTTAAATGCAGTTAAGGTTAAAGGGAAGCTGTATTTAAATAAATATAAATTTATCATCACATATTCAACAATATTGAATATGTAACAAGTTAATTCCAAATTAGTTAAGTTTATCATTTCATTTAAGGTTAACATATATAAATTTATTAATATAGTAGGTTGATTTAGATCCAGAAAAAATTGAAATAATTTGCTTACTCTTTTAAGAAAATATGTTAATTGGTGAAACGCGACGCGACTACCTGAAGATTACCTTTTCAAGATAGATCTTTATTAATAAAGATTACATTGGGTATTATTAAAAATACATTAATAACTTTTTTGTTTCACAATAAAACACAGTAGTAGAATAAAACTGCCACTTTTCACAACACCATAAATTTTATCATTATGTGTAAAATTATTATATTTTCTTATAAAAATTCACGGTTTAAAGATTCATGACAGATAAAACAAATAATTACTATACCATATTTTTTATTAATGCCAACAACTTTTTTATAAGACAATCACTAATTATAATTTGTTTAAATGTAATGTAAGGTAGAATAGAAACAAAATGAAACTATCAAAACCAAACTAAAAACTTATTCTAAAAACTTCACAATGCGGTGATACACATTACACATATTTTTCAACTGTTGTTTGTTCAATCAAAGAATAAGAAATAAATAAGATTAAGTGTAAACTTTAAAAACAGATTAGTTGTTCTGTGTTATCAATTTTGTACTAATAAAAAAATTGCATAAAACAGAGAAGCAATTTAATAAGACAAGAGCAAAAATACTAGTATTATTCTTATCGTTTGTAAATTTTTTTTAAATGTAAATATTATGTGATCAGTAGTGAAATAATCAAAATTAACCACATAACGATAAATGCAAGGGGAAATTAGCGTCCATTAAACAAAATATATTTAAGACCAAGTGCCTTTTAAGTTAATATTTACAGATTTAGATTTAAACTAAATATTTTCAAAATTACTATGAGGTCACATATTGGAAGATGATTTTTCAGGTTTTTATGATGTTTCTGTGTGCATGTGACACGTAATGTGAGATAAAACCAATAAACTCACGCCTCACCTAAATAAATTTTAGTTTCCTGGTACATTTATCTAAAAAAAAATTTGAGTTTCTAATGTTTCATAAAATAAATGTTTCTGCTGATTTTTGTTTTATCAAAACACCAACGTTGTATCGTATAGTTGCTAGACGGAAATTCATCGTTGATACACATCGAATAATAAACTGATGCTAAATTATTCAATGATTCAAATTATAGTAACCTATGACTCGCGATTTGAACTTAATTCAAATGGAACTAAAACTAAGCAACAGACCACTATATTTGTTTTAATGTCATCACTACTCGAATGTTAATTAAAGTTTTTAAAATAAAAATGTTTTTTATCGGCCTCTTACAGTTATGTCAAGCTTAATAATCAGCATAACTTACAGTTATGTCAAGCAAGAAAAAAATACTTTTTATTATACGATCACTTGATACGTTTTATAAGAATTCTATCATTTTTCTACTTTTTTATATTTTTTATACCCAACCAAATGGGTTTTTACAATCATAATAATTTTGAAATAAACGAATTATAATTCACTAAACCAAAATTTGAATTGATTTTTGAATTAATTAGGATTTTAATTGAAATCCATTGAAATTTCAGTATAATGAATTCTAATTTTAATCTAGATAATGGTATAGTGCTGATGAAAACGTGATCTACACAGGTGAAAAAGTCGTAATTTGAACTTGACCATTTTTTATTTTCCTGAAACTTGGCATATAAGTATTATGGACAAAATAAAAATATTTTAGAATTTTTTTAAAGTGCATAGATTAGGCATAAGAAGCACCCCAACAAGAATGAAATATAAAAATTTTGCCAGTCCGATGTACCTTTGAAATTAGATTGTTCAAGAACAGCTATTTTGATAATAAAAATACATAACACTTTAAACTTTATTCACTATTAAAAAATAACTTTTCTTCTATTTACACGGTTTTATGTTCACGATACAGTCTTTCGTTTATAACTAATTCACTTAAAATAATCGCATTTCATGCTCTCATTTTGCAAAGGAATTCCTTTTATACAATTCTGTTTAATTTCTCGATAATTCTAGGTAAATTCAAAATTTCTTTACAAAGAAAACTCAAGAAATCGTAAATAATCAACGTCATTATTTTCCATGTTTTTGCTTTGATTAGTTTATTTAATTTCTTTGGGATTTTACTTCGGTTTGAAAGTCCTAAGTATTAGATTCATGAGCTCAAAGTGAAATTCTTACCACCACTTTTTTTGGCATTTCTCGACGTTTTAGGACCTACTGATTCTAAAAAAGCCAAAAAAAAAATGTGTGTCTGTCTGTAGGCCGGCCGGCCGGCCACCGTCATTACCTACACTGCAGGGAAAACGGCTGGAGGGATTTCAAAAATTTTTTTTTCTAAAAATAGGTATTCACATGATACAGGTCCGAAAGGACGCTGCGTTCGATAACTGTACCGGAAGTGTGTCAAAAAAATCATTATGTGTGTCAAAAAAAGCAAATTTTCATATTTTTGGCTTAAAAAACGTTCATTTTAAGTGATTACGAGTAGGAACATTAAATTTGGAGAAATCAAAAACTAGATTATTGCATTATAAGTTTGTCAAAAAAATGTTGTCAAGTGTGTCAAAAGAAAGATTTTTATTTATTTTTTTACCTAATTTTTTGAAAAAAAAAAATAAGATTAATTGTTTGTTTGAAATGAAGTTTTAATATTATTATTGAGCATTATGGCATTATAAGTTTGTCAAAAAAAACGTTGACAAGTGTGTCAAAAGAAAGATTTTTATTTATTTTTTTACCTAATTTTTTGGAAAAAAATAAAATTAATTGTTTGTTTGAAATGAAGTTTTATTATTATTATTGAGAATTATGGCATCATAAGTTTGTCAAAAAAATGTTGTCAAGTGTGTCAAAAGAAAGATTTTTATTTATTTTTTTACCAAATTTTTTGGAAAAAAATAAAATTGTTTGTTTGAAATGAAATTTTATTATTATTATTGAGAATTATGGCATTATAAGTTTGTCAAAAAAATGTTGTCAAGTGTGTCTAAAGATTTTTATTTAGTTTTTTACCCAATTTTTTGAAAAAAAATAAAATTGTTTGTTTGAAATGAAATTTTATTATTATTATTGAGAATTATGGCATTATAAGTTTGTCAAAAAATGTTGTCAAGTGTGTCAAAAGAAAGGTTTTTATTTATTTTTTACCTTATTTTTTGGAAAAAAATAAAATTAATAGTTAGTATGACATGATATTTTATTATTATTATAGAGAATTATGGCATTATAAGTTTGTCAAAAAATAATGTCAAGTGTGTCAAAAAATGATTGTATTTAATTTTTTAGCCAATTTTTTGGGAAAAAAATGTACCCGGGTAGGAACTGCCATTGTTAAACAATGGGCCAACCTCGGGCCAGTATTGGCGAGCCAAGCCTTGGCTAGTAAACTCTGGTTTTAGTCTGGGCCAGTTGTAAATGACTAGATTGAACCAAGAATCAGTTTATTATATTACACGTTATTCACCAGCTGGTTATGCATTGTTATAGTGATTGTAAGTTTCATGAAATTTATATTTTTGAAATATTTCACGAAATATTTAATTAATGTAATATTTAATTTGCCAGACTTGGTCCAAGTATGATTTGCCAGACTTGGCCCAAGTCTAATTTGCCAGACTTGGCCCAAGTCTGGTTTGCCAGTCTTGGCCCCAGGACATCATTCCAAGCTTGGGCCGTTTGAAAATGTTAAGTCTGGCCCAAACCCCAAAAGCTGTGGCGCGGACTTGGCCCAGGCTTGGCCCAATAGCTAATTCTTACCTGGGTAGCTGTTTTTATGACGTAAATGTATTTAAAAATGAAATTGGACATGGACATTTTTGAATTTGTCATAGTTTTTGAAACATTTTTGGAATTTTGAAAAGTTTGTATTTTTGATTTTGTAATAATTTTTGCAATATTTTTAGAATTTCGGAAAAAGTTTTAATTTTTGATTTTGTAAGAATTTTTGAAATATTTTTAGAATTTTGAAAAATTTTTAATTTTTGATATTATTATAATTTTTGGAATTTTGAAAAAATTTTCAATTTCTGATTTTGTAATAATTTTTGCAATATTTTTAGAATTTTGGAAAAAGTTTGAATTTTTAAGAGTTTTTGAAATATTATTGGAATTTAGAAAAGGATTAAATATTTGATTTTATTCTAATTTTTAGAATATTTTTGGAATTTTTAGAAAGTTTGATTTTATTTAATTTAACAATATTTTTGGAATTTTGATTATAATTTTCCGGCAACGTATTGATGTTTCGTGTTAGTTTTGTAATAAATTTTTAAACAGAGATAAAAAATACTTGTACTTTAACAAAGAGTTATGTTTGATATACATCGCTGGCCAAAACTAAAAACCATGTCCTCATAAAAGTTTTTTGCCGAAAACTATATCAAAATCCTTAACCCAGACCGAAGTCTTGATATCTCAAGCTGTGAGATTTCAGCCCCTCCATATTTTTGTATTAAATTTCTAGACATTACTATGTATGAATTCATCGGATGAGAGAATATTTCGACAATATCTCAATTTAACATTCTAATCAACATCTTAAGTCACGAGTGTAGAGTCACTAAAAAAATAAAATTCACTTTTACAAAATTTTTATAAATATACAACACACAAAATTTTTTGACTAAACTACAATTATTTTTGGCAAAACTACAAATAAATTTTTGGTTTTTTCAAATAATTTTTTTTGTAATCTACAATATTTTTGGTAAACTTACAAAAAAATTTGTGAGTTGTATATTTATAAAAAATTTATAAAATTTACTTATTTTTCTTTTTGAGTGCATTTTTGATTGTTGTCAATCAATGCGAAACTGATATCTGACGCAAGGTCAATTTATTGCTATATTTTTGGTTAGGAAATATAGACAACTTTAGGGTTGTTATATTAAAATATCCCTAAAGTTGTCTATATTTCGTAACACAAAAATAGAGCAATGAATTGACCTTGCGTCAGATAGTAGTTTCACATTGATTGACAACAATCAATAAGCCAATATGAAAAATGATGAAGTTTCAATTTAGAAATTATCTGAAAATTAAAATTAAAATATGGTTCGTCATCGCCGCTGTGGCTAAGTTCAAAGTTGTGTAAGACACACGTGATTTGTTCATGTGTCTCTGATTAATGTGAGTTCGAACCCTGACACGAAACACAAAAAATTTTTCTAAAAGGAATTTTAGAGAAAATGAAATATGATTTCGAATTGCAAAATTCAAGTGACTTCCAATATGTACTTAAGCTTAATTGCTCATAAAAACTCCTCCAAATTTTATTTAATGTTTTTGCTTTGGCCCTTTTTCTTGAGAACAATGTGACGACTGACGTTGATTTTAGTTTTGAAATATTTTATAGGAGAAATTGAGGGTGAATACAATTTTGTTTTTCGTTGGGATTATGTTAGATCGCAACAATATAGAGATATGTATTCAATTGAAATGTAGAATGATGTAAATGATTTGACGGTCTGATTAATTTCAACTTGAAACACGATCGCAAGCGTTGATCATGGTTCTTATATTTTACCTTCACACACATAAAGATTTGCTATAATATTTTAAAGTTCGCGGGTTTGAAAGCCAATTATTTTGGGACGGATTTGATCGCCCAAAATATTTGGCCAACTATTTTGGGTTGAAACCAGTCGGTAAATACATTACGGTACATGCAATAGTCCGATTGAATTCAAATTTGCGTCATCTATAATTGTAACTGCAAACCATTAACTCGTAATAATTATTAAAGTAACAATCGGATAATCTTTGTCAAAGTTACAGTCCTTGGAAACTTATTTTTAGACGTTTTCGCTGCCGGTGAAAGTTTGACTAGTATATAGTCAACACAAATAAACAATAATATGAAGTCAAGAATAATAAACAATAAAGAAAACTACATATGCAGTTGATGAATATAGTTTCAAACTCTGCCTACGAAATGACTTGACTTCATGTGAAATGCGCACAATATTCTTGCTACTTAAGCCGCAATTAGACTATTGCAGAACTCTGCAATATTTCTGCAATAGTCGTGCAATGGTAGTTTGTAAAATATTCATTACAGAAAAGTTTGGCAATGAACTCATTGCAAAACATTGCAATGAGTCAATGCAATGTTTTGCAATGAGTTCATTGCCAAACTTTTCTGCAATGAATATTTTACAATATACCTCTAATTGCTTAAAAGTTCTGCTAACCTGACAATATTTGTCATACGATGAGTATGCTGTCTCGTTTCGAAGTACTTGACTGCAATATAAGGATCGAGATCTATTTTTTACATAATGAAGGACTGGAGCACACGATAGGACTTATCAGAAGACTTGTTCGGTCGAACCGATTCGACTGCTTTGGTGAGTTCCACCGTTCTTTATTTACATAAAGTTGATCACTGTAACGATTTGCGGGGTTAGTTGTAAAAACCGCCTTTGCTTGGATGATTTTTGCGCGAGCTATATCCAACAGCATACAGTAAGCTGAACGTATTTTATTGTTTGCCGGACCGCAGATCCCCAAAACAGTTTGAAGTTTAGTTTCATATAAGAAAAGCTCCTGGAGCACAGTAATATTACTTGCTTTGCTGCCCTTGTAGGTGTCGCAATTAGCAACATATATCCTAACGTCGTGTTCTATTTTAAGACAAAAGAGGAATTGTAGGAGATCCGGTCTTATTGTTCTCGAGTTTCATGTTGAATTCTCGGTTTTGATCGAAGAAGTTGTGCGCTATATAAACATGGTCAGAAAATGAACGGTTTTCTTAATCGCCTTTGAATACCTGCATCATTCGATCTCTGACAGATTAAAGTTACGATGAGTCACTGATTTGTGAAAGGTGTAAGTTTTTGTGTGGATTCGAATCGAGTAAATTTTTTTGATTTCTTTACAAAGTGACTCAGTGAGGTGGATAATCTGAAAAAGTTAGTGATTAATCTTCGGAACCACTCAGTAGTGCCTGGTAATCTAATTTAGCGATTGCTTAAACTTTATAGCTTTAACTCCCATTTCCTTCAAACAGGAGTTTTATAAGTTGGTTATTGAGTGGAGGATATGGTTTGCAAAACATCAAAATATACAAATGCATGACCGTACAACTGATACGAATTTACTTGGGGCACCAATCTGCAAAATGGTTAGCTGCATTACACAGACCAAATGCCATGACGTGAATTGGTTCAGAGAGCGCTGGAAAAAGAGAATGCGATCTTGTTTCTAGATCCATGATCTAAGGTTATCTGTTAGAATGCATATTTTAAACCTAAGCAGAATACGTAGGCTGTTTTAGCGAGGCTACTCAGTAGGCCCTCTATGATTGGGCGAGATAAGACGTTCCTTCGTGTGAATGCATTTAAGCGTCGGACATCCAAACATTTCTTGCGTACTACATTCATAGTTGTAATCAAGACACTATAAGTTTTATTGGTGATCTCATGGTGTAGGGCCAAAATGTAGGGTGTCATGGTGATGGGAACGAGTCCAATATATAACTGAGGTTATTGCTCTACGTTTGATATTTGATGACTTTTATGGTCCGCTGACCATAAACCGCAAACTCGAAAAACAACGAGGATGTTTGACTGGTTATTCCATTGCCAACCAATACGACGCAGCGAGGCTCTGTAATAAAAAAACAAACTCTTTCCATTGAGGTATCTAAAGAAGATCGATAGAACGAGATGGTCCACCGAAGAAGGCTGTAACCGTGCCGAACAACTGATGCAAAAGAGTAAAGACCGTCATCGATTTTTCAATAGCGATTTTCCAGACGACTCAATCTGATGGGGATCTGCACCTAAACAGGTTGACAGACAGATATTGCTGTATGGAATCACGCTTGGGTACCTTGGCTTAAAATACAATGATCGATCAGAAATTTTTTGACACCGTATTTAAAATTCTTCATTTTAGTTCAGCACAATACTACGAAATTGAATTGAAACTAGTTCAATGCATAAACTTGAGTCATCAACTGAATTTTGCTAATTATAAATATATCATTTCTTTTCATCTATAAATATGTTAGTTAGTTTGAATAACAAATTTTATTTCAGCTATGTTCACACTATTATTGTTCTTATCAACGCTAAAACAAAAGAAATTTTAATCTTAGTTAATTACGAATTACGATCTTAGGAACATATAAAACAATAGAATATTTGCCCTCACCATCACAATAATTATAACAAAAAAATATAATTTGGTTAATAAATACCAAATCCATTTAATCCATTTAATTCATTTAAGATGTTTTTGATTGTGTGAATTAAGACAAAAAAAATCGTTTGATAAAACATATGAATATCACGTGTATGTGTTATACACGAAAATATTATTCTAATAAAATTAATTCAAATTATATCATTTAACTTCTTATTAATTGTTTTAAACTTCCATTTATTTAATCAAAAGCTTCCATATTGATACAAAAGAAACATGCATGTATGTTATTATTGTTTTTTAGCTTGAAGTTTAATCTACTGGTTTTTATTCAAGACAAAATCGTGATCTAAAGAATTATAAATTCAATCATCTTATTACGTTTTATATCGTGTGCAATAAATAATTTAATAAATAATTCGTTTAATCGATATAATAATCCTAAGCTGGAATTCAACATTAGGGAGGATACGCTAATTTTTATTAATTAGTTGGTTTCAGAAATTAATCAAAAACTGTTATTGCGTAAGCTAAACGCTATAGAAGAATAAAACTACGGTTTAGGTTTTGGTGAAAAATTGTTCTTTTTGGTATCGTTTATCCGAGCCGAGCTAATCAGCTGCGAACATTCATCAAGTTCACTCACTACAACGGTATAATCTGTGGGCGTGGCCTGACTCGAGCATTTGTTATTACATACTTTTAAGAAAAAAAATTTGTATATAAACGTCAACAAACACTAGTCTGTTGAATTTTTCTTAGATAGGAAAAGGCAAAACGGAAATAGCTTTGATAAAATTTTCGGATTATTAGGGATTTGTCCATATATTTATTGTGAAATTTCTATTTTCTTTGCAATCTATTAAATTTAACAATTGTGAGGAAAGAACGAATTTTCTTAACTGCGTTTAATTGGATTACTAAGAACAGACAGTGTAAATCAAAAATAGAACTGCATTTTTTATTAACATCCGTTCGTTCGTTTCCAGATATTAGTGTACTTGTATAAACTAAGGATGGGCAGTTTCTAGCTCATAAAGGGCTGAACTCATACGGCTATGTTGAAGATGGTTGTATTATTTTGAAATAAGGCATCTGTGAAGCATTTGTGCAGAAAAATACGGAACCCTCTGGATATTAGCAACAGCTAGTGTCGGAAGAATGGTGTATCGATCAATACTTCTAAGACATAACTTGTTGCGGCAAATGGGGGCTGACTCCGAAAATGGTATAAAGTAGTTGTCAGACTCATTGTAACCTATGCATGCTTTGCATGCTTCTCGAAAAATGTTGTTGGGCTAAGTAGGTTTCTGGACAGCTGCCAGATTTTTCCCACTGATGACACAGGACCTCTACTTGCCTTTCGGAGGCAGTACAAAGTTGTAATTTTTCAGAAATGAAGATTTTGAGCTGCAATTTCTACTAGGGGTATACTGCACAGCCAAAAAATTTTATATCGAAAGAAAGGATAAGAGCGTTACTCGAACATGTCCTCCTTCGATGCATTAACAGAAGATTCCTATTTTAGTACTGTTTTCAAAATAATGATTTTTATAAACAAATATAGATAAATTAGGTTCTCTCCATCATAAATATGAGAAAAAACATTTGCGAAAACGCAAATGTCAAAAGTTATTGCGAGTCAAACTTTCAATTTCGAATACTTATAGGTTATCTATATAACAACATTTCTGAATATTCCGTAAAGTTGCCTATAAAAATCGCCTTTTTGAAAATAGGGATAAAATATGATTGTGCCACATTAACTCCCAATGGAGGAACATAGAAGGCTGCTAGATCTTTAGATGTGAGTCACCAAACCATCAGATTTCTGTTGAGTCTGAGCCGTTCAAATTGAAAACTAATGGTTGGGCTACTGACAGGTCATCATCATGTGAATAAACACACGGTGAGGCTTGTAGTTGATTGATTTTAAATTAAAGTTGATAAATCTCTTTTTTTGACTTAGCACACTTTATGGTATACATTGTCTTTATGGTTATGGACATTTATGGACATTTAAAGGAGATTGAACTATAACCGATATATATCTTACAATGAATACAAAGAACAAGAAAATCAAAACTGGTACACAAAGACGTTTTACGTAAATCAAAAATAACACTGGGACATGTAAAACTTAATCATTAATCACTACATTAAATAAATTCACATTGGTTGGTGATGACATCAACCACGTACAGCAGCATCTGTACTAAATTTATTGTCAGGATATTGTTGCTAGTCGTTAGTTTCGTTTTACGCCACACGTATTTAAGGCTATGTTAAACATCACGAGGAATATATTATCGTACTAGTTTAAACCGGAGTATGCACCTTAAAAAATATTGATATCTCGTTCACTATTCGTTCACAGATTAAGAGTTCTGGTGTAGTCAATTTTCATTACCTATATAAAGCATCTCGTTTGAGATTCGTTCAAAAATATTATTTCCCAATGAAACCAATGACCTTAGAATAAATTCAATTACCCATTACAAAATTTAAAGAAAAAAATCCTCAACATAACCAATTATGAATTATTGCCTTCTGTAAAATGGTTAATCTTATATTAATTCATCTGTGAAATTTCCGTTGGTCATTCACATTTTTTGGTCTGTGTCTTTCATTGTATGTCAAAAAATGTATAAATAAAATTATATAGGTAGGAAATAAATGTATATATCTAATCGTTGTTATTCCAACAAAGATCTAATTTCTTATTTTTTTGCTTCTTACAATTAGATACGATACAAGAGATATTCCATAATAAAAAGAAGATTTATTGTATTGTAAAAAAAACTTCAATTGATGTTACTATTCGTACTGCATAGTTCCATTTGCTTAAGTATGATTGAGACTTTCTTTTTGATTAAGATTCGTATGTAGTGTGCGAACTACAAACCACTCTGCAATACAAATTTAACTGTCAGTATACTTATGTGAAACTTGTGATGAGAAACAATTAAAGATAAAAAGATAAAATAATCTTGATTACCTTCAAATACCATGATATACTTTCGTGTATTTATATTCATTGTAAATCATTCACGCTTAATACGGTAGCTACACTTATTTTAAAAATTACAAATCAAAATATTTTATTTTATTATTTATTTAGTTTATATGTTTCTTAACATTATATACTTCATATACAGGGTGACTAGGAAGACTCAAGCATTTTTCATTCTGAGAAGAGTTAAATTTTCTTGACACATCGAGCTTGAATCATCAGAAAAATTAAATTTAATATTAATTAACTAATGAAAGTTGACAGTTGAGTCGACGTAAAAATATTTAACAAATCAGAATCAGACGGAAGTGAACATGAAGCGAAACCACAAATGCATGCGCTTGTAAGAGCTGAGTAGGCTCGTAAATGTTTAAACATGAGAACCATTAATCTATAGTATTAAGTTTTATACATTTTTAGGAGGTGTTATTGCACGACTCTTTTTCAAACATCCCTCGATAAAATTTTACCCTATCTGTTTAATTGGGCAAGTTTTGGAGGCCTATAAAATGGTAGTAAAAGTAGTACTACA
Source organism: Diogma glabrata (assembly GCA_963693315.1). Classification (NCBI taxonomy): domain Eukaryota; kingdom Metazoa; phylum Arthropoda; class Insecta; order Diptera; family Cylindrotomidae; genus Diogma; species Diogma glabrata. Next base: position 356,699,118 of record OY856187.1, on the reverse strand, counting down.
GTAATACGTAGGAGTACCATACGTTTTACTACTGAATCTATATCCTGTCAACCCATTAATACCTGACATTCTTCTTGACAAATGAAAATGTGGCAGATCAATTCAATTACTAATTCATACTCGATTTCACATGGATTTAGTTGTCTATAAAACAGACACATTTAGGAACGGTTCAACACACACTTCTAAAGTTGAATTTTTTTTATCCCATTGGCCACAATAATTTAGATGAAAATTTTTTGCATTATTTCTATTTGAGTTTAACCTAGTGAAGTTTTCTAAAATGTAACGAGATCTTTGAATTTGACCAATCACATTTCAATTGGAACGTTGGAAAACAAGTGGAACTGTTGCTGGCAGACTTTCACGGTTTAACCCAAATGATAGAGCATCCAACGAGAATGCCAGATAATACTAATCATAACATCAATTTGTTGTATTTATTTTTGACAAACGAGCCAGAAACAACCCAAACAAATGTTGATCAGCCGCTCAGATCATCGGACCATCTGTTAATATCAGCAACAGTAAAATTCACATCACCAAATCCAATTAAGCCAACCCTCGTCGCGTTTGAGTTATAAACATGATGATTGGGAAGGGTTAAGAAAACTATTGCAACGAAATACCATGGAAACATGTTTGTTGTGTTGAGCAGGATCCTACAGCACATCAGCACTAAGAGTCACTGAATTTATATAAGATGGAATGCGGTGGTTTATTCCAAATCGATTATTTACTCCCAAAACTGAACCTTGGTTCACACGGGATGTTGATGAGACGGGAAGAAATAAACGGAAAGCATTCCAGGCCTATAACTCAAATAAAACTCCAGAAACCCTTAGTGTCTATAAAAAAGCAAGAAATTTGAGTAAATTCAAAATAGATTGAGACAAAAATGCATTTATCAAAGGCAAAGCAAACAAATTCGCCGAATATCCATCTGGCTCTCGTAATTTCTTTCAGGCAGTTAAATCAGTGCAGTGCAATTTCACTCGATTATCTATTCCAACCTGAGTATTAAATGACATTCCAGTGAGTGACTCAAAGGAAAAGGCGGATCTTTTGGGTCGCATTTTCGCAAGAAACTCTAGCATAACTGAACCTCTTTATTCTCCTGCACTCATTTCCCAAGCTGAAATTAAAATGAAGCCAATTATTTTTCGCAGTAATATCATACGTAAAATGCTTTTATCCCTCAATATCAACAAATCCGTTGGCCCGGATGGTATTCCACCCATTATTCTAAAAAACTTTGCTAGACAATTAGCTCCAATTCTAACCAAAATTTTCTATTTATCTTACAAAACCGGAATATTCCCCGAGTGTTGGAAGTTGGCAAGCGTTCAGCCCATATCCAAAAAAGGCACTAAGACTGACCCTAACAATTATAGACCAGTTGCAGTTCTGTCGGATTTACCTAAGATATTTGAAAAATATGTTAACTACAACCTAATGGAATATTTGGAGGTGTCACGAATTATGGATGATAAGCAGTATGGTTTTCGTAGAAGTCATGCAACAGGTGATCTGTTGACCTACGTAACACATACGTGGAGCAAATCTCTGGAAAACCATGGTGAAACCATCAGTGCTTCTCTGGACATTTCAAAGGCTTTTGATAAAGTGTGGCATAGAAATCTTATAGCTGAATTAAAATCTTATGGCATAGATGATCTTACTGTATCATGGATTCATAGTTTTCTTACAGGTCGCCAATTTCATGTCAATTTAGATGGCAATTGGCATTACATTCAATGTTTTCACAACGAATGCTGCTGTTCCCCGAGGCTCTGCACTCTCACCAACCTTGTTTCTTTTATATATAAATGATTTACTTAGCTCTACAGTGCATCCAATTCACAGTTTTGCTGTCGACAGCACATTGCATGCCTCTCATGCATCTCTAAAAAGTCGATCTTGTGTAGCAACGATAGAGAATTGTTAATTAATTCTATCAACGAAGACCTAGAGTGTATAATGCAATGGGGAAAGACCAATCCTGTTGAGTTTAACCCTGCTAAAACCAAGTTATGTCGCCTTTCACGAATGGAACGACATAAAAACTTCCCCATTATGATAAACCACGAGGAATTACATGAGGTTAAATCGATTAAGCTTCTCGGAGTTGTCATCGAAAGTAACATGAAATGGAATAAACATGTGTTTAGTATTACTAGCGAAAACTGCAATACAAAAATTAGGATTCTTGAGCCGATGTAAGAAGTTTTTTAACTCTGAGCAACTTTTGTTATTTTATAAGTCATTTATCCGCCCATGTATGGAATATTGTTGTCATGTATGAGGAGGTACCTGTCAGTCAACAATTAAAAGGCTTGACTCTGTGCTGAGAAAGGCAATACGGTTGATTGATAATCATGCGTTAACTGATTAACTTGATTCACTCCAACACCGAAGAAATGTTGCCGAACTGTCAATGTATTATAAATACAATTTCTATGATGCATCCATTAGAGAAATCCAAAACATCCTCCCCATCGTGTGTGCAGTACAACCGACAAACACGAACTTCAGAAATGTCCCACCCATTTGCTGTACAAATATCCCGTTGTAGAACAGTTTCCTTTCAGAACGATTATTTCAATAGAGTAACCAAAATGTGGAACTCATGGCCCCTCTCAGTTTTCCCTGACGAATTCGCTCCTTTAGACATTTAAAGAAAATGTCCATCGTCATTTAAAACAACTTACCTAGCTATTTCCCTATCCTCATTCCTTCCTTTCCCCATCCCTCATTCTTTCCTAGTTGACATGGTATCTTCGGATATTCAAAGAGTCTATATAATATAATGAATATTTCATATTTAGTGTGCTAACATGTCTAACTAATTAATAAAAAAAATGTTTATCGATCGGTGATAATTTTTTGTAAAATTCCTTAAGTGTCATTGATAATATTCTCGGCCTACGACCTCGGTCTATTACCTATCAACTGGCTTTCGAAATTTTCGCAAAAAATTATTTCGAATGATCATCGAATTCGAGAAATTACTACTGAAAATTTTTTGCCTTAGTTTAATTTTAATTTAACCCAATGAAATTCATTAAAATGTAATGACATCATTTAATTTCACCAGTAACATTAGAATTATACTAATAAAAAGTTATACGTCTGACCTACTGTGATATTAAAAATTATCAGCCTAATTTTGAAATAATTAACTGATATCCCAGTTGTATAATGTATAACTGTATAATTCATAAAATGTATAATTCATAAAATTCCAATGTATAATTCATAAAAAATATGCTAAGAAATGAAAAATGGCAAAAAAATTTCTAAAGGAATTCCCCTCGTTCGTTGATAAATTCTAATAATTTTTTGAAAAATTCCTCAAGCAAGTGGTATTGATATAAGCCCTCGGCCTACGACCTCGTGCTTTTATCAATATACTTGCTTTCGAAATTTTTGGCAAAAAATTATTTCAAATTATCACCGCCCTTGGGAAATTACAACTGAAAATTTTTTGCCTTAGTTTTATTTTAATTTAACCCAATGAAATTCTCTAAAATGTAATGACATCATTCAATTTCACCAATAACATTAGAATTATACTAATAACAAATAGTTATACGTCTGGCCTACTGCGATATTAAAAATTGTCACCTTAATTTTGAAATAATTAACTGATATCCCAGTAGCCAATGTATAATTCATAAAAAATATATAAAGAAATGAAAAATGGCAAAAAATTTTCTAAACGAATTCCCCTTGTTCATTGAGAGAGAGAGAGAGAGAGAGAGAGAGAGAGAGAGAGAGAGAGAGAGAGAGAGAGAGAGAAAGAGAGAAGGAGAGAGAGAGAGAGAGAGAGAGAGAGAGAGAGAGAGAGAGAGAGAGAGAGAGAGAGAGAGAGAGAGAGAGAGAGAGAGAGAGAGAGAGAGAGAGAGAGAGAGAGCAAGAGAGAGAAAGAGATCATAAACACATAAAATAATAAAATATAAAAACAAAATTTAATCGACATGTCATCGAAGAAAAGGAAACAATCGATTTTTGTTCGAAAATGACACATGCAAGAATTTGATTGCCCAAACATGTCGACTGAACTGGCAAAATTTTTTGGTGTAAATAATCGCGAATTAAAAATAACGAACGAGAGGAAACCAAAATTCCAAAAGGCTTGTGGTTGATAGGAACACAAGGTGCAAACATTTAGAATACATTTTTTTCCACATGACGAGCATTTATTGCTTGGTATAGTTTTCACAACGCGAGATGTGGATAAACGAATCGATTTGTGGAAATATGAAGAAAACCGATTACCGCGTATTATAAAAACTGTATTTTAATTATAAAAACGGGTGAGGCCGGAGATTTTACTCACCAGTTTTCCCATTATCACTCAAAAGCTTATCAGTTCCTTCTCACATATAAATCTCCATCTTTTGCTAAAAATTCCTCAGCAGCAAAATGTTTGAATCATCGAATTTTCGATCTTCGATAATTCATCATAAAAATCGATGATTTGGTATGTTGATATGCAATCAAAAAATTTAAATTTAAAAAAATAATTATGTCGATTCGATGGTGAAGGTGATGTGCCAGTTGTGATGAAGCATCACTACCAACATTCTGTTGCAGCATTAGTTCATTAAAGAAAACTGCAGTATCCCAACAGCCATAAATTCTGTTGTATACGAATAAAAAAAGTTAAACCACTTCTTTTTAAATAAACATAAATTGGGATGCAGAACTGTTACAAATCACATTTTAAGCAAATTGACTCTAAGTTTAATAAGAATCAATTAACAGGAACTGTTGTTATTGATCCCAATATCATCTAAAATCTAATCAGTTCTTTGTCATTCAAATCTCCATCTTTTGTGAATGTGACATCAAATTGATTAATGAACGAAGTATACAGTCCCAACAAACTTTAAAAACAAAGTGAAAAAAGTCAGCAGTGGACCCCACGCCACTTTGGTCGATGTGCCCCAAAAGCTAATCATTATCTTCTGGCACTAATTAAAATCTTTTTCATACGTTTCGTCATAATTACTTCATTGTTTTAGAATGCAAACTTTAGTGTGGATAAACAACACTAAAAAAATGCAAAAAATTTTTTGCCGCAAATGAAAAAGCCGGAATTTAGAATGCATAACTGTTGTGAGCCGTATTAAATGCTTATGTACCAAGTTTCTAGCAATTTGATAATCAGGTACTGTTGTTATTGACTTTGCATCTTTTGTCAGTGTTATTTAAATTAATTCACGGCCGGCCGTCCGCCGTCATTACCTACACTGCAGGGAAAACGGCTGGGGGGATTTCAAAAATTTTTTTTTCTAAAAATAGGTATTCACAAGGGACAGGTCCGAAAGGACGCTGTGTTCGATAACTGTACCGGAAGTGTGTCAAAAAATCATTATGTGTGTCAAAAATAGCAAATTTTCATATTTTTGGTTTAAAAAACGTTCATTTTAAGTGATTACGAGTAGGAACATTAAATTTGGAGAAATCTTGATGGTCGGGATTAGTATGTGAGATCAAAAACTAGATTATTGCATTATAAGTTTGTCAAAAAAATGTTGTCAAGTGTGTCAAAAGAAAGATTTTTATTTATTTTTTTACCTAATTTTTTGGAAAAAAAAAATAAAATTGATTGTTTGTTTGAAATGAAGTTTTATTATTTTTATTGAGAATTATGGCATTATCAGTTTGTCAAAAAAATGTTGTCAAGTGTGTCAAAAGATTTTTATTTAGATTTTTACCCAATTTTTTGGAAAAAAATAAAATTGTTTCTTTGAAATGAAATTTTATTATTATTATTGAGAATTATGACATTATAAGCTTGTCAAAAAAATAATGTCAAGTGTGTCAAAAAATGATTTCATTTATTTTTTTAGCCAATTTTTTGGAAAAAAAAATGTAGCTGTTTTTATGACGTAAATGTATCAAATTGGACATGGAAATTTTTTAATTTGTTATAGTTTTTGAATTATTTTTGGAATTTTGAAAAAGTTTGTATTTTTGATTTTGTAATAATTTTTGCAATATTTTTAGGATTTCGGCAAAAGTTTTAAGTCTTGATTTTGTAAGAATTTTTTGAATATTTTTAGAATTTTGAAAAATTTTTAATTTTTGATATTATTATAATTTTTGGAATTTTGAAAAAAATTTCAATATTTAATTTTGTAATAATTTTTGCAATATTTTTAGAATTTTGGAAAAAGTTTGGATCTTTAAGAATTTTTGAAATATTATTGGAATTTAGAAAAAATTTAAATGTTTGATTTTATTCTAATTTTTGGAATATTTTTGGAATTTTAGAAAAGTTTGATTTTATTTAATTTAACAATATTTTTGGAATTTTGATTATAATTTTCCAACAACGCATCAATACGTTGTGTTAGTTTTGTAATAAATTTTTAAACAGAGATAAAAAATACATGTACTTTAACAAAGAGTTATGTTTGATATACATCGCTGCCCAAAACTAAAAACCATGTCCTCATAAAAGTATTTTGCCGAAAACTATATACAAATCCTTAACCCAGACCGAAGTCTTGATATCTCAGAGCTGTGAGATTTCAGCCCCTCCATATTTTAATATTTAATTCAGGCACAACATTTTGAAGGAGAGTAGTGGAAAGTGACACAGTAAAAAATACAAGAGGATAGTAGAGGAAAGGGAAGGAAATATGTAAAGGGGTGGTAAGACTTTTAATGTGACAGTTTCTTTTTGTTATGCTTAAAATTTTGAAGCTTGAAATTAGGCGCAAAAACAGTGGATTTTAAAGAGTTCCATAAAGATGTCGTTCGTGAGAAAAAGACGAGACATATTGCTCAGTTCGGTCAAAGAATGGTTCAAGCGAGTGCTCATGAAAGTTTATTGCTAGAGTACGAGTAGTGCGCGAGAACTGGTGTCGTGGAAGCATTACTGATTTTATCTCAACTGAACACTTACCATAATAATATTTGTAAAATACACAGCGGGCTCCGATATTGTGTCTATGATCAAAATCTATGTCTATGATCAATTGTGTCTCTATCAAAGAGTTTGCTAAGTTAGCACAATTAACTTGCATCCTGCCGCTACATGGGAATTTTAATGAGGTCTTGTAGAAGCTTTATGAAGAAGCTTAATCAGCAATTCAGAACGAGTAAAGTACAATTTACTTCTTCTCAGATAACCTAAATATTTAGATACGTTTTTGGCTGTTGAGTAAATATGGAAGAAAGTTTGGAATCTAGTTCTAGACCGAGCATGTAGACCGAGCCGATAGAGAGCTGTTAATTGGGGTACCCTCATGGCTGGGTGAAAAGTCCGGTCGCTTTTATGTGTGTAAAGACACACGCTTGAAAGTTAGATGTATTGATTTCGATCCGGTTAACTTTAAGGATAGTGTTGATGTTCTGTGACAAAGAAGACATAATTTTATCTCGTTTTGAAGCGATAGGTGATGGAATTGATAGAGGCACGGTTGTGGAAATTGTACCCAGAGGATAAGGTACTATCATCCTCGTACGAATGGACTGGATTAAGAGTGTATAGTAAAAGATTGTTTATGAAAATCAAGAATAGGGTGGGGGAAATAACGGATCCTTGAGGAACACCGGTGTCAAGAATATGGGAGTTAGAGTTTGTTCCATCGACAACTACCTGAATTACGCAGTTCTGCAGAAAGCTTTAAATCCAGGAGACTAGGAAGCTAATAACGGTGCCGTTAGTTTAACAAACAATGACTTATGCCAAACACGTTTAAAGACTTTAGAAATATCTAAAGCGACTATTTGCGTTTCACCTTTATTAACAATATTACGGTTCTATAAGTCAGTCAAATACACCATTAAATCACTAGCAGATCTGCCAATTCGAAATCCATATTGGCGATCCGACAGTAAATTACAATCCTCCAAGTTGTTCGTTAGATGAAAATTTGTTATTGACTCCATTACTTTAGATAGTATGGAGACTAAAGCAATCGGCCTATAGTTGGAAGGATCGGTCTTATTGCGTTTTTTTTTTTTTGGAATTTGGTGGGCAATAGCGGTTTTCCAGGATGATGGCAAAGTGGAAGTTATCATAGAAAGGTGCAATAGTCTACATAACGGTTTAGCTAAAGATTGATGGCAGTTTCTAAGTACGGCGGCTGGTATATAATGACCGTTTGGAACCGCTGATTTATTCACATTTAAGCCGGGCATTCACATACAACAGAAACAGAAACAGAAACCGAATTTCATACAAATTTGACAGATAAAAATTCGGTTTCTGTAAAATTTGTATGGAATTCTGTTTCTGTTTGTGTTGTATGTGGTTTCAAGCCTTTAGTTCTTAAATAGACCTGTTTCATAGAGTATTTGCCTATTGCGGGGAAGGCGGCAGTTGATTAGAAACTGGCGGTTGTGAGGCGACTGCAAAGTGAGAAGCTAAAAGATCAGCATTTTGTTCAGATGTGGAGTGAATTATATTGTGTTTTGAGAGGAGGAACTTGTGATGTTTTTTTACCCACAAAATTTCTTTGTACCAAGCCAGCAAATGACCAGAAAGATTTGGGGTTATTACCGTTCAGGATTTCTCTAATTTTGTCACGGGTTTTCAGGTCGTCTAATCTTTTGGCATTGTGACATGACATTTTTAGCACTTCTACGGACGACTATCAGAAGTTGATGATTGTTAACGGAAGGTGTTTGTTGGAATGGAGCGTGAGCTCTATGTTTGTAGTCAATTGCTGATCGGGAGGCTTCATTAAACCATGAGTTGTTTGCGGACTTCGGTTTCTGAATGGATGTGGGAATGAAGCGTTTCGTGGCCGATCGAAAAGCTGATGTTATTCGTAGCGCAATTGCGTTAACATTTTCATCAGCAGATAAACTAGCCCAGTTGAGATGGGTCAAAAAGTCGTTCATAGCACTCCAGTTCGCATTCCTACAATGCCAAATGCCATAAATTTCATGAAGGTAGAGTATTGTATATTGTAGGATTCGTTTTGAATTCTGCCCTCACCAGGCAGTGATCAGATGATCTAATAGGCGGATCGACCATTATTATATATTTATCGATGTGAGTGGAAAGGAATAAATCTAAAAGATTAGGACTGTGGCTGCTAAGGTCAGGCAGGCATGCGGGTTGGTTTATCGACTAGCTGAGTGAGCAAGCTAAGATCTGCAAATAGTTCGGCGGATTTAGCTTCGCGGTTCCGGCGAGCAGAATGAGGGGCCATTTGTCATTTTGAACATTAAAATCACCTGCTATGACTATTTCATATCGGAAATTTTTTCTGTGGAGTCTGACAGGGTGTCAAACTACTTTTGGGCATCGTCCACTGGTAGAGTTAGACTTCTATTAATAAACACAGAAAAAGGGAGTGCTGTTCGATTTGAAATCCAACCCATAAAAAGTTAAATCTCGGATTACTACTGATATCCAGATTAGTCGGAATAGTAAAATGAAATGAACGTCGTTTCTGATATAGAGTACAATACCACGGTTACGAAATAGCCTATCTATTATGCTATAGATTTGATATGTGTAAGGGTCGCCGGGACTGCAGATTTTCGATTCCCCCAGTGCCACAACAGCTGGTTTGTTAAAATTTAAATGGGCTCTATGATTCGTCTTTAGACCCCTGATTTATTTCAATAAATACCGTAAGCTGGAACAAACAAACAAAATTTAAAAAATCTGGAACTTATGATAATTATTAAAGTAGAAACCAAACGACTAGACAGTTATAATCAAATAACCAATCGGAAACAAGAAAAGTGATCAGAAGAAAAAACAATCCCTTTATCCAATGTGCCGAAAAAGCTAATAAAATCTTTCTCATGATTGAAACCTTTTACCGACGTTTCATGAAAATCGATTTTAACTGTGGCTATTATAGTAGGGATAAACACGTAAAAAAAATTAGTACGCAGAAATATTGAAAACAGTACTCAAACCTTATATACCAATCCTGATTTTCCATTTTCAAATGAACTCGGATCATATCCATGCGAAATAGTCGGCGATCAAAACTCAGATGCTTAAATATATTTCTGTCGGTTAGTTAATAGTAAATCTTAATGAAAGGAAATAATAAAAACTAATTTGATTATAAATCAAAAACCTTGATTCGTTTATTTACATCTCCTTATTATAAATAGATAGTATAAGGTTACAATTAAACTCTATTTCGCATAATTTCAAAACTATTTTTTTACTTTCTATACCACATTTGAAGCGTTTTCATTCTCTTAACTTTCTTTTGTAATTGCAAAATACCATACATCAATGCTTCAGCGGTTGGTGGGCATCCTGGTATATAAATATCAACAGGAATTACTCTATCACATCCACGTACAACAGAGTATGAATAATGATAATAACCACCTCCATTTGCACAACTGCCCATTGAAATTACCCATCGTGGTTCAGGCATTTGATCATAAACTTTACGTAATGCTGGTGCCATTTTATTGGTCAATGTACCAGCAACAATAATAACATCAGCTTGACGTGGTGATGCTCGAAACACAACACCATATCGATCCATATCATATCGTGGAGCAGCAATGTGCATCATTTCAACAGCACAACAAGCTAATCCAAAAGAAAGCGGCCAAATAGAACCTTTACGTCCCCAATTTAAAATATCATCTAAACGAGCAAATGTCCATTCTGCCATATTCGTTTGTTTTCGTCCAAATGGAGAATATCCTTTTTTTGGTAGAGTATTTTTATCATCAACAACTGGAAGAGTTTGTTGATTTCGTATTAATGTTGTACTCGCACCACCAACACTTCGTAATAATGAAGGCATATATGCTGCAGAAATTGCAGGTGCATTATTTAATTTTGATACAACCTGCCGCAACATTCTGGAAATAAAGTTATATTATTATTTAGTATTGGTCAGCCAACATTAATACCACAGTTATTTTAAATATTAATCAAATTATAATAATATTATTTACGTTCTTTTAAAAAGATGAAGTTTATGTAACCTTTATAATATATATTTATTTTTATTTGAGATGTCAAAAACATATAACGAATGAAGATAGTTTCAATTTATAAAACATTGCAACATTTACCCAGCAAGAAAGTTACTCGATGAATGAGTTATAAAGTTTTTTCGTTTTAGTATAAATATTTCACTGTAATTTTTTAGTTTACACTTTGGAATTAGTTTTTAAATTTTAGTTACATAAATCTAAAACTTTATTCAAACTACAGTTTTTGTGTGATAAAACAATGATAACGAGTTTTAGTACAATATATGTATATGTACTAAAACAAATTTTATTTAAATTATTTCAACGAATTTTGGTATAAAATCAACACATTGTTGATTGGAAATGGTAAAATAAGAGAAAAACAAACAAGTAAAACATTTCTTCTTTTATTTATTTTTTCAAATAATGTATATGGTTGGATTGACTCTACCATTCATTTTGATACAAGATTAAGATTCTCATATAAATTAAAATTCTTTGATTAGAGATAACTAACTTATGAATTTAATCTATTAATGCTATAATAATTACTAGGAGGGCCCGGCGTGCTTCGCTACGCTTATAAATAAAGTTTTTGCGTAGACATTTTGTTGACGTAGAAGCAATGATTTCAAAAAGTGGTAATGAGAAATGCTAGCATATAATTTTTAATTTTTCTTTTTAAATATATGAATGATAAATAATCAGAACTCAAGCTGATCAGTTCGGATATATGACAAATTAGCGATCAAATAAGTTTTCAAGTAAGCTTATTTGATCTCTAACTTATTTGATCGCTAATTTTTCATATATCCGAACTGATCAGCTAGAGTTCTGATTATTTATCATTCATATATTTAAAAAGAAAAATTAAAAATTATATGCTAGCATTTCTCATTACCACTTTTTGAAATCATTGCTTCTACGTCAACAAAATGTCTACGCAAAAACTTTATTTATAAGCGTAGCGAAGCACGCCGGGCCCTCCTAGTTTCAATTATTCAGTTATTTTTCTTTTTACTTGCAAAAATATACTTAAGTCGGATGAAATTTGTGGCACCTATTCACAAAACATTGACACCAATACCAAAACTACGTGAAAAAGCCTCAAAAATTCAACCGCGCATAACTCCGATTCAGAGTACACAAAAAATAAAAGCAGAAACAACTTTTTTCCTTTCGTCAATACCAACAAAATATCAAAATTTCAGATTTTTTAAAAATCAAAAATTTAAAATCAACAAACAAATGTACGTTTTCAAAATAATAGCCCTCCTATAATAAAAAAACAAAGAAAAATATTACGTCTATCGACCCCTAAATCAATTCATAAACTAAATTCTCTAAACTTCAAAGGAAATGTATAAAATAAGAGAAAATAAATATAAAAAAAGAAAAAAAAGTTTTAAGTTTTAAACCATTACCAAAACTACGTGAAAATGCCTCAAAAATTCAACCGCGCATAACGCCGATTGAGAGTACACAAAAAATAAAAGCAGAAACAACTTTTTTCCTTTCGTCAATACCAACAAAATATCAAAATTTCAGATTTTTTAAAAATCAAAAATCAAAAATTTAAAAATCAACAAAAAAATGTACGTTTTCAAAATAATAGCCCTCCTATAATAAGAAAACAAAAATATTACGCAAATATCTTTAATCAATAAACAAAATAATCGAAATAATATCGAAAAGTCCTTGTTCAAAGACAAAAGACGACTGAAATGAAAGAAAATAAATTTTTAAGTTTCGTTTTTGTTGTTCGTTGTTCGTTATTCGATAGCTAATATATAAAAAAGAAAATATAAAAAAAGAAAATATAAAAAAATAAAATAAATTTTTAATTTCGTTTTTGCATGTATGTAAACTTATAATGCATATGTATAGAAAAAGTTTTCCGTATATAATAACTTTTTTATTTATGATCCGATTTGTTTGAATCCGGATCCGACTATAGGTTACACTAATATCAGTTAGCTGTGAAAATTTCAAATGAATCCATCTGCGAATAAAAAAGCCTAATGCTCCACAAAGTTTTAATCTAGCGTATTAATATATAGGATTATCTGTTGATCTTCAATAACTGGTATGGTATGATTTGTGTTTTTCTCGCGTTTTGTCAAGAATAATTCTATAAACCATGTTTCTACATGATGCAAACATGTTTCACATTTGTTTTAGTTTAATCTTCTTTTATTTATCTAATTAGTGCTTTCCAATGATCATGATTGAATATTTTATTTCCTCTTTATTATGCAGTATGAAACTGAAATAATTTTACAGTTTTATGGGCGATAAGATTTTTGAGTGGGGTGCAATCGTTGGACAAAGTTAATCTATCATCATCAAGCATTTCCCTCAAATTTGATTAATTTTAACAATTCAGTTAATTTGTTTTTGGTCGAAATTGACTTATAGATATAACTCGACGAAAAGTAGCGTATTCCCGACGTCCACGCATTGCTACCTATGTAACGCTAACAGAATTAGATGGTGTTATAGAGGGCATCAGAAAAAATATCGCGGAGGCTCAGAGATACTGAACCTCACAGCGGATAATTTCCGTTAGGCAAATACAAGTCACACGTCCGTTCGTTCATATTAGGGCGGGCTTAAACAGAGGCTGGCTTTGTTCAGAGGTTGGTTAGTATAAAACGTCAATATTGAACTTTAATATGAACGGGATATAAATAAGCCCAATCTCACAACGTATAACGCTCGGTACAGTGGTTTCTAATTATTTTGAATTTACTACAAGGACTTTGAAAATAGCGCCCGGACTACGCTATTAATTTGATCGTCACAAGGTACAAGACCAAAACTTAGCCCTTAAAACCAAACCCGGGTCTGCCGAGTCAGTTTTTATGTTATTCTGCCACTCAAGAGTCTAGAATTTAGTAATTTGTCTGTGACTTGATAAGGATTGTGTTAAGCTCATAGGTCTCATTCTATCCTCAAGGCCAATTTTGTAAGCAAGTGAGGGTACGTATAATGCATGGTATTAGAAGTCAGGACGAAAAGCAGTTTTTATTAGATATTATACCTAACCCTTGGATTAGAGATTATCAACCCCCCTTCTATTCAATATCAAAGAACGTATTTTCTGCAAAATTCTGAAAAAAACTGAGCACAAATTCAATCTATCAGGTCTATCTAGCAGTTGTTCGTCAAATAACCAAGATTTCCAACCATATGTCACATATTTTCAGATAAAAGAACAACGCAATTGAGAAATGACAATTAATAAAAAAAATTCATTTTAGATGTTATTAATTGTATATCTATATTTATGCAAGTAATGGGTAAGGTGCCATTATCTAATTTAAAATTATAATTCACTAGAACGATAATAATCTATGCGGTTTCATTCTAGTGAATTTTAATTGTAAAGTAGATAAAGGTAACCTATCCATAGGATTTTTGTGAATTATCTCTAAGTAACTAGAGAAAAAAATTGATTTTTGTTTCAATTCGAAAGCATATTTGGGGTTCTCACAATAAAGCGTTCACTTAATTCGAGATAAAAAACGGTAAACACCTATGGCAAAACATGAACTGCCAGTCGATTTGTCGCCAAATGTGCATGGGCTCTATTTGGGCGCCAAAAACTGGGATCTATCAATATATCACTTCACGTTTACCTATTAGGCAAACCTATCAACACACACCGAGATCTATGCCCTCGTTTCTCAGTTCCTAGTTAAAACTTTTACAGAGGTTAGGAGGAGCTCAATCATTTATTAATATCGCTTCGTTTTATAGAAATAATATTATATTATCTCAAAAATTTAGAGTTGCTCATTTCCATCCCCAACCAAGGATGTTCTAATATCTTTTAAGGTTGTTTGTCTAACCTGAAGGGTTAGACGTGGTTGCTTTCTTTCAATAACTCAAGAGCATCATGGCAGATAATTTTAAATATTTCAATATAGATATTTGACAGAAGAATGCTAAGTGTATCTACTGTTATGGTTTCGATTCCATCCAGCTGCGATCTGAAGGAGTTCCGTAGTTTTTTGTAAATAGAGCAATCCAGAAGAACGTGCATTGCGGTTTCATCCACATCACATGTAATGAATTTTCCATCTTTTGTTATTCCAAAACGTTTTAAGTACTCTCTAAATTTGCCGTGTTCAGTGATCAACTGAAACATAGGACCGGTTAGAGCCACCATTTGGTTTAAGAGTAAGTAGGTCGCCGCTAATAAAATGAGATTTCCCAGCGTACTGTTGGCACAGTCCTTGTTTTATTAATTTCGTTTTACTTGCATAACTTGTAGTGAGAATTTGATTGTAGATGCTGACCTTTTCCTTAAAAAGAAGCTCCACAGGGGTTGAACCCGCAATGAACTGAGACGAAGATATAGATAAGGTTTTATAACCCCGAATCTTGCAACGTTCTATATGGTTCTATAACCTCGAAGCTACATATTTATTTGAGCGCCCAACGACTGTTGAACATGCTTAACGTTGGCCCTCCCCTACCAACCAGCCGACCAGTATGTCAGAATCGATTCAACTACAATTCTATATATGAGTCAGAGCGTGTGTCTATCAAGACCGCATCGTTAATGTGATAGCCTTGTGAAGCTGTGGAAGAGTTTTTAAGTTTATTAGGGTAATATGACTTGACATCCTGAGTCTCTTGGCAAAGTCGTCACCAAGGTATGTTGTCGTGCTTACCATTTTAATTGGTGCTCCGTTACCTTTAAGGGTAGTTGGTTTTGCACGTTCGTACTTGCCTTTCAGCTGAAGCATAACAGTTTTGTGCGTTGGAAAGTATAGTCTGTTCAAATTGCACCATGAAATCATACAGTTTAGTGCTCTTTGACCTAGACCTTGTAATTGTTTTCTTAAGCTTCCGGTTATTATAATTACTTTATCATCAGCGTATACAACCTCCAGAACTCCGTTCATCGTGCTAGTGTCGTAGACCATATTCCAGAAGGTTGGCCCCTCTCGTTACGATTTTCTCAACTGAGTCATTGTCATCCTTAATTATTGCAGTAAGTTCGGGCAAAAAATTTCCCACAAACCTATAAAAAAATGTTGGAGTATTTATTATTTTTAGGTAGCTAGCTAAATCTGAGGCAGCCGTTGACGAATAATAAGAACGTAGGACCTAAAACCTTCTAGGACTGCTGTACAAATTTTACTTCAATTTGATCAGATCCAGGAGCCTTGACACATTTAAAACTCATCACAGCCTCATCAGATGCTTTGCTTGGGCGCCAATGAACCTGGACTATCAGTATATCACTTAACGTTTACCTGTTAAGCAAACCCATCAACAACTTAAAAGTTATATCATTTCTAAAACCAAGAAATGGTGAATCAATAAAAACCCATTTGCTGACCAATCAAAAACGTACAAATCGCAAACCCTTAATGCAAAAGTAGACGAAACAGCAGCAACAACAACGAACAATAAATTACATACGATAAAGTCGTAAATAAAGAAATAAATAAATAAATAAAATAAACAAAATAAATAAATAAAAATAACTGTATAAAGCAATAAAGGGAAAGTGTCAAC
The DNA here is from genome assembly GCA_963693315.1 of Diogma glabrata. Classification (NCBI taxonomy): domain Eukaryota; kingdom Metazoa; phylum Arthropoda; class Insecta; order Diptera; family Cylindrotomidae; genus Diogma; species Diogma glabrata. The sequence goes on along the minus strand of OY856187.1, from coordinate 356,682,645 downwards.
AATACAAGTAATTTGTTGTGTAGATCGAATTAAACCTTTTGTAACTTGACATTCCAGAGATGGAACTGGAATGAGCATGATATGAAAGTTTAAAAAGAAATGTTCTACCGTTTAGTTTATGTATTTTGTCTTCATTTTTATCTAACCGTAACAATCATGGTGATAAAATTTTATAATAACTTTATCATACATAACAATTGTTTACTTAAAAAATTTTAAGTTTTGTCCTCAATAAACCAACACTGGACAACAAGTAATTGAGTTTATTAGTTCTACGAACAAATTATGAAAAAACTCACATTTAATTTTTACAACCAAAAAAATGAGATATTCCAGATATTTCTTTGAAATCTGAGATTTTGTTGATTCATATGGTTATTACTGTTTTCTCCGAACGTGGAATTAAAGTTTGCATTTCTTATTTCAAACTATTCGTAACTGGTTTTATTAATTGTTTATAATAGTTAGTCATTATCACAAAAGAAAATAATAAATATTATTTTTTTAGGTCGTTCAATTAATATATTATATTAAATTAATATTTTATATTTTTACAGCTTTTTTTGTTATGTATGGGGGTTGAATGATATTATTTACAATAAAAAGTTGTAATAGATTACAAAAAACTTCAATGCAATATCGACGACATAACTTGTTTTGTTATCTTTTCTAGATTCTGAGAGAAATAAAAAAAACACAAACATTTTATCTTATTTTTTTTTGACGTATTCCGTCTTTTTAAGTTATTTATTTTTTAAGTTGAACTCTCGTTTTTTATTTGTTCACTACAAATAGTGAAGATGCAAGAGAATTATATTTTTACTTTTCGATATACATATCGTTTTTTATTTGATTCAAACTCGAAACTTAACATAATATTATGAAATTAAACGTACAATCATTTAACAATAATTGTAATAAATGAACAGAAGGCACTTTTGAAAAGTAACAAAAAAAAAAAGAATAAAGAAGGGGGAACATGATAAATGTAAAAGAAATTGCACGAAATTCAAATTGCATCATACAAGTTTTTTTTTGTTTTGTGGTACAGAAACGAGTTTTAAGATTTTATTGATTGAAAAATGGAAGAAATAATTTTTTTTTTAAATATTTAAGCCATTGTTCATCTATTCAAAAAAAAAGTAAATGTTTTTGAACGGAATTTTCAGTCATATCATAAAATTATGTGAGATAAAAGAGAACACAAGATACACACAGAAACAGGAGGAATAATAAAATTGAATAGTTCAAATTTATATGAGAAAATTATTCAATTTCAAAGTTCGCAATACAAGTTTTTAATTTGCAAATTTGTTTAAGATGTTTGTAAAAGAAGCGAACGCACCGTTATATCGCAAATTAAAGTAGAAAAAATGATGAAATTTACAAATAACGTTACAGTCAAAAGGTATAATGTATACTTTTCAATTCCGAATAGTTATTCCATAATAAGAATTGAATGTATTAGTTTGAAGTAATTCCCTTATTGTGTTAGCTACTGAATTCTTTTTTGTTTTTATCATTTTAATGAATTGCTGCAAAATTTGTTTAGCATGTTCGAATATGAAACTGAAAACGTTTTAAATTCTAAGGCTGTAATAGGTTTTTCAAAACCTTTTAGTGTGCAAATTTCGGATATTGATTTTGGCAACATTTGGTGTGATTTTAAATTTTCATTTTCATGTCACCAGTCCCATATTTTGGTGAAGTTTTGTCCACCGATATTGGTTTCAACGTTTATTAAGATTTACAATATTTATTTTTATTTCGTTCTTACTCCAAAGAACAAAGTTTTAATTTTGAATTTTACTGCTTTGGAAACGATTAAATTTTTTTTTGTTATGGATATTGAAGATCGGAGCACGTGGTTGTGATTTATCTAATTTCAGTGGTATCCTAATTAGTGCTTTCATTCAATATAAGGCAGGCAATCTTTAGGATTCATGAGCTAAAAGAGCCTTGATTGTGTTTTCTCTTTTTTTTAGTAGTCTGTAGTATTAGAATGCAGGTCAACGAAGTACGCAGACTTCGCTCTGTTAAAACTAAAACACACAGAAGTTGCCTTAAACAATTCACTAGAACAGACATTAGAAGATCGTAGATTGTTAGGGCCGAAAAACAACTAAGTCGACTGGGTTGATCTAATTCCAGAGATAGGCACTGTTCTATCAATCCAAATCCACAATCCAATGTCGGAACAGTGTAACAACATCGTAACGATGATTGCTAGGAGCTATTGAACTTCTTCTCAAAAAAACTGTCAGGCGCTGAAATAAAATAATCCGCATACTATCGAGAGTTTCTCGCAATTTATCTAGCAATCAAACACTTCACATATTTGGTTGAGAGTCGGAATTTCACAATTTACACTAACCACAACACGAACAATTCAGTCTAAAACTAAACACACTCCAATCTCGGTAATTGTATTTTCGGGCATCCAATAACGAATCAGTGAAAACTGACATCGATTACATTTACAATACTGGCAACGAACAGCACAAAAAGCAGTTTTAGTACTTCAGAGTTTGATTTTTTGATTCCGTTTGTCACGCTCGCCGAGTCATCAATGAAACTGGGGCTTTTCAAACTTTTCTAGATAGGGGACGAAACATCAACGAGTAACGCACAATAGAACGTTCCTGTTCATCCTTCCAACGCACTAAGGTACAACGGCACAAAAAAAAAGACAACTTCTCCTTTTAATGGATACTCCTATTTCTTAACTTGTGTTGATCGAGAAATTAGTATGCCTGACATTTCCTCTGCTACTAAGGCCATCCCAAATAACAAACTTACTTCTCAATTTTGAGCTATAGCACCTTGAGCTTCGCTAAAGCTAAAGTGGAAGCTATTTAAATTTTACTTCCATAAAGTTTCGATAGAACTTCCACAGAGAAGGTCCCCCACCACTGAAATAAAAGCTTCGAAAATACTTTTAAATTTAATGTAAGAAGCTTTATCGAAACTATCTACACAACTGGAGAGAAATCTTCCGAAAAAAGGTTATAGAAGTTAAAGCTGTCATTAGAATTGACGTAATTTGGGTTGTAAAGTTACAACCCAACTATTTAGACTATTTAAAATTTAAACATTTAAATTTTAAATAGTCTAAAAGTAGCTTCAATTTGAATACTTTAGAAGTTTTACCGAAATTGTTTTGCGAAAATGAAATATGTTAAACTGACGAAAACTATTGCTTCTCTATTATTTCAACCATAGTTGGAGCTTATTCGAAATTGTCTACCATTGTCTATTGGAATATTGTATACCCGGCGATTTTGTCTTTTTTAATGAACTATTTAGACATTTATTTTGCGCATTATAAAATATTCTTTATTTACAATGCATGCACAATGGAAATACTTTTACTCATGAGATCCAAGTTTGTATGAAAATTTGTTTTGAGGAAAATAAAATTTATTTTTGAAATACTTTTTCCTCAATGAAAAGGTTAAAAATTTCGTAACTTTTTCCTCATGATTAATAGAGAATTGAGCTACCTACATTTTAAAGCATTGTATTTCTATTAAAAAATAATAATAAACAGTTGCTCAAATCTCATGAGGAAAAACCTCATACATTGTGTATGCACCGTTAGTCTTGAAATAGCCCAAAAAATCAAGTCAACTAGAATCAACTAGACTGGAGTGGAATGCAGAAAATTTAAACATTATTAGGCTAAGTTTTATAAATAATGATACACGAATTTTCTTTGCATTTGTGAGGGCCAAAATCGGCAGGAAGAACTAAGGGGATACAGAGTTTTACAATTTAGTCAGAGTGACTAAATGATATATAATATAATGATATATAATTTCTTGTATTGTTATTGTTTTATATTTATATAACATTCTTAAAAAATAACTGCTTTCATCAGCACCGCCGCAAAAATATTAAAGTTACCTTGCTACCGCCGTAAGCAAATGAAAAAATGGCGTTACTTTACAACCGCTTTGATTATATGTTTCAACAGTAAGACTTTAAACTTCTCCCTAGCGGCAGTAAAGATAAATTTACAGACGTTTGCCGAAGGAAATATATTGAAGGTGGGGAAACTATGAAGGTGGGGAAACTAGTTTCGATGAGACACTGTTTAGTGTTTTTTTTAAAAGAAGTTAGCATGTTATTTGGGATGACATTTGTTCATAATCATGAATAACGATTCGGTGTTCCACTGCATTGGAGTTAAAACTTTTTACCGAAAGAATGAAACTTTTTTGCTCACATCGGATACGAACAACGGGATACCATCCACAAAAGAATTGAAATTTAGAACGATTTTATAGTCAGCTAATGGCAGCACTTATGTCTAGGGACAACACAACAGGTATTCGAACTAGTGATAAAAGATCTGAAATGTGTACCAGCGGATCTCGCCTAATATCTCAGTTGCAAAACCATGAAACCATGACACAGGTATTGATCAACTTTGCAGCACTATCCTTAACAACATCTCGACAGTTACCCGAAAAAACCAACAAAGCGGCATATTTGTCAGGAAGTCGTTAGAAAACTGCGACCTTGTATTCTTTTCTAACGCATATACCAGCTAATCGAATACCCAAAGTTGTTCATTTCGAACAATTAGCAAGGAACTATAAACAGTGATCTTCATCGCCGAGGGGAGTACTGTAGAGATTAATATATTTATATTTCATAGTAATTAGTTTCAACAAACATCAGTTAGGTACAAACCAACCAATTAAACAATCGATAAAATATCAATGTTGTTCCACAGTCGACGCCACGTGGAAGCGCCATATGAAAAATTATTTAATTAATTTCAAAATTCTCATACATATCGAATTTTGCACAATAGAACGATCTTTTACTTCCGTTTGATGGTGAGTTAACACATTGAAAAGAGGAATACTACTTCACTTCCTATAGGGTTTTCCAACATTAATGGGTCCAAATATTCTTTCGCGAAATATATGACAAGGCATTAAAACAACGAATTACTACTCGCCGCACATCAAATTTTATTTCTCGGTGCTCTGTTTGGAACATTTCGGTCCCACGCAATACAAAATCAATATAGCGTAAGCGATCATCTGTACTGAGGGTTATGACAAGATGCCAGTCGCAAAATAGTATTTTGCCATATTGGTTAAAATTATGTTCCTACGAGTTCAAAAAATCCCCGCCACTTTAACTTAATTTATTAACGAAATTGTTTTACACGTTGTATGTACTTATATTATAATTGAATGAAAAAATATTTGTTTGTATTTTAGAGGCACGTACAATATTTTACATTTCTACTCCTTCGGTTTTCACCGTTACAAGATTTTGATTTGTTTGTTATACAGGAGAAGAGTACACCCATAAACCTTTATTATTGTAAACAAAATATTAATTTTCTTCATTGGCTAAATTAGCCGCCTAAGCACAATAAAAACTAATACAAATTTATATCTGATCTATAATTCTATTTGTTAAAATTCCACATTAATTGGTCCACCTTCAATTTCATAAAGACAAAAACTTGATTTCTATAATTACGTAAAATAAAAATCTATTCATAACGACAATATGTTATTATAACGAATATGGAACACTGATTTATGTTGATAGCGTTTTTTGTAATACAATAATATATGGCATTACACTTTACTAATAACTAATTATGTAATCGTTAAACAATTAATTTTATGTTAATTGTTTGATTGTTAATTTACATTCGTATTATTTGTAATAAATCTTATTTAACTTCAACAATTTTCTTCTAAAATATTTCATACAAACAGTGGTGAGTTTTCAGGTTAAACTTCTTCAAATAACTACAAATATTGCATAGATGAAGCCAGTTTCCAAGAAATCAAGAACTTGTTTCTATGTTGTTAAATATTCTACATGATCTGAAAGAGCAGCAGATGTGGCGCGACGCGAACATTTCCGATTTCCTTGAAACTTTGGTAATCGTTAGTATAGTGAAAAAATTAATACACATTTTTTCCATATTTCACACAGGGTGGCTCGAAATTTTGAACTAAACCAGACGGGTGGAGCGAATCAATCAATAGACGGCAGAAGTTTCCCGACCATGGGAAATTCTCTCATACTCCATATGTACTGCCCAATATATAACCCGAAGATCATTTTAACGCATGTCGTTGTAAATATTTCTATTTAAAAAAATAAAGTTTTTACAATTTTAAAAAATTTGGAAAGGTAAAAAAACAGAGATAAAATAAGACCAAACCATAGCGACATCTTTTTTAATGAAGAATTCTAAACCACGTCGATCAGGACTCACCCCTTTTTATATAACCCCCACTTCGCCAGCCTATAACTTTTTGAATTTTTTTATTAATTAGTTAGACATGTTAAAAACAGAGGAGGCAAAGTGGAAGCATTGAGTTCCATAATTCGGCCACTCTATTAAAATAATCGTTTTGGAAGGACACACTTCTACAACGAGGTATTTGGACAACAAATGGATGGGATAACTCGGAAGCTCTTGTTTGTCGATTGTACCGCGCACACGATGGCAGGATATTTTGAATTTCCTTAGAGGAGAACTCACTAAAGTTATATTCATAGTAGATTCACAATTCAGCCACATTTCTTCGGTGCTGGAGTCAATCAAGCTAATCTGTTAGTTCGGTTTTACCAATCATCCGTATTGCTTTCCTCTGTTTCTGTTAGAACAGAGTGTAGACATTTTATTGTTGACTGACAAGCACCTCAAGCTGCTTGACATTTTATTGTTGACTGACAAGCACCATACATGGACGAATAAAGGACTTATAGATCAGCAAAATTTGATCCGGATTGAAAAACTTTTTACATCGACTCAAGAATCATAATTTTTGCATTGCAGATTTAGCGTGGTTGAACACATGTTTATTTCATTTCAGGTTATTTTCAATATCCATTCCAAGAAGTCTAACTGATTCAACCTCATGCAATTCCTCATATGGTTTATCTTAATAGGGAAGTTTTTATGTCGTTCTATTTTTAAAATACGGCATAGTATGGTTTTGGTTGGGTTAAACGCAACAAGATTACGATCACTCCATTGCATTATATACCAGGTCTTTGTTAGTAGAATCAACAGTTCTCTATCAGTAGTGACTACAGTATGAGATCGAAATTTAAGAGATGCATGCAATGTGCTGTTATCAGTAAAACTATGGATTGGATGAACTGTAGAAATAAATAAATCATTAATGTATAGAAGAAACAAGGTCTCCGGCGATTTGTTCTAGAGATTGGATACGTAGGCGAACAGATCACCTGTTGCATGACTTCTACGAAAACCATACTGCTTATCATCAATCATCCGTGACATCTCCAAATATTCCATTAAAAGTTGTAGTTAACATATTTTTTAAATATCTTAAACAAAACCGACAGAATTGCAATTGGTCTATAACTATTAGAGTCAATCTTACTGAATTTTTTGGACATGGGTTGAATTGACCAGCTTCCGAAAATCGGAAAATAGTCTGTATGATTGTATGATAAATAGAAAATTTTTGTTAGAATTGGAGCTAGTCGCCTAGCTCCAATTCTAACAAAGTTTTTAAGAATGAGGGGACTTGAAAACCGTCGGGCCAGCGGTTTTGTTGATATTGATAGAAAGAAGCATTATCCGTACAATACTGCAACGAACAATAATTGGCTTAATTTGCGATTCAACTGGGAAATATGAGTGTAGGATAAGATAATGGGGCAGTTCAACTATGTTTGAGTTTTTTGCGCAAATACGACCCAAAAGATCCGCCTTCTCTTTCGAGTCGTTCACGGGAATGTTATTCAGAACTAAGGTTGGAATAGAGGATTGAGTAAAATTGTTCTGGACTGATTTAACAGTCTGAAAGAAACTCCGTGAGCCAAATGGACACTCTGCAAATTTTTTTGCTTTGCTTCAGCGCGTTTATAATTCCAAAAGCGACGAAGATTGGCTTTAATTGGTGTCGGTGATGCAAATTGCACTACTGCTGATATTAGTAAATGATCCAATTATCCGAGGGGTTGTTCAACCTTTGTCTTCATTGTATATGGCTCGTTTATCAAAAACAGATCCAGTAAATTATTGTTATGATGTATATTATCTAGACCTTAAAGACCTTTAAAATATTTTTAGATACTTGGGCCGATACTTGGGAATATTCTCAACTTAAGTGACCAACAATAAGTCGGACGACGAGCAAAGCTTGTTCGTGCGTCAAAGATACATGTAGACAAGCCCACCAAAGAGGAATTCTATGCGGCGCTGTCAAAATTAAAATGCAATAAAACACCTGGTATCGACGATATACATCCGAAATGATTGTACATGGTGGTGAAACTCTATCCTTAAGATTATTTGAGCTTGTTCAAATGATTTGGCGGACTGAAAGCATGCCACAGGACTGGAACTCAATGCTGATACCAATCCATAAAAAAGGTAATCGTTTACAATGTGCAAACTACAGAGGAATCGCTCTACTCTGCACAGCATATAAGATCTTTTCATAGATTTTGCTAGCCAAAATCAATCCTTTTGCTGAACAACTGTTTGGAGAATATCAGTGTGGCTTACGGTCCTCCGGAAAGGTCGAGGTACCACCGATGCACTTTTCTCGATAAGGATAATTTTGTTAAAGTTTCGAGAGTTCAGCATACCTGTGTACCAGCTCTTCATTGATTTCAGACAGGCCTACGACTCTCTCGAACGAGAGACTCTATGGTCTGCTCTGGTGTCAATGGGAGTTCCTTATAAACTGGTTTCACTTTGCAAAATGACAGTTTAGAACTCTCAATACTGAATACGAGTAGAGAACGAAATATCAAAGTTCTTTAAAGTCGATTCCGGGTAAGACAAGGTGATGCTATCTCTCCTATACGCTTTAATCTATCCTTGAAATATGTGTGGCGTCAAAAGAAACTACCGATCAACAACAATATCTTGTCAATAAACTCAGTACATATGATCGGGTACGCTGATGTTCTCATCCTCGGCCGAAGTGAAGCTGTTTTGAGTGAGACTTTGAAGTCGCTTTTTTCAAGTGGTGTTAGAAAAATTGGTCTTGAAATTAACTATACGAAAAAACCAAACATATAAAAGCTTCAAAAGAGGCTGAGAAAAAAGATTTGATGTGCGGTGAAGAACGAATTGAGGGAGTTGAATCTTTTAAATATTTGGGATCCATGCTTGACTCAAACAACAGCATACTTATAGATATAAAAGCTCGAATCGCTGCAGGTTTACTGCATTTCTACTCAATTAAACCTCTCCATGGATCACCGTATGTTGATAACACCAAACTCAAGTTATACAAGACGTTAATTAAATGTATGGGTTGTGATGTATGGGTCACAAACGTGAACCCTTACACAAAATGACGAATCACATTTATCTGTATTTGAGCGTTAGATCCTACGCTACATCTTTGGTCCACTTAAGACAGACGATGGGGAGTACAGAACGCGATATAACTTTGAGATCATAGACCTTCTAGAGAATCAGATATAATAGGTTGTATCCGTTCCAACAGGATTACTTGGGTTGGGCATGTTCTACTAGCCGATTCATAGTCTGGAATGATTAACAATGACGTTAGTACCCCAGGGAGTGGCCGCCACGAGGTAGACCATGACTGAAGTGGGAGACGGACGTAATAAACGACCTTTTAAAAATCGGTTGCCATGGTAATTATGTCGTTGTTGCGAATGGCCGTGGTGAATATTCGAAGCTGATTAGCTTGGCAACGCTCCAACATGGAGCATGAACACCAACAAAAAAACTTTTAAGGAGCGTTTATATACGCGTATATACTGTCACGCAGCAGATAAATAAAATTATACTTAAAACAATATTAATGTTGTTTTTCGGCAAACGACTGTAAAATTTAACTTTACAGCCGCTTGGGAGAAGGCTAAAGCCCTACTTTTTGGCATATAATCAAAGCGGCTGTAAAGTATTTTTTTACGGTGGCAGCAAAGTAAGTAACTTTCATAATTTTACGGCGGCAGAAAGTGTCGCTTTTTCCATTTTTCACGGTGTTAGTAAAAGTAACGTAACATGAGATTATGAATTTGTTCAAAACAAGTAACCTTTGACAAAAATAATTGTTATTTTTAAAAACAAATTGTATAAGCACAACAAAAAAATAACAAATATTTTGATTGGATTATGAAATTTCTAATTGCAAGGTTGGTTTGATAAAAAAAATTTATTATTTATATAATTTATACAAATTTAAATGTTTTTTACATTTTTGGACGTAATAAATCATATTTATTAAAAATTTAAACGTTTGCCGAAAAAATAGCGTATTTGAATCGGTTCTAAGTTGACTTTCTGTAGCACTTTAGCTCTTAATTAAATAATATAATATTCTCTTATTTTTTTGTTTATTTTAAAATTTTTTTTTTACTTGAGGCACTGTGTCCTTCGCATTTATTATCCAAGTTTGAAGTTTAGTTTCGAAGACATTTAAAGGGTTCGACATTTTGATTTCGTCTGGTAGTTCATTATAGATCGAAGGTCCTCCAATGTACCCCATTTTTTGTTTCTCATGCTCGATTTTTGCCCATGAGGTTATAAGATTATGTTCCCTTCGCAGATTGTGGCAAGTTGTTGGCTTACTAAAGGGGATGTTGCATGTGATTAAGTTATGTTGCCTTCCAAAACCCATGTAGAGATACGGAAAAAATACATGGCTCGCAGTGGAAGTATACCAAGAGCAGTACATTAACATATGTATCTGGATTATCTTTTTCAAAAATAGTTTTTTTTGAAGATCAAATATCGTATGAGATTAATGGACCTTGAACACATTATTCGCCTTAGCTTTTTTCTGCTTGGACCAAAAAAACTAGCTCAAGATCGCATGTGATTCCTATTACACAACCCAACTTCCGAACCTCAATAAAAATTTTCAATAGTATATAAAATTACTTGCAGACTACCGATCAAAATCTTCGCTCACTTAATAATTTAAAAAAATAATAGCAAACTACAAACCATAAAAACGCATACGAAACCAGTAAATCTTGTTAAATCTTGCAAAAATCTTTTCTCTGAATAAACCTGTGTGTGACTAATATGCGGTAACGAACTCACGGTAACTTTGATAGTATTAGCAGAACAAATATCTCTTTAAAAAATCTTTTATCAACAACCAATAAATTCAAAACCATCACCACATAAAACAATTCTTCACTTCTACTCAATCAACAAAAATTCAAAATGCAAGCATGCAACCATATTTTCTTTTTTATGACATTTCTAATCTCATTTCATCACAGCATCTGTTTTTTTATGTTTAATTAGAAAATGGAAAAAAGTTTTCCTTTTTAGTTCGCATCATAGACTATTGTAAACGAAAACAACCAATTAAGCGTCATCACATGGGTCTGTTTTTTTATATTCAGTTAATTTATCAATTAAAAATTTATTCACGAATTAACAAATTAATAATTAATTCTTACCAAATTATTGAAATTAGAATATTATCAAAACCATAGCAACATTGTTATGTAAATAAACAAAATACGACGTCATTTTATTCAACATCTTTTGTTAAAATTAAAAAAATTTAAGATAAAAATGATTGATTATAAATAATTTCATTCAAATATAAAATTATTGTAATGAAATTTCATTCATTTTATATTAAATTTATTGATAAAATAAATTTTTGTTTCACATGAGCATTTTATTGTTTACAAACATCAATTATAATTAAACTCACCCTTATTAGTTTAGTAATATTCCAATATTATTATATAGTTTAAAACAACACGGCGCGTACTTATCACTACTTTTACGTGTTTAAGCGTTAAAGGTCTAAACGAAACTAAAATAAAAATGTTAAAAGAGAACGAAAAGAGAAGAAATGTTTACTTGGTTAAATAACAACAACAACTCCGCAAAACAAAACAATAAGATTGTTTGGCTATGTTGTATTTGAAACATATTGTTTTGTGCATGTGATTCGTCGGGTGATGATACACGCAATATGACACAGTGTGTGTTTAATGTTTATTTCAAATTGGAAAACTTATAGCAGCTATTTTAAAATAACTGGATGATTGATTTGTGCGAATGAATCAATTAAAATCAGAGAACCCAAACTAAATATGAGGTCTGCTCTTTAATAGTCTGGTTGATTTTGTTTATATAACTAATTAAAGACATCCTTGTGACTTTGTAGACTGCATTGATGCATATTTCACTTCCAGTTATGAATAGGGTCATTGTTTGTTTTTCGGTCGTATGGTGTGACTAAGTGCACATACGACCGGCCACATGTCTTTTGAGCAACTACGCAAGTTGATTAAAAGTAAATATCATCAGCGTAGGAACTACCATTTTCACTTCAGCCGGTGTGTGGTTCAATAGATGTAAAAACTTCTCCACCTGCCAATATTTTAGATCATTGAAATTAAATATATTAAGTTATTGAACAGAAATATACTACGGTTTGCATTTTCCTATCATCAGCAGGTGGCATTTGGTGGAAATCCATCCAGAAAATCTATAAGCCTGTAACATTTGGTGGATAATCCCCCCTAGATGTGTTCGATTAAATATCCAGTTTTTAGTTCATTTTAAAGCAAGCTCAAACGAACATACTATACTTAGATCGGCTATGATCGATGAAAACAGTTATAAAAAAAGGGAAGTATCAAATATTTGATATGATGATTTGTTACGTATCAAATAAGGGACCTAGCAAAAAGGAATTCTTTTCACGATGTAAACACTAAAATTTGGTATGGCATTTAAAATGATAATAAATCAACTTATTTTATAAAAATATTTGTTTAACACTTGTTTTATACGCACGTTTATATTAACGTTTTACTTAAAAAATAAAATATTTTATTTTATTTTCTATGATTAGTATATATATTTCGTCTTTTCAGGACATCCTCAGGAGTAACGTCGTTTAATTTGATGCAAACTGCAAAGGTTTTTATATACAAGAAAAAAATTACTAATACTAACAATCTCAAAAATTTTTCATACATGCAGATAATTGAATTTATGGGGTGGTTTGAATTAGTGTGAATAATAGCGTCGCTAATAAGTAGGTTTTCTATAAATAATAAAATCAAACATTGAGTCTAAACGGGTTTCTCTTTCAAAAAAAAACTTTATCGTTTCAAAACACAATAAAAAACAATTCATTTGCCGCTCGGTTCCACCCCAATAACACAAAACATCGTCAATATTATATAAATTGTTGTGGGACTTTGGTTTGAAAACGTTTTAATGTGTTGTTGTGACACATATTGTAATTCCTACTCACAACAAATTTTATTTAAAAAAAAACTTGTACTTAATTTTCATCACATTTGTAATTAGATAATTGGATAAGTTTACAAGAGTATTTATTTTCTGTACTAATAACAGATTCATTGTTTCATAATTACATAAAAAGCTAAAAGATCGACTTTTACACCAAACATACATTGATTTTAATTTATACGACGTTTACTCAATACCATCGTGTAGTGATGTTTAGCACAACAGTCTTTCTATTGGGATATTTAAGTACTAGTTCTAAATTTTAATTTAGTACATTAGTAACTGATATTTATTAACAGTGTAAATATTTGACAAGTCACAACAAAGAATTGAAGAATTTAAAAAAATTACAGATTTAGCTATTTCAAAGCACAAATTATGTTGCTAAATATGACCAATACTTATGACGATGAATGATTGATCTATTCAAAAAAGTTTTGATGCAATGGATGTGTGCAATTCGATTAATTAAATGTCTTTTTTAAACTTTGTGTCTTCCAGTTTCAAGATGTCCAGTAATCAGTAAGTAATCTTAAATCTAATAAAATATTCATATAATTGATATTTGCATATGTTTTATAGATAAAATATAAAACTAAGGATCTTTTTGCATGTTTTGTTTGGCTGCTAAATGACTAGGAAAGCACTGCGCTATTGTAACCTTCAAGTTTTTCTTATAAGTAGTAAACGAACAAATCGTCGTTTTTAGGAAAAGCATCTGTCGTCAGCAGGAATCAATCGTTTCGTTCTATGGATTGTTTAACTATTTTAACCCACAAAATCTGAAGCTGGGTTTTAACATGCAAACTGTGGACTGTGGATGGTGTTATTAACCAATCAAAAATAAGAGTTTTGTGTCGGATATAAAATTCTCATCTCTGATTGGTTAATAAAAAATTTCACAGTCCACGGTTCGCATTTAAAACCCAGCATAAGGTTATCAATAAATTTTGCAATTTGTGGAAACAACACCAATACAAATTTTAGAGGTAACCGCCGATGCACAGAAAATAATGTTTTTAAAAACTCATAGCGTACTCAAGGAAATACTTTGATTGGAGAATGGAATGGATGCTACGCGCGTATTATAAATAATGCGAATCAATCAGCTGCTGATTTTTTACCTGTAAATTGTGAATCAGTTAAGGTTATTCCCTATTAGTCTTTTTTTGTCTTTTTATTTTTTGAAATAGAAGATATAAAATTATTAAAAGGAAAAAGATTAAAACTTTTTATTTATTCCATGACTTTTTTTTACTTCCATGACTTGTTTTTGAAAAAAAGCGTTACAGTTTACACTATAAAAAAAGTGTAATAAAAGTTCTTGAAAAATTGTGATTCCTTAGAAAATGAATCATGGTTTCTCGTGCTATTTTTGCTAGAAGAACTAACGAAAAAGACTAATGGATAGCCAAAAAATGGAGTGACGGATTTGCACCTTTCGCCGAAATTGTTGTGATGGTCCTTGGTCGGAACAAGATTCCAAGTACTTCTGGGGCGTAGACCCATACATCTTGAGAAGAACTTTCCACAGGAAGCTTGTGTACTCTCCACCTAAAGAGATGACATCCGCAAGGCAGATCCAGCTGATCCTAGAAATACAGAACTTAATAAGAAAATAATAAGTTAGTTACGGAACACAAACATAATAAATGGAGAGAGCTAGTGAATTCAAGCTTTGCCACAAGTAAAAGTCTTTGGAAGGTCATAAAAAGCTTAACCCATCCTCGACATCCAATAGCATGATCTCCATCGATGATATCCCAATTGAAAACCACAGAAAATGCGCAAAATTCAAAACACAGTCTACAGAAAAGCCACTTAAACATGAAAAGCAAACTAGGTCAGTATTGAGACACCTGCGCAAACGCAATACTGAACAGTAAGAAGATACCACATTTTCTGAAATAGAAGTTGAGAATGCCAGAATGGTTGAAAATAAAGAAAATTAAGCCATCCAAAGCTGTTGGACCCGATGGCATCTTAGCCATCATGCTAAAACATATTGGAACCAAAGGACTGAACTATCTCGCTACCACACTCAACATATCGCTAAATACCCTACAAATACCAAATATCTGGAAAACAGCAAGAATAAGCCCCATATTGAAGCCTGGAAAACCTGAAGAAAAGGGATAATCTTACAGACCGATCTCCATCCTTTCATCGGTCGCAAAATGGATTGAAGTGCTTCTATTACCTCAGTTAACCGGATCTTACAATTTGGCGGCACACCAACGGTGTCTTACAATCTGGCGGCACAGTACAACCACCGCTCTTCACAGAATACAAAACCAGATTAGCGATGATCTGAACCAAAAACAACCCTGTGCTAAAACAATTTTAGTTGACCTCGACCTATCAAAAGCATTCGACACAGTGTCACACGCTGCACTACTAGATGACATCCTAAACACTAATTTGCCAGGTCTAATAAAGCGCTGGTTGTGCAACTATCTTAGAGGTCGCCAAAATACGTCGAGTTCCGTAAGATGAGAGTACTACGAATAACTAAGATGAGAGTACTACGGCTAGGAGTTCCACAAGGCGGAGTTCTCTCACCTTCATTATTTAATCTCTATTTAAGCAGCTTGCCCGCCCCACCAGAAGGAATAACCATCACGTCATATGCAGGCGATCGCACGGTGCTTGCAACAGATAACAACCTGGAACGATTCACCAATGTCCTAAACACCTACCTTAACATCCTGAATGATGTCCTAAACACCTACCTTAACATCCTGAATGGTTAAAAGCAAATAAAATTAAGCTTTCTACTGAAAAATCTACTTCTACACTTTTCACCACATGGACGAAGGAGGTAAACACAACACTAAGCATCTGTATTGACAACATACTCATTCCTACAGCAAATCGACCCACTACTTAAATTCAATGCTCATGCACAACAAGTGAACTCTAGACTGAAGAACAGGAATAATAAATTGTAAGCACTAGCGGGTCGTTCGTGGAACAAGGATAAAAATACAATAATTACAACTTATAAAACAATAGGTCGACCTACGCTGCACCCATAGGCCATATGAGCACCCCAAGTTGCTGACACGCACTGGAAGAAGTTGCAAACAACACAAAACGCAACTTTGGGAACCGCAACCGAATGTCATTTGATGGCCCACCGAAATCACCTGCACAAGGAATGTAACATACTGCCAGTCCGTGAACATAATGAAATGCTTACTAAACAATATCTATTAGCCTGTCACAAAGAGCAACATCCTTTTAATCCTTGTAAACCTTATCAAAAATTGAGCCACCTAGAGACATAAGGACAGCAAGATGCTTTCTGCATGAGGTTAGAGACCACCAAGTAACAGCTATCTGCTATAACATCGACAAGGTTACTTATAAAACAGCCTTAAAAACACTTCATACTAGGGCTGATGAAGACGGTATATGGCTGCCGAAAAGTCGCTGCTGAAGAGGTCCAACTACCCCGTAGCATCAGATCCATCCTAGTTAAACTAAGATCCGGTTGGTCACGCATCCTAAACCATTACATGAGCAGAGTTGATTCTGAAATTATTGACAAGTGTCCCGTATAGGAGGGCACGCCGCACGATGTAGACCACCTATTCAGATGTTCTGAAAATTCAACAATTTTTGATACGCCCGAGAGCGTAGCGGAGCAGAGTTCTTGAACCTGGCCATGGAGCCGGATGATTAGCACCGAACCCGTCGCTACAACAATAACAACAACTAATGAGAACCAGGTTAATTGGCAACACACAATTCACATTTATACCGTAAGAACAGAAATATTCAAGTAATTCTGTAGTTTTGTTGATATAGAATGAATGAATGGATATAGATATACGACCAGACCACTTGGAGCCTTTTCCTTGGTTTTCACGTTTTATAGGAAATGGCCAGGCCCTCCGCATATCTTTTAACTTATACCGTGAAGGATAGGTAGGACAACACAAGAATAGACTAGGTTCCAGTTCACCATGAAGTCTAAATACATAACATCCCGAGCAGAAATTTGCCAGGGCTCAAATAAGGTTCTGATCAGGTTTGCCCTAGTCTGGCTCAGGAATTGTTAGGGCAGCCTGATCATGGGTGTAAAGCCGGGCATTCACATACAACGGAAACAGAAACAGAAACGAATTTCATACAAATTTGACAGATAAAAATTCGGTTTCTGTAAAATTTGTATGAAATTCGGTTTCGGTTTCTGTTTCCGTTGTATGTGGTTTCAAGCGTTAACGCTTTTTCCTTATCAGGTCCTGATCAGACCCTGATTGGGATAATCGCATCAGGCCCCGATTCTGATATCTGGACCAGACCTTGATATAAATTTATATATTATATACATAAATTAATTAAAATAAAATATTTAAAATTGAAAAAATTTAAACATATAACGCCTTAATCACTATTATTATTCTCTTTCAGCCAAAAAGCCATAACTCAAACAAACATAAAACGGTTTTAACTATATATTTCTAAACTGGATAATAATCTAGTGAATTTTAACCAATTGAAATCCAGCTAGGAGTCAAATACGACAAACCAAACCAGGGCCTGATATATTCAAGTAATTCAAGTAAGGTTAACCCTTAAAAGGGCCGTAAATCAGGCCCGGAACAGGACCACATCAGATTGCTCTAATAAGGCTTGCCCTTTCTGTACTGATCAGGGCCTCATCACGTCCTGACTGTATTCAGGCTTTCCCTAACTAATTTCTGCTCGGGATGTTTCTACAATACAGACAAAACAACTATACCTCTTGAATATTTACATTTCCTCCTCCTTTGTTGGGTTACTCATTTCTTCATCTGATTCTGATTCTTCATTTGGAGCTTCACTATCATCTTATTCCTCCTTCTCATAGATACCACGCGCCGCCTGTTTCGCGGAATTCCTATCCTTGAGTATCGGTGCATGCACAATGCATGAGTTTTTTATACTCATGAGATTTGAGCGACTTTTTATTATCATTTAATGGTAGCACAATGCTTTAAAATGTAGCTAGCTTCATTCTCTATTAATCATGAGAAAAAAGTTAACAAATCTTTAACTTTTTCATTGAGAAAAATATATTTCAAAAAAAAATTTTTTTTTCTCAAAATAGATTTTCATACAAACTTGGATCTCATGAGTAAAAGAAATTTCGTTGTACATGCACTGTATTTCGTTCCATTTCATTAATGTGTGCGACAAATAGGTGCTATCCTTTTCCTGCTTTTGCTGACCCCATTTATATTCCAAACACCGATGTTTAAATGCTGTATATCTGTTCGGATTTGTTGACCATAGATTATGGCGTCTGTCGGGATCAAGCGGCTCGCTATATAAATGTGTGGAAAGCGTCTGTTCTCCATATTAGGGATGGCTTGCAGTGGGCGTCAGTCTTGGATCAAGCGGCTCGCTATATAAACGTGTAAAAAGGTTGTTTCTGGTGACCGTAAGATGTAGAACGAACCCATTCACGAAAATTTGGGTTGGACGAAGGGCTAACACCCCATTTCCGTAAAAAAATTATTGTCATGAATTCTATACACAGACCTTGTAATATTTCGGATTCATTATTAGAACGACCTCGGAAACTGTACCCGGACTATGATTTAAAAATGGGAACCTAGAACGTGCTAAGCCTTAGAAGACCAGGAGATCCCCTAAAACTCACTCAACAAGTCGAGAGCTACACACTGGATATAGTGGCATTGCAAGAACTAAGATGGCCAGGCAGTGGAATCCATGAAACAGCGAAAGGATACAATCTTTATATTACTGTCATCAAAACGGAGGAGAATTTGAAGTTGGCTTTCTTATACACCGTCGCGTGAATCAGCACGTTATCAACTTCTGCCCAATTAATGTGCGGTTATGCACACTGAGAATCCGCACGCAAAAATTCAATGTAACGATCGTCAATATTCATGCACCTACTAAAGATAAAGCAGATGATATTAAAGACCTGTTCTTCCTAGAACTCGAAGAAGTCATTAATAACATCCCGCGGCACGATATAAAAATCATGGTAGGTGACTTTAATGCTCAAATTGGTAGGATTGCAGAACTTAAAACACATATCGGTCCTAACAGCTTGCATCATACCAGTAACAATAACGGTTTTTGCGCAGCCGAGCTGGCTATGATGTATGATCTAGTAATTTCCAGCACTTTCTTCCCTCACAAGAGAATTCACAAGGCAACGTGAAAATCAAATGACGGAAGAACGGAAAATCAAATCGATCACCTCATGATCTCTAAGAGACACTCTACAAGTATAACTGACGTTCGATCATACAGAGGTGCTGATATGGACACCGACCATGTGATTGTCATCTTTAAGTACAAGTGCAAATTATCATCTACATTTAACAGACAAGCAAATAAGACCGTGCGCTGGAATGTCGAAGCATTTAAACATCCGGAAACGCTGAATAGATATCAGGAAATAATAACACACAACATAGAAGAGCATGACATCTCGTCTGAGGTGCCATTAAACATACAAGAAGAATGGCAAACGCTTCAATCAACCATAATAGCCGCAGCACAAACTACAATCAGAAAACGACCACCGAAATCACACAACGAGGCTCCCACACCCGAGGCTCCCAAGCTGATTATCTATGCGCCAGGAAAGCCTCAGCAAAACTTCTACGTAAAAAGAAACGCGAACACATGAAAAACTGCATCGAAAACATCAACCAACATGCGGCCAACGGAAATTTAAAAGAGTGCTTTGGCAATGGACGGAATCTGACAAAAGATTTCCACCCAAGATCTACAGCCATCAAAACTGAAAATAAGGAACTTACAACAAGTGAACGTCATGTGCTGGCAGTGTGGCGATCCCACTTTAAAGACCTACTGAATAGGACGAATGAAATTCATCCTATTCGAGCAATTGCTCCATCAACTGAGGAGATTTTTGTCCCTTACCCAGCAATAGAAGAAGTGGAAGCTGCCATTAAAAAACTGAAAAATGGCAAATCACCAGGTTTCGATGGAATTCCCGCAGAACCTTTGAAAAGTGGAGGAGCAGCTCTGATCTCACGTATATACGATCTGATTCTTGCAATCTGGGACCAAGAAGAACTACCTGCTGAATGGAAAACAGCTCTCATTGTTCCGCTACATAAGAAAGGTGACCGTCTAAAGTGTGCAACTTATCGTGGCATCGCACTGTTGAACACTGCATATAAAATACTAGCTAATATCGTACTTGCTCGACTCATCCCGTTCGCCGAATGTCGGTGGCTATCAGTGTGGTTTTCATCCCAACCGCTCAACCACAGATCAATGTTTTACCTTAAAGATGATTCTCGAAAAATGTTGGGAGTACAACATCAGCATTCACCAGCTCTACGTTGATTTCAAGCAAGCATATGATAGTATCATCCGCGAAAACCTTTGGTCCGCACTCATATGCCTTGGTATCCCAGAGAAACTTGTTTCTCTGTGCAAACTCACAACATCGGGATCAAATTGTAGAATAGTAATCGAAGGGTCAGTTTCTGATCCTTTCGATATAACATCAGGTGTTCGACAAGGTGATGCACTCGCGCCCGTACTATTTAATTTGGCGCTGGAGTACGCGATAAGAAAAAGCTGAATTGAGACACAAAACATATATAACAATATAACATATATATAACAAATCTAGTCAAGTTCTTGGCTACGCAGATGATATTGTGCTTCTCGGACCCTAGCGCCATCTTTAAAAAAGTTTTTTTAATATTTTTATTTAAAAATTTAATTACAAAAAATATTAATTAATTTTTTTTTCAAACGGCTAACTTATCATCTATCAAACAAAAAAAGTTTGCGGAAATCGGTATAGCCGTTCTTGAGCAATTTAATTTCAAAGTTACATCGGATTGGCAGAATTTTTATTTTTCATGCATGTTGGGGTGCCCCCTATGCTCAAACCATGCACTTTAAAAAAATTGTAAAATAAGTTGTATTTTTAGGGTTCTGTTTTTTATACGGAACACTATTGGTGAGAGTACAACGTGTTTTTCACATTATTTCGATTATTTCGATTATCTCGTGAACCATTAATCCAAAGAACTTAAAATTTGAGGTGCTTATAAAAATGACCTATCCACACAAGATGGCGGATTAAAAAATAAATCAAGTTGTGTTCGTTTGTTTTACAGAGGTACGATGTAAAGCCTTTGAGAACATACATTTTTTTATCGAGACGAGTAGGGTATCATACGAAAGGGCTTCATTTCAGCATTCCTTAAAAATGTATTTCGGAATTTCACACCTCACCATTTTTTTGTATAATTCTGAAAAATGACGTTTTCTCTGTGTTTTATTGCCCCGAGTAACCCCGACCCTATTTCATCGAAAATCTTGAAATATATTTGGAATGCTAGAAAAATGAGTAGGTTTTTAATGAAAAATATAGAAAAGTGGCAGATACTCATAACTATATTTATTAAAGGGGTGGGAATGATAAGGAGTAAAAACATCATTTAGAACCAGGTCAAGTGAGGTGTCATTTGAAAGACCACTGGATTTCAGAAACATTGCCATTTTTTTTAGAAATTTGCAATGCATAGTTTTTGAGTGAAATTTGAAAAAAATTTGAAAAAATTCACAGAGACAGGAAGTTTAATAAACTCTGAACGAAAATTATAGCGAAGTCTCAAATAATTATATTTTTGTGCTTTTAAGGGATTGGGGTGGGGCAAGGTGAAAAAAACTTTTTTGACCAGAGCGAGTGGGGTGTCATTTGAAAGAGCATCTAATTTGGAATTCGTTGCAATTTTTTTAGAATTTTGCGGTGCACAGTTTTTGAGTTAATCTAAAAAATGTGCAAATTTCAGACCGCCCCCCCTACGTTTCGACACTGATAGACAGAAAAAATTGAAAAAATTCACAGAGACAGGAAGTTTGCTATATTTTGAACGGAAATTATAGCGAACTCTCAAATAATTATATTTCTGTGTGCTTAAGAGGGGTAAAAAAAACTATTTTTGACCCAAGCGAGTGGGATGTCATTTGAAAGAACACCAAATTTAAGAAACATTGCAATTTTTTTTAGAATTTTGCGGTACAGTTACAGTTTTTGAGTTTTTGAGTTATTCTAAAAAATGTCCAAATTTCAGACCGTTCCTCCCCCTACGTTTCGACACTGATGACAGAAAAAATTGAAACAATTCACAGAGACAGGAAGTTTGCTATATTTTGAACGAAAACTATAGCGAACTCTCAAATAAATATATTTCTGTGTGTTTTAGGGATAGGTGTAAGGAGGGTAAAAAAAAACTTTTTCTGACCCAAGGCAGTCGTAGTTGATTGCGTCGTCCGGCACGATATAGAATTTTAAATAAAAATTTACATTATAAATTAGACAATTTGTCTTAATTATACCTATAATACTTAACTTAGAATTATTAACACCGGTAAATGATTTTTCATCTCGTTTTTCTATCGTAATATCCATTGGGAGTCGAGACATTTTTATTATATTAATAGGAGATCCAGTGTCTAATATAGCATCTATAATTTCATTGTTGTTGATTTGAGTACGGATCCTTAATTCATCGGAATATATGAGACTGATGGTTTTTGGTACATTTTTATTTTTATAGCAATTAGTCTCGGTGTGTCCCGTTCTTTGACACAATGTACAACGTGGTTTTCTTTGCGGCGCAGTGCAATTTAAACTTCGATGACCTGTTTGGTTACAATTGAAACATCTTTGCGTATTAATGAAGGAATCGGCAATATTGTTGTTACTGTTGCTGATTGTTGATTTCGGTGCATCCATTTTGTTGTTACTATAGTTCAATGGAACATTTTCTAATCGTTGCAATACGAATAGCAATTCCTCAATATTTTTATAAGGTGTTACGGCAATTTTCTCAGCAATTCTTGGACAATTTAAATTTTCGATTATGCACTCCATAACTGCTTCGTCTGAAAATCCTGCTTGATTCCATAATTCGGTTGATATACCGGCGAGTATTGAAGGAGGTTTTCCGGACTAGCACGTGGTTGAAAGTGTACGGTTGATTTCTCAAAAGTTGTCATCGGTGGAGCGAGTGTAGTGTCTTCAAAATTATCGGAATCAATAACACGTTGTTTTATCTGTTCCGGTGTTACCAATCTTGATTAAACTATTGGTTATATAAAGCGGCGGAAGGTGCGGTGGAAGATGCGGTGGAATGCGGTTGTCACGCCATGCGATTTCTTCATAATTTCCAATTCCGTTTTCGTACATTTTATTTATTTCATATATCTACACTCAATATTATAAAATTGATACCTTTTATTTCGGAATATTTATCAAATATTATGTTTTTACATTCGAATCCCACTTCTGATTTGTAGTAATGTACCAGTAATAACACAAAATATATTTAAAAAAAGAATCTACATTTATTGTTTACATTACAAACGTTAATTCACGTCTGATTCTACTACCTCATAAAAATAGAAGTGTGTAATAATATATTTCTATTACCCAATAAGCAGTTCATATAATGTTAGTATATTATATTTTACATAGATGGCAATAAATATACCCAGCTAACAATTCATATAAAAATTTAAATAATTTAACTGCTTTTACTTCAATATTATGTTCTTTTACATTCACGGAACCTAGGGTGAGCGAATTTTATTCGCACTTGTCCGACTTTTTTATTTTGTCCATACTACTTATATGCCAAGTTTCAGAAAAATCAAAAATGGTAAAGTTCGAATCTCGACTTTTTCACCTGCGTAGATCACGTTTTTCATTTATATAATTTCATAAAAATTTTCAGGGTAAATTTGTCTAGCTAAAGAAAATATCGAAGTGACATCGACATTGGATGAAATATTTCTTTTAGATGCCGATACCCTGCAGGCATTCATTCTGCGTTTAATAATGTAGGAAGAAGAAGACAAAGACAATTACCTTGAAAACCAAGAATCTGTGGAAGAAGACGATTATGAAGATTCTGATTATCATTTTGACAATCACTCAATTTCAATTTTGATTTTTTAGATTATAATTTTAAGATAGGACAATTAAAACAACAAAAAAACTAAAAGTTACTTTCAATTTTACGAAAACCATTCCTTCTTATCTTATTTTAACTATCGATTATCATAAAAATGTTTAAAACTGCAAATTCATTTATTACGAGTTAATTTACATTTAAAAAAAGAGGTTAAGTAAATAATATGTTATTTCATGTTATACATATATTAGGTTATAATTTTGAGTAAATGTTAAAACTTCTAAATTCAAGCAAAAGGCAACATCTTGCGATATGATGATCTCTTTGAGAGTTTGGACTTTTTTTAAAGGCTCACATCTCATCTAACATTGTTCCTAATTTTAGGTTTTCTTAAAGTATGCGTTGATAATATGCCCCTTCATATAATAATGAAGCAATTGGAATTTGGAAATCAATAAAACCACGGTTACCGATTGGTTTTCGTTTTGTAGTGGTATACGATAGGATCAATGCTAAGAAACAGAAAATCGGTGGTAAAGGGAAAATAGTTGAAATCGATGAATTGAAGTTTGGAAAACGGAAATACAATAAAGGTCATAAGGTAGAACAGTGGGTAAGTGTGTGTTTAACTAAAATTGTAAATTTTTAAATAACATCTTTTAAATATTTATTTAAGTATTAGGGAACTTTTGCGTAGAAAGAGCTTTTGCGACGCATTTAGTAAAATATATTTAGAAAGATGTGCCGTATTCAAAATTTTGACGCAACAGTGGAATTTTATAGAATGACTGGTAAGATGTATAATCCTTTATAACCATCTGAAGAGGCAGGTTTTGAACATCGTCATATAGATGATGAGTTATAGATATAGTTCAACATATTTTTGATTAAAATACTAAAAAAATAATTTTACTAAACAAATTAAATATACGAAAATTATTCGATATTACTTCGGTCTGAAAGACCTAAGTATTACATTCATGACCTCAAAGTGAAATTCTTACCCCCACTTTTTTTGGCATTTCTCGACGTTTTAGGACCTACTGATTCTAAAAAAGCAAAAAAAAATGTATGTCTGTCTGCCGGCCGTCTCATTACCTACGCTGCAGGGAAAACCGCTGGAGGGATTTCAAAAATTTTTTTCCTAAAAATAGGTATACTTAAGGGACAGGTCCGAAAGGACGCTGTGTTCGATAACTGTACCGGAAGTGTGTCAAAAAATCATTATGTGTGTCAAAAATAGCAAATTTTCATACTTTTGGCTTAAAAAACGTTCATTTTAAGTGATTACGAGTAGGAACATTAAATTTGGAAAAATCTTGATGGTCGGGATTGGTATGTGAGATCAAAAACTAGATTATTGCATTATAAGTTTGTCAAAAAAATGTTGTCAAGTGTGTCAAAAAATAATTTCATTTATTTTTAGCCAATTTTTTGGATTCACTTTGAGCTCATGAATGTAATACTTAGGTCTTTCAGACCGAAGTAACTAGCTTCACTCCGTCGAAGGCAACATCGTTTTATAAAATGTGAACTCTCAATTTTGCTTGTGACTCGTTCTCTCAAACCCAACCCTAATAATGAAAAGACAGATTGAAATTAATTAATCAAGTCAAATAATAAAATAAATAACATGTATTTATCAAGTCAAATTTGACTTTTCTGACGATTTTCTAGACCCAGAGAGATAAACAAAATTTAGTTGGAGTCAGAAATGATAAGAAGCTGAAGTCGAATTACTTTTACCAGAAATCTATATAAGGTAAGTGTACCATATTACGTGTTATTAAGGTTTGTCTCATTTTAGGATGAATTTAAAATTTGTGGGCCAACAGAAATAACATATAAAGTGGCTTATTATAATTATATAGTTGTTTTGTTTACCATTTTGTGCATCGAAAAGTTTTAAAATTTGGTGTAATGACATTTATTAATACTTCAAATGACCTCTGTATTGTCTCTAACTCCGTGCTAAATTGACGATGTAACTAATTCAGTGTTAGTGCGTCCCTAATTCCGTGATATTTAAAGAAATACCAATTTTGTATTTTAAAGAGTTGGACAGAGAAGAATTTGGTTTTTAAAACAAATGATTTATTTTTTGTAACACTTATCTACAATAATTTGGTTTATATTATTTATTTTGTCATTCTGAAAACACATAAATAGTAGTTTTATTCGATAAGCTCATAAACTTACCATGCTTTTTAAATGAGCATAAATAGTATGTTTATCTAGCGTCTATAGTATTTCTATCGGATATTTAGACAGCAAAAACTAGTGCGTCTGATAACCGGAGTGTTGGAAGTGTCAACAGTGTCATTAATAGACATATTAGCATATAAATCGTTTAGTTTAAGAAACAATGAGTTGAACATAAAACCTTAAACTCAAACATTCACTTTAAGTAAATGGCATTATTATTTTACTTTGAGGTTAACAAATTTGGTGTCGTTACGAACCAAATCTTCAGCTACGAACTTTGGTTCAGAAATACAGTCGAAGCTATGCATTTACTACGTATCAGATCATTGGATAAAAAATTTGTGCCCCAATTTTTTTCAATTTTCTTGAAACTTTGGTAATCGATAGTATACTAAAAAAATTAATACATGATTTTTATTTTGTTTATTTGAGTGGCTCGAAATTCGTTAAGAAATTTAGAGGCAAGCAAAGTTTAAAGTTAAATTGCTCTCAAAAAGGTTACAGATCCCAATAATTTTTTTTGAATGGACTAGGTAAGGTTTTTAAAAAATACTGCATTAATAAAAAAAAAATATATTTTTATACGAGTTTTTTAAATTTTCATTTTGCCCAAAGAGCACCTTTTTTTCATTTATTTCTTTATCAGCTTAATCTTTAAAATAGATTTATTCTTTACCCAAAACATACTAAAATTACAAACAAGTTTGTTTTAAAGGTATTATTGCCTTTTAAATTTAAATTATTATTATTATAATAATAAAGTATTATTTGGTATACCGAAAAGGTTTGCTTATTAATTCGGTCTGAAAGACCTAAGTATTACATTCATGTGCTCAAAGTGAAATTCTTACCCCCACTTTTTTTGACATTTCTCGACGTTTTAGGACCTCCTGATTCTAAAAAAGCAAAAAAAAAAAAATGTATGTCTGTCTGCCGGCCGTCCGCCGTCATTACCTACGCTGCAGGGAAAACCGCTGGAGGGATTTCAAAAATTTTTTTCTAAAAATAGGTATACTCAAGGGACAGGTCCGAAAGGACGCTGTGTTCGATAACTGTACCAGAAGTGTGTCAAAAAAATCATTATGTGTGTCAAAAATAGCAAATTTTCATGTTTTTGACTTAAAAAACGTTCATTTTAAGTGATTACGAGCAGGAACATTAAATTTGGAGAAATCTTGATGGTCGGGATTGGTATGTGAGATCAAAAACTAGATTATTGCATTATAAGTTTGTCAAAAAAATGTTGTCAAGTGTGTCAAAAGAAAGATTTTTATTTATTTTTTCACCTATTTTTCTGGAAAATAAATAAAATTAATTGTTTGTTTGAAATGAAGTTTTATTATTATTATTGAGCATTATGGCATTATAAGTTTGTCAAAAAAATGTTGTCAAGTGTGTCAAAAGAAACATTATTATTTATTTTTTTACCTAATTTTTTGGAAAAAAAATAAAATTAATTGTTTGTTTGAAATGAAATTTTATTATTATTATTGAGAATTATGGCATTATAAGTTTGTCAAAATATGTTGTCAAGTGTGTCAAAAGAAAAGTTTTTATTTATTTTTTACCCTATTTTTTTAGAAAAAAATAAAATTAATAGTTCGCATGACATGATATTTTTTGTTATAGAGAATTATGGCATTATAAGTTTGTCAAAAAACGTTGTCAAGTGTGTCAAAAAATGATTTCATTTAATTTTTTAGCCAATTTTTTGGGA